>OY735259.1:6418087-6783775 GCA_963457715.1 Argyresthia albistria | reverse complement strand
GATAATTTTTTCACTGCACACACATAAATATACAGTTTTTATTATTTTTTAGACATGTAAGTAATATACGCTATTCCGCTAAGGAATGAATTTATATCCATGTCATCTTTAAGTAACAAATGATTTTGTAGTCTTACATTTAATTGTAATTGTTTTCTTTTCTTTGGTCTTTCAATTTGAGCCAGAATTCTCTGTATATCGTTTTCTGTACGCTTTATTTCTTTTTTAACTTCGTCCAAAGTTTTGAAGATGTTAATTTTTTTTCCATTGAGCAGAGTATTCCATCTCATATGCCAGCTTTCAATTGAGTTTTGGGTTGTAGGAATTCCACATTCAATGGAGTCTGCGACAGACCACAATTCTGGTGGAAAGGTTGGTGGTCTTTTCTCATATATAACTTTGAGGGGACTAGTCTTGATTTCTTTTTTTTTTATATGTACCATTATTTCTCATATATAACTTTGAGGGGACTAGTCTTGATTTCTTTTTTTTTATATGTACCATTAACATATGTTTTGTTGAGGCTGAACCACTTAGCGATTGGTTTTCCAAAACATATTATGTTAATGGTACATATAAAAAAAAAGAAATCAAGACTAGTCCCCTCAAAGTTATATATGAGAAATAATGGTACAAATAAAAAAAAAAGAAATCAAGACTAGTCCCCTCAAAGTTATATATGAGAAAAGACCACCAACCTTTCCACCAGAATTGTGGTCTGTCGCAGACTCCATTGAATGTGGAATTCCTACAACCCAAAACTCAATTGAAAGCTGGCATATGAGATGGAATACTCTGCTCAATGGAAAAAAAATTAACATCTTCAAAACTTTGGACGAAGTTAACAAAGAAATAAAGCGTACAGAAAACGATATACAGAGAATTCTGGCTCAAATTGAAAGACCAAAGAAAAGAAAACAATTACAATTAAATGTAAGACTACAAAATCATTTGTTACTTAAAGATGACATGGATATAAATTCATTTCTTAGCGGAATAGCGTATATTACTTACATGTCTAAAAAATAATAAAAACTGTATATTTATGTGTGTGCAGTGAAAAAATTATCAATCAGCTTCAGAGAAAAGTATCTCCCCGAAGTCATAATTTCACCATGTTTCAATACAATAGTCATTGCCGGGAGGATACTTTTCTCTGCAGCTACCAAACTACAATCCATGTTCTAGATCTTGTTGATTTTATTTTGTGAAAAGATTGTATGAGTGAGTTTAAAATTAAAGAAAAAAAATTTGGTTGTAAAATTTGTATTTTTATTAAACCGGAAAAGAAATCAATTGGGTACTAATTTAGGTAAATTTTCAGGGGATTATTAATTTGGAAGAATGTTCTGTAAAAAGAATCTGTCGCAGTAGAGGTCATTCGAAGATGTGTGTGGTCTAAGTATTGTCTGTCGATTAATTGGCTGTCGAAGTAATGGTCATTCGAAGCTGTGTCTTGTCTAACAATTTGCAGTCGAAGCAATGACTTGTCGATCTATGTGTTTTCGAAGTCCGCTACATGTCGAAATAATTTACTGTCGCAGTTCAGTCCGCAACTCAGACGAAACTCCTTCTTTACAAGCATACACAAATGGAAAAACCATGCTAGGAATCTATTTGTGCAAAGTAAGAAGCGGTGAACCTAACCGGAGGCTTGCATCACTCTTTGGCATGTCTAGAGCAACACTTCAGAGAAAAATAAAACAAACTAGACGCGCTCTCAAGAATGACTATATTCCACGACACCTTGGGTTCGATCATATTACTCGAGCCGAAGTAATGCGAGAAACAGAATTCTACCAAATAATATTTTCGGAACCCCAGACCAGACGAAAGCAGTCATTATTTTAGACGGGACTTATTTATTCGTCCAGAAAAGCTCAAGCTTTTTGTTTCAGAGCATGAGCTACAGTCTACACAAGTATGCAAATCTCATTAAGCCAATGATGATTGTATGTGGAGATGTTTATATAATAGATGTCACAGGTCCGTACGATGCTAGAACATCAGATGCTGCAATATTGCGGCAGATATTGGACAACCACGCTGACCATATGGAACATGCTCCTATACGATGGTTCCTTGAAAATGATGATGTTATGGTTTTGGACAGGGGATTTCGGGATACATTGTCTTATGCCGAAGAATGTGGATTTATTGTTTGCACACCCAAATCGCTAGGCAGACACGAAAGACAACTATCAACTGAAGATGCAAATAAATCAAGATTAGTGACATTGGTCAGATGGGTGGTAGAATGCATTAACGGAAGAATAAAACGAGATTTTAAGATATTCCGACACAGATATTTTAATAATACATTGACCAATGCCATTGTAGATTTTAAAATAGCTGCGGCGCTCATCAACGCTACTCAAGAGCCTTATAGTGATAGCCGCCTGACAGAAAGATTTTCGGAAATGATAGAAAGAAATATAAATAGGCCGAACCGACTTGCTGATTATGTCGATGAACACCGACTCAACGCACAAAGAAACATATCATTTCGGAGAATGCAGGCAACATTAGACGATTTGTCAGATTTCCCAAGAATGACATACGACGAGCTACTTATTTTTGCTATAGGAACATACCACGTCAAGCTGGCAAGATCTTATTGCTACGAGCATATAAGAGAAACTGGCGTGTATTCAATCGAGATATACAGACATCCCCAGCGAGTCAATCTCCATGACGACGAAGAAGGAATACAAACGTTTTTAAGGTGCCAAATCAAGTCTAGACACGTTACATCAATTTGTTTATTTGGGAACTGAGCCCACAGCACAATATAAAAAATGTACAGCACAATAAATAACTTATACCTAGGCCAATTAGGGGCTCTTATTATGCTACTATTACATTTTGCAAATACAGTTTAATTACACTATTTAATTATACATACATTTTAGTTTTTTATTTTAATAAAAGTTTTAAGAAATATTATCTAGAAGTTAAGAGGGAGGGGGAGGTGTGAAGTGTGTGTGAGGGTGTGTGTGCGTGAGCATGTGTGGATGTGTGTGTTGTAGTAATAATAGAGAGAAAATGAATTCTTTTTAACAAAATAATAATAATAATAATGCTTCATTGATTTAGTGGTGGTGCAAAGATCAACTTCATATTATTTTGAAAAAGACCAGGAGAGTGATGGAATATGTCTAGACCGGAAAACTTTTGATTGTATGTGCGAGGTAAGCGGCGGCTGATAGAATTGGCAGCGTAGTTTGTTTCAATCAAAAACATATTATTGTTATTTGCGATATAATAACCACGCAATCTCCGAATACTGCTGTAGCTGTATACAAGGTCGTCGCACATTGGGCAGTTGCGCTCATATTATTTCAATAATATATTATCTTGCATGGGCCAGACATGAAGGCAACCTGATTCAACCTGCAGGGTATTTAGATAATGTGTGTTTGGATTTAGAGTATGTTGCTTAAATAAAAATATCAATCATTGTGGTTTCTTTTCAACATATGGCTACCCTTTTTCTTAGCGGGAAACTGTAAGTTTAGACCAGCATCTACCTATTTTAGGAAAATCTAGTAAAAAGGCAGGAAAATAAAACAGTAACATGATAATAATATTCAAAAAGCACTAAATAAGCACAATTAAAGCTGATAAATAATCTCAAAGACACATAGCAAAGTAGAAGTTCTATGGTGAAGAGTATCTTTGCGTGATCGAATCAGAAATAAGAAAATCCGTAGCAAAGAAGTAGAAATCAGACCAGTCTCGTAAGAAATGCCGAGTATCTATACTAATATTATAAAGAGGAAAAATTTTTTTTTGGTATGTTTGTGTTGAATAGGCTCCAAAACTACTGAACCGATTTAAAAAGATCTTTTAACGTTAGAAAGCTACATTGATTCCGAGTAATATAGTCTACTTTTTACCGCGAGAAAACATCTTATTCCTACGGGGAAAAAAGAAAGCAACGCGAGTGGACGGCTAGTAATGTATGTAATAATTATATATTTAGATCTTTATTGTATCACTACCACAATAACTTTTGGGATCAAGGTGTACATTTTTTTGGTGTACAAAATAAGCCTGTTCAAATCGCACCGAAGAAGTTTCTGTCGACTCTGGGTTTTTTTGTATGGGTTTTGAGCCATCACCTTACCGCTGTTACATGTTGTTCCAAATATGGAATATCATGTTTTTTGTAGTTTTTACCTATTTTCCGAAGTCTTTTATTTTTTTTTTATATTTTTCTGGCATAGCTACTAGGTCACAGAAAGCCGTAAATTAATTTGAGCAGATTTAAAAAATCCATGCGGTAAAGGGTTAACGATAACTTTCCGGCGTAAAAAAAAATTAGACTCGGAACAATACGTTCAGGACGTTGCCGCTACTCGGCGCCAGGGGGCGCTCGTACGACGTCATACAAAACTGAGTTAATTCGATATCGAAAATGATTCGAAAAAAACTGCGACTAGGCCTACCGTAGTCCATGCCGCTTGCGTCGTGAGACAGTGGTCCAACCACCGGCGGGCGCCGTTGATCTCACTCGCATAAGTATAGGTATCGCTTCCCACGCCCAGTATGTTGTGATCGGCACACTCCCATAGTGTAGGCTGAAGCCTGTGGGAGTCCCACAGGCTTCAGCCTACACTATGTAAATGTCTCTGTTAAACAATAAACATTTATGTTTTTTATTTTATTTTGAAAGACAATTTTATCCTACGTAATGTGACGACTCCTACTTGCTGTCGACTTCTTCACGTACCAAACAAGAATGGCGGTGGAATGGCGTCCGAGTCGATTCCCTCGAACGTCGTAAAAATTATTAGGCGCGTAAAGTAATCGACCAACCACAGCTCTTCTCTTACGTGATTGGTCGAACCGGTCACGTGTCCAAACCATACTCAACAGCTCCGTTCCGATTCCTACAAACACGAATCGATGTGGCTGTCACTGACAGATTGAGTGCGACATGCACCAGAGACAACCAACATCTAGTTGGTAGGTTGCGTTTGACAGTTGGATGACGTTTCGATGCTAGCTATTCTGGACAATATTATTCAGGATCATGACATTCGGCCATACGACATCGTGCAGACTCCGGCGCACGTACACATCAACTCAATCAACCCGAGGAATGTTCCTGGAGGAAATATTTAAAAGCAATCAAATAATTACTTTCAATTATTCTGTTTATTATATAAACATAACTACAGGCAAACTCAAAAAAAAAACATTCTAATTTAGATCACAGGTATGTACATAATACAGCAATTAGTATAGGTACCAAATTTATATACTTAAACAATACATTAAAAACTTATACTACATCATGACATTTGGTCATTTTAGTTTAGACTCTATAAATTCTACAAGCTCTTCAATTTATTTTAACTTTTATTCATCCGATGCCGTATCTACACTATCATCGAATTCGACATCTAATGCTTTGATATTAATCCACGGTCTCATTCTATCGGCAGCTACGACAGTAGAATACTTTTTCATTTTGGCAAAACCCGGGATATTACATATTTCATATCTGTCATTACCTAATACTTTCATTATTTTATAAGGCCCAGTAAACTTTGGCAAAAGCTTTTTACTTTCACCGATGTATTCATTAAATGATACTTTAGTTAATTTTACTAAATCGTTGATATTATACTTTCTTGCTGGATTTCTGTTGGAATTTATTACATTTCTCATTTTGTTTTGCTTTTCATCTATAGCTGCTTTAGCCCTAGTTCTAATTTCACTTATGTCCTTTGTATCATCTGTCTCATATAGTACTTCTCGTAGTATATTGTCTGAAATACCTTTCATTTGAACACCAAAAAGTAGTTGTGCTGCGGTCTTACCAGTTGTAGTATTTAAAGTGTTATTGATACCGAATTGTACTGTGGATGCAGCTAAATCCCAGTCTTTTTCATTTTCCCCGTCATTTTGTGTAGCCAACGAACGTAATACCGTCTGATTAAACCTTTCTACTTGCCCATTAGCGCGAGGACAAGCCACAGAGTTAAGAACGTGTTTTATGTTATTTTGTCTACAAAACTGTTTAAATTTGTCCGCTGTGAAAGCCGTTCCTCTATCAGAAATTATTCTTTCTGGTGTCCCGAAATCTTGAAATATATTTTGCAGTAATTTTATTGCTGACAAACTTTTTGTGTCTTTGACTGGTCTAACGAAAACGTACTTTGTAAAACCATCGACCACAGTTAGTATATATGAGTTGCCTCGTTTACTCTTAACGAAAGGGCCCAAATGATCAACATGTATAGTCTGGAACGGAACACTCACTTTTTCAATGGGGAATATATGCCCTTGCTTAGTAGGAATATTATCTTTATGATAGGCACATTCCAAACATGCTCGTACGTATTTTTTTACAAAATTTGCCATTTTCGGAAACCAAAACTGACTTCTTATACGATCCAAAGTCTTCTTTAGACCGAAACGAAATGTCCTATTTGATCGTGATTATAGCGACAAATTTGCCATCTGGCTCCTTTTGGGATTACTAATCGCAGTTCGTTAGGATTTCCATCAATTTTGCGGTACAATGCATTATTTTTGATAATGTACAGTTTCTTTACGTCTTTAAATTCTTTTTCATCATTAGATTTCAAGATTTTAGATATTCTGTCTATTTCCGGATCACCTAGTTGTAACGTCAATAGCCAATCGCTCTGCTGTATGTGTAATACGGGTATTATATTTTCAGGTGCACAGTCGTCATTATATGGGTCAACTGGATTGCGACTAAGAGCGTCAACATGGGTCATTCGTTCGCCAGGTCGATACTCTATTTCAAAGTCATACTCTTCCATTTGTAACAGCCACCTAGCAATTTTCGGAATAAGATCTTTTTTCCCAAATGTCAATCGTAACGATTTACAGTCTGTGAATATCTTGAAATGGGTCCCCATCAAATAATTCCTAAACTTTTTTAACGAGCATACAACTGCTAACGTCTCAAGCTCATATGAATGGTAATATCTTTCCTCTGGAGAAGTTTGACGGCTGAAATATGCCACTGGTTTGAGGACTTTAGGGTTTTCTTGCCACTGCATCAGAATTCCGCCAATCCCTATTGAGCTAGCATCCGTGTGTAATTCTGTGCTTAGTGCTGGATCAAATAAAGCCAGAACCGGTCTGTTGCTTAACGCATCTTTCAACTTAGACATAGCTTCAGTCTCTACATCCGTCCATTGCCACGGAGAATCTTTTTTGAGAAGTCTCGTTAATGGTCGTGCTAACTCACCAAAACATTTCACGAACTTCCTGAAATAACTCGCTAACCCTAAAAACTGTCTTGTCTCGTGCACGTTTCTAGGGGTAGGAAAATTCTTTATCGCGGAAGTTTTACGTTCACTGGGCTTTATGCCTTCTTCGGACACTTCGTAACCAAGATAATCGATAGATGTCGAGAAGAAATTACATTTGGAAAGTTTTAACGTCAAACCATATTCTCTGAGTAGCATCAAAACTTTTTCGAGTTTCTCAAATCCACTCTCGATTGTCTTTGTCGGTATCAATAGGTCATCCATGTATGCTAATACGGAATCGAATCTACTTGATCCTAGCATTTTGTTAATTAGCCTCTGAAACACTGCTGGTGCATTCGCTAGACCAAACGGCATGCGGTGGAATTCATAGTGTCCGTCAGGAGTAATGAAAGCAGTTAGATGTTTACTATTTTCAGCTAACGGAACCTGGTAATATCCTGACGCCATATCTAACGTTGTGAAGAATTTATTTCCGCTCAAATTTGCGATTTGATCATCAATTAACGGTAGAGGATACCTATCTTTAACAGTTTTTGTATTCAAAGATCTGAAATCTACACATAGACGCAGCTCTCCTGTCTTTTTCTTTACCATCAGTATTGGACTGGCGTAGTCGGAAGTAGATTCACGAATAATATCATTCTCAATCAATTCATTAACCATTTCACGCACTTTAGCTTTTTCGGAAATAGATAAACTGTAAGGTCTGTACACAATAGGTTTACTGTCATTAAGTTCAATTTTCATTTCAAATTCGTTTGGAGCACATCCAATTTCATCAAGTGACAAGGCAAAGCAGTCACGATAGTTTTGTAATAATTTGTATAGCTTTTCTTTTGTGCATCCATCAACATCTGATCCAATTTTAATATCTCCTAAATTTAAAGGCGGTATTGTTTTGTAGTCGGTCTTATCAATGCGTCTCACATGACACACATTTGTTTCTTGAAAAACAAGAGCTCGTGTTACAGGTGTTTGGCCAGCAAGCGTGAAAGATTTTTGTGCAATCTTTGACAGCAATATCTCCCCTTTACCGTTTTGAAGACTGTAAATACCCTGATGGACACGGTATTCTTTGCCTGGTTCATTTCTCATCTGAGATTCCACATAAATATCACCTGTGTAAGCATCGCTACTATACACTGGTACAAGATGTATTCCTGTTAGCTCCAAATTATTCACACTAAATAATTTTACTGTTGTTTTGTCAGAGTATGTAATGAGAGTGTTTAAAAATGACAGTTTATTGCTATCTTTGATAACCATGATATTTGAAAGCTCTGTAAAGTTTTGTCCTATCAATACCGGCACTTGGAGAAATGTATCATCTACAACATGAATGCATATACTAGCTTCGACTTCATCTATGCTTAATCGAACTTGTGTTTTATAGTGTGGATACACATGGTGATTGCCAAAACCTTTCAAGATTGATAAATTATTCGTATCTTTTGATAGTTGCATTTTTTCTGCCTCAGAAAGTTTCATTAAGGAACAGTCGCTACCAAAATCAATATAAGCCTTCAGATTTTTATTATTTACCTCAACATTCTTTACAAATTTGTCACTTGAACGTTTAGTTTCAATATTCAATACCTTAGCCATTCTAGTTGAGCTTGATGGTTGCGAAGAGGTACCTCGATTGCAACTTCCCTCATTGTGTCCGACTTTCTTGCAAGTATTACATTTGAGTAAGACTTTAGGGCAGTTGACAAATCGATGTCCCTCTTCGTTACAATTAAAACATGTTAAATTTACAGTATTTGCTGTCCTTTCTTTCTTGATTTGAAAGCATCTATTTGCTGTATGTCCTTCTATGCCACAGGCGTAACAACGAATAATTCTAGTCACGCGTTTCTTTTGATCGTATATTTTATCTAAAACAGTTACTGGGTCACGACTGCTTAGCGGCTGCTGTATTACCAGAAATTTCAGTAAATCTTCCGGTTGTAGACATCTAAGCGCTTGTGCGCTACTTCTTAGAGATGTGTCTGTTATGCCATGAATTAAACAGTCTACTGCTTTCTTTCCGGTAATCTCGCATCTATTAAGTAGGACCAGCTTGTCATAGAAATATATCCTTAAGCTCTCGTCAGGTTTGGTTTTCCTAGAAAACATTTCTTCTAATAAGATAGCAAAGTTATCTTCTACTGGAAAAGCATTTCTCAGCTTATGTTCCCATTCAGTCCATGTGTAGTTCATACTAGGCAACGAGAATAGCCATCTCTTGGCGGTTCCTGTCAATTTCTGTGTCGCAAAATGTGAAGTCTGTCGGTCCTCCCAGTCGTAAATATGTGCAAGTTCATTAACTTTGTGGAGCCATAACTCAATATTCTGAGACTTGTTTTCAGGATCAAACTCTGGTATCGCTTTTTGCATTTGTTGAGGGCTTAAGTTATTGTTTTTTACATTTAACGCTTTCAACAAATCAATCATATTTACAGAATCTTCAGTTCTACTACGCTTGGACGGAGTTTGATAATCAACAGTATCATCATTCTTGCGACGACGTCCATGTCTAGGTGTGATTACTGGTGGATCTTCTGTACTATCGGCACTAGAGGTGCTGATAATCCTGTTTCGTCTCGGCAACAATCTAAGCCCTCTAATGCCACTTGATCTACTTGACTCTGACATAGTTTGAATCAGTCAGGCTCAGGCTATCCACTCTGTGGGTCGAGTATTTTGAACACTTCTGAAATGTGACGACTCCTACTTGCTGTCGACTTCTTCACGTACCAAACAAGAATGGCGGTGGAATGGCGTCCGAGTCGATTCCCTCGAACGTCGTAAAAATTATTAGGCGCGTAAAGTAGTCGACCAACCACAGCTCTTCTCTTACGTGATTGGTCGAACCGGTCACGTGTCCAAACCATATTAAACAGCTCCGTTCCGATTCCTACAAACACGAATCGATGTGGCTGTCACTGACAGATTGAGTGTGACATGCACCAGAGACAACCAACATCTAGTTGGTTGGTTGCGTTTGACAGTTGGATGACGTTTCGATGCTAGCTATTCTGGACAATATTATTCAGGATCATGACAGTAACATTGAAGTAACGCCCGTTCAACGTAAACGCCCAAGGAAGAGTTCACGAAATGGAAGAGATTTTTCTTGTGACTAAGAAAACGACCAAACAACGTGTTCGCGTCTGCCTCAGCGCCTTCAGTGGTGTATTGTTAGTCAAACAAGGACGCCTTAAGGGAGTTACAAAACGCTTCTTAGATACAGGAGAAGGCCCATCAGAAAAACGTGTAGGAGATCGAAAATACCATTCTTTCCGTTCCAAGAAAGAAGCAGTACAGGCTTATGTCAAGGAATTTCGGCCTCTAGAATCTCACTATTGCAGAGGAAAAATAAAGCAAAGAGTATATCTTGATCCAAGTTTGAATATTTCGAAAATGTATAAAATGTACGACGATCAAGCATTGCCTGGATATTCCGTCACCAAAAACTTTTTCCGAAAAGTATTCAATATAGGATTTGGATCTCCGCGTCAAGATGTTTGCTCGGTTTGCATAATGCTGCTGGAAAACTTAAAAATTGAGCAAAATGAATCTAAAAAGCAAATACTACGCACCCAGTACAGGGAACACAAACTGCGAGCTAAGTGCTTTTTCGATAAATTGAAAGAAGATGACCCTGAATTAATGTTATTATCATTTGACTGCCAGAAAAACCTAACACTTCCAAAGGTTGCCGACCAATCCGCGTATTATTCGAGACAGTTGTATTTGTACAATTTCACAATAGTGAAGGGAACCTCCCAGGTAAGTTTGACACAAGACAATGTCTATTCCTATGTGTGGACAGAAGACCAGGCAGCAAAAGGATCGAACGAAATAGCATCATGTGTATATGACTGCCTAAACAAAGTAAATCTTACTAATAAAAGGCAGATCCGGCTGGTGTGCGACGGATGTGGCGGCCAAAATAAAAATTCAATAATGATTGGTATGGTCGCCAAGTGGCTATATGATGCAAACAGCAACATCGAGAAAGTAGAGATTGTATATCCCGTTACAGGACACAGTTATATACCCCCAGATAGAGTATTTGCTTTCACAGAAAAACAAATAAAACGATTAGAGACCATAGCTATATTGATATCATGGCGACTAGAGCTACGATTTGCCGTTTAGTAACCGAAGTGCCAATTTTTGATTGGAAATCTGCGTGTACGACTCTATGAAAGGCACTCAAGCATTACATTTTCAAATTAGTAAGTCGAAGAGGATTATAATTCAATAAACTTCTCATCAGAAAATTTTGGTCCAAGGCGAGGTTTCTTACAGAAATGACATTTGCAACCCTCAACCAATTACAAAGCGAGGCAAGAGTATCCAGCATATTGAACCTGACAGAACAGAAGGAAGTTTTAATGTTAAACCCGCAAAATTTCAGGATGTATCCAATCTATTCTATATCGCTTCTCCCAAACAGCAAAAATATTTGAAAAAATTGTCAACAAACGTCTCATGAGTTTCTTGGAAAAAAACAACCTTCTACCAGCTAGACAATATGGCTTTTGAAGGGGAATGTCTACGGAAGGGGCCGTTGGAGGCCTTACAGATTTGGTATCACGCATCCTGGATGAAGAGAAGGCCTGTGTCGGGGTTTTTCTAGATCTGTCAAAGACCTTCGACACAGTGTCTGTCCCCATTCTTCTGAAAAAACTCGAGACCGCTGGGGTAAGGGGTGTAGATTTAGAAAACAGTACGTGATTATAAATGGTTCCAAGAGCTCAGAACTCGAGATAAGGTACGGAGTGCCTCAGGGCAGCATATTGGGGCCGTCACTATTCCTAGTATATCTAAGAGATATAGCAGAGGTTGAGCTTGTGGACGCTGATCTCTTTTGTTACGCGGATGACACCGCAATAATTTTCAGTGACAGCGAATGGAGTGGTGCGTATCAAGCCGCAGTAAAGGGCATGACTAGCATAGGCGAGTGGCTTAGTAACAACTTACTCATACTAAACACAGGAAAAACAAAGTTTGTATCCTTCTACAAAACCCGGGCGTCGGCACCGCCTTTCTCGCCTAGCATCAAAGTGCACTACTGTAGTGAAAGAGTCCTACCTTGCTGCTGTCCGGAGATAAATGGTACAAAAATGATAAAATACCTCGGTGTCACTCTTGACGAAACCCTATCTTTCAGCGAACATATAAATAAACTAGCTAGCAGAATTAGAAAGATTATATATATAATGAAATCACTTAGGCACAGCGCTGATAGGAATCTACTGAAATTCATTATGTGTCTATCTGCCAATCGGTCCTCTGCTACTGTCTGCCCGCGTGGGGAGGAGCCCTAGAGTCAATAATGATCGTAGCCGAGAGAGCACAAAGAGCAGTATTAAAAGTTATGCTTGGAAAACCTCGAAGATACCCGACTGCCGACCTGTACGACGATTGGCAACTTCTCAGTGTCAGAAAACTTTACCTGCTAAAGGCTAGCCTCATTGCCCACCGAAAAAATGTGGTTTTGTAGATTTTATATCGGATTTTTTTTAAATTTCAGATCCAAGTAGTCCAGAGACCATAAACAACGCAGCTCTACTACTGTTGCCATATTTAACATCTAGTGTGCCGTTAAAGGAGAAGCGGAAGCCAATGTGGAAACCCTCAAAGTCGGATGTAAGGGATGGCTTCCTGACCCAAATTGGTTCAGACGCTGAGCTCGAAGCGACAATAGATAGCCGAAAAATAAAACTGGAAAGGTTTGGCAAAACTCTTCAACCCTGTGTAATTTTTGTGGGGGATAATATTGTACAGGTTTCGCACGCCTATGTATACAATGTGGCATGTGGCACATATGTGGCAAACATATACTACAAATTTAATACGATACTCACTGCTGTTGATGTGTGCTTTAAAATTTTTCAAGCTACTGGCGCCCGATATCAAGACGAGGCACTGGTAGTTTGGATGGTGGTACAGAAACTATTTTACAATTTGTCGACCGATCATGACAAATCATTAACTTCCGTAAATAGCCTATTAGTGGAGTTAGGCGTTGACTTGTAAAAATGTTTAAGTGTTTTCAGTGTAGTCGTGAATTTAACATGGTTACAGATCTGTCACATCATGTTCGAGCATGTTTTTTCTCAGTCGGAAACGTAGCGGCATTTAGATGTGGACAAGATAGTTGTTTGAGGCATTTTAGTGGCGTGGCTTCACTTAGGAACCATGTATATAAGTGTCATTCAACTCGAATGCAGATTGAATCTGTCAATGCATCAACTTCTGCTGATTGCGATTATCACGATAATAGTAATAGAATCACAAAATCAAGGAGTGAACATAGTTTTCACTTGATGGCAAATGAGCAATTAAGCGAAAACTATGATAACCTCCCAGAGTTTAGTGACATGCAATTGGAAAATTCTGATAACATTGAAGAAAAAAGTAACCTCCAATCAAAGGAAAGCCATGATGATGATCATTTACATGAGCAAAACCTTATTGATTCCACTGTGTTGTTTGTATCTTCTCTACATGCGAACCCGTTGATCCCTCGATCCAATGTGCAAGTGGTTATGGAATCTTTATATAGTTTTTTAGCCGATTCTTTGGAATGCGCGTTACGTTCGCGCTTGGTAACATTACTTAACTCAACAGGCACTAATGTTAGCGTATCATCAGAACTTAATAAAATATTGTCTATGGTGAAAAATATAGTTAAAGATTTAACTCTATACTGGGTTTTGTCGAAAGCTTTACAGCCTGCAGAATATGTCTGGCAAATCGGCAACAAATTCAAACTTTGTGTTCCGAAGACAGTACTTTATTAAGAAATGACTCTAATTACGAAAAACATTTAGAATTAAATGACACTTACAGGACTGGCATTAAAGAAAAGTGCATCTGGTCTTCTCTTGAAGGATTCAACTTATTTACCAACATTGCTGTAGATGTATTACACGAAATGCTTGAAGGCTGTTGCAGGTATACAATGTCTTACATTGAACTCAGTGATTCTCCCTCGAGATTGGACATAATTACTTGTAGTAACGTCCAGTTGCTGCCATTGTACACAAGATTTAAAGCTAAAAAGTAAATAGCTGAAATAAATTTTAGCGATAAAACAAGTTTTTGACATCCTTATGTCATCCTACCCGGCATCGCCCATCACTATTTTTCTCATACACGTTTCTTGTGGCGGCCATTTTGTACGCATAAAATCTTTCTTACTTCTTTTTCTTGTGAATTTAGTTAGAAACCAGGTTTCCAGTTGTTTTTTTGGTTAAATGGTTAGGTTAGGTTAGGTAGGTAGTTAGGTAGGTAAATGATGAAGAGAGCTGTGATTTTTCTAAGTCGCTTAAATCCTGTAGTTTCGTTGTTCCCACAGCCTCTGTCCCCAGTGAATGGGGACAACGAAACTAAATTAAATATGCATGAATAATGAATTAATTAATTAATCAATAATTAGATAGTGTGTACAAGAGCTGCCCCTGGCAGCCCGACGGGCCCCGCACAGGGTGCGCCAGTCAATTTGGGGTAGGTAATAAGTAAGGTCGAGTTGAAAAAGTTAGCAAAAATGTTAGGTCGAGTTGGAAAATTTAGCAAAAAAGTTAGGTTGAGTTGGAAAATTTAGCAAAAAAGTTAGGTTGAGTTGAAATAAAAGTTAGGTGATGATGTCATCAAAAACCAAAAATTTCCCAGCTGGACCCGCTTTCGGTTATATCTAGAATCTACTGAAATTCATTATGTGTCTATCTGCCAATCGGTCCTCTGCTACTGTCTGCCCGCGTGGGGAGGAGCCCTAGAGTCAATAATGATCGTAGCCGAGAGAGCACAAAGAGCAGTATTAAAAGTTATGCTTGGAAAACCTCGAAGATACCCGACTGCCGACCTGTACGACGATTGGCAACTTCTCAGTGTCAGAAAACTTTACCTGCTAAAGGCTAGCCTCATTGCCCACCGAAAAAATGTGGTTTTGTAGATTTTATATCGGATTTTTTTTAAATTTCAGATCCAAGTAGTCCAGAGACCATAAACAACGCAGCTCTACTACTGTTGCCATATTTAACATCTAGTGTGCCGTTAAAGGAGAAGCGGAAGCCAATGTGGAAACCCTCAAAGTCGGATGTAAGGGATGGCTTCCTGACCCAAATTGGTTCAGACGCTGAGCTCGAAGCGACAATAGATAGCCGAAAAATAAAACTGGAAAGGTTTGGCAAAACTCTTCAACCCTGTGTAATTTTTGTGGGGGATAATATTGTACAGGTTTCGCACGCCTATGTATACAATGTGGCATGTGGCACATATGTGGCAAACATATACTACAAATTTAATACGATACTCACTGCTGTTGATGTGTGCTTTAAAATTTTTCAAGCTACTGGCGCCCGATATCAAGACGAGGCACTGGTAGTTTGGATGGTGGTACAGAAACTATTTTACAATTTGTCGACCGATCATGACAAATCATTAACTTCCGTAAATAGCCTATTAGTGGAGTTAGGCGTTGACTTGTAAAAATGTTTAAGTGTTTTCAGTGTAGTCGTGAATTTAACATGGTTACAGATCTGTCACATCATGTTCGAGCATGTTTTTTCTCAGTCGGAAACGTAGCGGCATTTAGATGTGGACAAGATAGTTGTTTGAGGCATTTTAGTGGCGTGGCTTCACTTAGGAACCATGTATATAAGTGTCATTCAACTCGAATGCAGATTGAATCTGTCAATGCATCAACTTCTGCTGATTGCGATTATCACGATAATAGTAATAGAATCACAAAATCAAGGAGTGAACATAGTTTTCACTTGATGGCAAATGAGCAATTAAGCGAAAACTATGATAACCTCCCAGAGTTTAGTGACATGCAATTGGAAAATTCTGATAACATTGAAGAAAAAAGTAACCTCCAATCAAAGGAAAGCCATGATGATGATCATTTACATGAGCAAAACCTTATTGATTCCACTGTGTTGTTTGTATCTTCTCTACATGCGAACCCGTTGATCCCTCGATCCAATGTGCAAGTGGTTATGGAATCTTTATATAGTTTTTTAGCCGATTCTTTGGAATGCGCGTTACGTTCGCGCTTGGTAACATTACTTAACTCAACAGGCACTAATGTTAGCGTATCATCAGAACTTAATAAAATATTGTCTATGGTGAAAAATATAGTTAAAGATTTAACTCTATACTGGGTTTTGTCGAAAGCTTTACAGCCTGCAGAATATGTCTGGCAAATCGGCAACAAATTCAAACTTTGTGTTCCGAAGACAGTACTTTATTAAGAAATGACTCTAATTACGAAAAACATTTAGAATTAAATGACACTTACAGGACTGGCATTAAAGAAAAGTGCATCTGGTCTTCTCTTGAAGGATTCAACTTATTTACCAACATTGCTGTAGATGTATTACACGAAATGCTTGAAGGCTGTTGCAGGTATACAATGTCTTACATTGAACTCAGTGATTCTCCCTCGAGATTGGACATAATTACTTGTAGTAACGTCCAGTTGCTGCCATTGTACACAAGATTTAAAGCTAAAAAGTAAATAGCTGAAATAAATTTTAGCGATAAAACAAGTTTTTGACATCCTTATGTCATCCTACCCGGCATCGCCCATCACTATTTTTCTCATACACGTTTCTTGTGGCGGCCATTTTGTACGCATAAAATCTTTCTTACTTCTTTTTCTTGTGAATTTAGTTAGAAACCAGGTTTCCAGTTGTTTTTTTGGTTAAATGGTTAGGTTAGGTTAGGTAGGTAGTTAGGTAGGTAAATGATGAAGAGAGCTGTGATTTTTCTAAGTCGCTTAAATCCTGTAGTTTCGTTGTTCCCACAGCCTCTGTCCCCAGTGAATGGGGACAACGAAACTAAATTAAATATGCATGAATAATGAATTAATTAATTAATCAATAATTAGATAGTGTGTACAAGAGCTGCCCCTGGCAGCCCGACGGGCCCCGCACAGGGTGCGCCAGTCAATTTGGGGTAGGTAATAAGTAAGGTCGAGTTGAAAAAGTTAGCAAAAATGTTAGGTCGAGTTGGAAAATTTAGCAAAAAAGTTAGGTTGAGTTGGAAAATTTAGCAAAAAAGTTAGGTTGAGTTGAAATAAAAGTTAGGTGATGATGTCATCAAAAACCAAAAATTTCCCAGCTGGACCCGCTTTCGGTTTGGGGTTGCATTAGGTGGTGGTTAGGTTAGGTTAGGTTAGGCTCCACGGACCTGCTTAGGTGTCTAAGTGGGAGGGGAGGTGATACCCCTACGTGGCGCGTCCCAGGTGGCGGATAGGGAATACCTCGGCTCACTATACTGGTTATAGTGAGCCGGGGTAGGAGATTTATCTCCCGCGGACTAAACACTTCTGGGGGGGTTTTGGATTTTAAAATCATGGAGGTACATAAAAATGACAATGATATACCCCAGGAGGGTCCCCTAACGGGTCAATCCCTCCCCGAGCTAAGCTCGAGCTGCCCTTCGTTCTCTGGGGGGGGCAACTGCCTCTATGATAATATAGATTTTGCGCGCCCATTGTCGGCGCAAGCGCCTGATAGGCGAAACAGTGTGGGGTCAGACACGTCATCGGTGATGTCATTTGTTTCAATGGCATCATCAGGCGTGTCTAGTAGGCCCAGGAAAACGATGAACCCGGGGGCTAATAATAGTCCACCGGGAACGAAACGCCGAGTAACAAGAAAGTCGGTGAGGGAGGGAAGTGGAGGCGACGATGAAGTTTTTGATCCTCGCGTTGCCCCCACTAGTAATACAAGGGCGAAAGCTTCGATGCCTAAGGCGGACGACCTGTTGGCAGAAATGCAGGGACGGCCGACAGCTGACCTCAATGCATGCATTGCAGATCAGCTGTCTACGGTGGAAAACCTTAAGAACCTTAAGGGCAGCTTTGTCTACGGGCTCCGCTTAGCGGTGAGGAACATGCAGGCTGCCACCACAGAGCTGGTGCAGCGCACTGTGTCGGGTCGGAACGAGGAGAGGCTGGAGAGAGAGAACGCGGAGTTGCGCTCTCAGGTAGCCACTCTCAGTTCGAGGTTGGAAGGCTTGGCCAAGGAAGTGGCTACACTTCAGATTGGTGCCGCGGGTCTGCAGGATGCAGACCAGGTCGCGGTGTCAACCACCAAACCTCACCCCGGACCGTCGAGAGAATGGGAACGTTGCCTGATGGAGCGCATCGGCAGCATGATGGACAAGAAACTGGCGACAGTTGTGTCCATCGTCTCTGCTCCGGAGGCCGTACCTCGCGCCGGCTCGTCACCGATAGCCAGACAGGAAGGGCCACCGGCTGGTGGGGGTTCCGTAGCCCCAAAAAAGCACAAGAAGAAAAAGGCGAAGCCTACAAAACATGGGAAGAAAGCGATACCAGAAACAGTGGCCCTTGCTGTTTCTGGGCCGGCCCCAGTGTCACCAGCTGGGCAATCCTGGGCTATGGTTGCGAGTAAAAATGCCCGGAAGCAGGGTGCCAGCACCCAGAAGGCAAAAGCCACTGCAATGCAGCGGCCGGCGCAGCCGAGGAGGATGGTACCAGCAAAGCCTCCCTCGTCGGCAGCTGTCGCCGTTACTATTCGGGAGGGTGCGGACACCTCCTATGCAGCCATCATGGCGGCAGCTAAGGAACGCATCCGCCTGAGTGAGTGCGGCATAAGCACCGTCCGCATGAAGCGAGCAGTGACTGGGGGCCTCGTCCTCGAGGTATCCGGTCCAGATTGCGTGAAGCAAGCAGATGTGCTGGCGACCCGTATGAGGGAAAAACTGGCTGATCTACCGGTCCATATCGCTCGCCCGTTCAAGACCGGCGAGGTACGAGTTATGGACTTGGACGAAGCCGTTTCTTCGACTGAGGTGGCTGCTGCGGTCGCAAGCGCGGGTGATTGCCTGGCTGCTGAAATTAAGGTGGGAGAGATCCGACGAGCACGATCAGGTCTGGCGTCGGCGTGGGTGCGGTGCCCACTCTCAGCGGTGCGCAAGCTGGCAACAGCAAAACGCATCTGCGTTGGGTGGGCATCAGCGAGAGTTGAAGTACTGGCGGCGAGACCAATGCAATGCTTCCGCTGCCTGGAGATTGGGCACGTCCTTCTTCAGTGTCCTAACTCAGCGGACCGCAGCAATCGTTGCTATACCTGTGGGGAACCCGGCCATCGAGCAAGCAAGTGCTCTGCAAAGGCACCGAAATGCCCAGTTTGCACGGACAACGGATGGCCATCAAACCATAGGCTAGGAAGTAAACGGTGCTCCCCACCAAAGGGTCACAAAAAGAAGCCACAGGTCCTGCCTGTCGAATCTCGGGCTGATGAACCGGCTCCAGCCAGCTTACCGGTTCTGACGGGCAACACTAGCCCTAAGGAGGCCATGGAGGTTTCCCATTCGCAGCCATAAACGTACTGCAGTGCAACCTGAACCACTGTCGAGAGTCACAGGACTTGTTCCTTCATACTCTCGCGGAGCGTTCGGTTGCAGTGGCTGTTGGGTCGGATCCATACCGAGTGCCGGACCATCCCCGCTGGTTCGGCGATGCCGGAGGATTCGTCGCAGTTTATTGGAGCGGTGGATAAGGAGACCCTCAGTGTTCTCTTATAGAACAGGGGCTGCGTTATGTGGCAGTGCAGTTGGGCTCTCTGGCGTTGGTGGGTTGCTACTTGTCGCCTAACAGTCCTCTCGCGGAGTACGAGGCTCACCTGGACGAGGTTGCACGTTGTGTCCGCAGATGTCTGCCTCGCCCCGTGTTTGTCCTGGGTGACTTCAACGCCCACTCTAGAGCGTGGGGTGGGACATCCGACGATGCGAAGGGTGTTTCTGTACAAGAATGGGCGGCCGGGCTAGACCTACGGCTACTAAACCGGGGGTCTGTGCCTACGTGCATTCGGTGGCAGGGGGAGTCGATCGTTGATATCTCATGGGCGACTCCTTCGGCCGCGCGTCTCGTGTCGGGGTGGAGGGTAGCTGTGGAGATGGTCACCTTGTCGGACCATCGACACGTTGTGTTCGAGGTGAACCTCCAGTCAGCAGCTCGTGACCTCCACGCGGCTACACAAGACCGAGGCGCTGTGGTTTCACAAACTGCCACGGAGCAGGGAGCCACCAGACCTGGCGGTGCGGGTTGGGGATGCTCGTATCACGATAGGACGGCACATGCGCTACCTCGGCCTTGTCCTGGATAGTCGCTGGTCATTCGATGAACATTTTAAGAGGTTAGTCCCCCGGATTGAAAAAGTGGCCGGTGCTCTGCACAAGTTACTTCCGAATCTCGGGGGCCCCCGCGAAGGAGTCCGCCGCCTCTACACCGGAGTCGTGCGATCTATGGCCCTCTACGGAGCACCCGTCTGGTCGAAAAGACTGTCGGGTGTTCGACGCAACCGAGCACAGCTCAACAGCGTCCAGCGAAAGATGGCCATCCGCGTTGTGCGTGGATATCGCACGATATCGTTTGAGGCGGCGACTTTGTTGGGTTGCTTTCCGCCTCTGGACATCTTGGGGGAAATGGACACTCGAGTGTACCAGCGACTACACGATGTGGAAGTTGCCGATGCGGAGCCGACGTTAGCCGTCCGGCGGTATGAGCACCAGGTCGCCCTGGAGCACTGGCGGGAGCGGTTGGAGGAGCCTCGGTGTCAACGGCAGCGAGTTGTCGCAGCTGTACTGCCTTGCTTCGATGCATGGATGCAACGGCCGGGTAACCTCACGTATCGTCTGATGCAAGTGCTAACCGGGCATGGTTGCTTTGGAGAGTACTTGCACCGGATAGGGCGTGAGCTTGATCCGTCGTGTCACCACTGTGGAGATAGCCTGGACTCCGCACAGCACAATCTAGAAGTGTGCCCTGCGTGGGAGTCTGAAAGGCAGGATCTGGCTAACAGGATCGGGCCGGACCTGTCACTGCCCGCAGTGGTGGCAGCCATGACCCGAGGCAAGGAGCTGTGGAAGGCCGTAGTCTCTTTCTGCGAGACCGTAATGGTTCAGAAAGAGACTGCAGAGCGAGATCGCGAGAGGGCCGATCCCGCTCGGAGGCGACAGCGAGGGGCCCGCAACGCCTGAGCCCGTCGTGTCCCTGTAGCCTGGGAGTTAGAATTTGGCTACGGTATCTCCTGCCCGTCGTAAGAGGCGACCAAAAGGAGAGTAGGGGCTGCGGGCGCTGAGGACGGGGGTCCAAGGCGCCGCATCATAGCGGCCCCGGGAAGAGCAGCAGTGCATGTGGCCATGTACTGCAGCGAACGCTGCGAGGGAGTCGGGAGACCCTGAGTCTCCCAAGGAGGAGCTGCGGCGCAGTGTTGGGTGGCTCCGGTGCGTTCCACTGGAGATCCCGGAGCCTCACAATGACACTGATGGTGGCCACCGAGGGGGTTTTAGTGGGTCAAACCCCACATATCCCGCCTGGCTCCCCCGGGTCCGGCGGGAATCTTGTTGAAGATTTCCACCTCGAAAAAAAAAAAAAAAAGTTAGGTTAGGCTACTACTACTAAGGGGAGCCCGTCGCCGCGGCGGCGCGAGGCGTTAAGCGCCGCTGCGGAGCCCTGCAGTACCGGGCAGTAGAATTGGACTGCGGTATCCCCTGCCTGGCGTAAGAGGCGACCTAAAAGGGGTCATTGGGGTCGTGGGTGCACGGGGCGGGGGCTCTGTGCATCCATTCAGCGGCCTCGAGAGGGACGGCGGCGTGACATGCGCGCAGTGCGCGTAGGTGCCCCGCGCCGCCGTACTGAGGGGGGGAGAGTTTGGTCCCCCTGAGGTGGAGCCGCGATGGTGGCTGCGCGTCATGGTGGGGTGGCGGAAGTCATGATCCCAGTGGTCTTTCCCGTCACCTCACCCGACATATGCGCGAGAAGGGCACCGGCGGGGTTTTAGTGGGTGCGAACCCCACATAATATACTCGTCAGGAGTTTCCCCGCCTAAAAAAAAAAAAAGGCTACTACTACTACTACTACTACGGCGGTCATACGCAACACCTCAAGAGTATTGCATCATTCTCTGTACCTAAACTACACACCTACCTAAACCTATTTCGGGACAGTGTTGCTGCTGCAGTTGCCGACTGTACTTAACGCAAGGTTGAGCGCGACCGTTGAAACGGGTGCGGATTGGGGTCACAGATGCATATAAAAAGGTTTGAATGCACGGCAAGAGCATCATACCACCACCGACCAACGACCTGCAAGTAATGTACGCCGCGTACCACATTATCACATCGATAAACGTTGAAGAATTTTTAGAAGTTGAAAATGTCGTCATCCAAGATGTCTCAGATACAACGCAGCAGCGACGAGGAGGAATTAGTAATGTTGGACAGCGAAGAACTGCTGAGCAGCAGCCAACAAGCGGAGGAAAAAGAAAACAAACGGTCATCGAATTATTCAAAAGAAGCCGTGGACTCTTGGGAAACCGAGGAAGTCGGGGAAGAGGACGACTTTCAACCATTAACGCAGCAGTCGTCAGACCGAACCGACACAATGATGCGATCGTCATTGGAGAATCCTCCGACTCAGAGGGCGGCGGAAGCGCCAGCAACACCCATGGCGCCGAGGAAGGCGAAACGGCCCACGTCACTGAAATTAACGAGACAAGCGACGTCATCGATGGCCGGCGCAGCAGCGTCGAGACAATCGTCATCCCACAAAACGCCACCCCAGACGGCCTCGGCGGCGGTTCAACAAGTGACGACGAAGATATCGACGGAATGGCTTGTGCAGTCGGCAAATTCAAGTATAACGCAAAACGAAATAAATCTTCTCCTTGGAAGGTCATCGCTCGACATACAGGAACACGAAGAAGACATTACCATATCATTTACATCAGCACAGCAAAAAACTGGGGCTTTAATAGCAAACTTGGTCAAGCTATACGAACAGGACAATATAAATGTTCTGCAATTGCATGCATTCGTTGTCTGCTGGAGTACATTACTACCGGCGATGATCGTACAACACTTAAACAAATTCTCACCGCAAGTGATGAAAAAATTGCAAAATGTGCAACTCATGCATTTCGAAATAATACTGACCAATCAATGTGCAGTCCAAATGCAAGTGCCGAAAGGCGAAATAATATACTTGGAATACAAGGCGCAACATCAACCGACCTTGAGCGAAGCATGGACGCAGGCCCTAGTGGAACCGATGAAAGTGTACATAGTGAAGGGAGCCAACGTAATATCAATCAATCGATCGACAATGCAACTGGAGTGGAATCGTTTACCGTTTCACGGCGACAATCAAACAACGCTACAAGAAATGAATATCTTAACAAACAAAATCAGCAACTGGTGCTGTTCTTACTTGAAAACCAAGCTTTTTGCGAGGGAGAAGCTCAGAAACTTTTATGTGAGAGTCCTCAAGGGATTACCGTTCAATTTAGCCGATACTTTAACGAGCGACTTGCAACTGCACTATCAATTTCCAAGACACTGGTATTTTCGGAGTCAACTCAACAACGCCTCGAAAGAACAAAACGATTACAAGTCAAACGCGACCCCGAGGCCAACACTGTAATGACGATCAAGGACGGCGTAGAAAACTTGGTGCATCTGTTGACTGAAAATTACATTAATCCCTTTGAATTTTCCCAGTATACGAGATGGCATTTCCATAGAATGACCAAGAAAAAAAACAACTTGTTCTTCAAGGGCCCACCGAGTACGGGCAAAACCATGATTATGGAAAGCTTAGTCGAAATGCACTATAACTACGAGAGACTAACGGGACTGACGCCCACATCGCCATTCAACTTTTCGTCATTACTTCACAAAAATGCATGTTTCATGGACGAATGTAAATTAACAGACAATCAATTTGAACAGTGGAAATTATTAGCAGCAGGACAAGCGATGAGTACCGACGTGAAATAAAAGAATCGTCACGATATAACAAATTGTGTATTATATACGGCGAGTAATTACCCAATTACGATGTACACTACAGTGATGGAAGCTGACGAAGCGGTGAATACTCGAACAATTCAATTTTCACCACTCCCGCACGAAAGAAGTGTCTTTCCTCTACGAAAACAGTGAGGAAAGTTAGTTTTTCCTCACTGTTTGAACAGTGAGGAAAGTAATGATCCCGTTCAGAAACTAACCTTGCCTGATTTTTATGTTAAGTTTTAAAGATATTTAAAAAAAATAAAAAAAATACTTAGAATAGAAATACTTATAGGTTAAGATTAATATTTTTTATAAAATTTATCAAATTATTGTAAGTTCAGAAACATTAAAAACGTTAAATAAAATATTGTAAAAATTACATCGTCAAATTTAGGATTATAATTTTAGAACGCACTCAAAGAAAGAAGCCTGTGGAAGAAGTACATTAGAAGCGCGAAAATTCTAAGTTTTGTTTACTTGCGATTTTGATAATACTAAAAATAACCGGCCAAGTGCGAGTCGGACTCGCGCACGAAGGGTTCCGTGCCATTATCTATAAAAAACCGCAAAAAAATGTATGGGAGCCCCCCCTAAATATTAATTTAATTTTAATTTAATTCTTCATTTTTTAAGTAAATAATATACTCAATATATTGTGAACATTTTAAGCGTCTACCTGCTACCATTATCAATATCGAGCAAAAATGAGCAAAAAAATCAAGTTTGTTGTATGGGAGCCCCCCTTAATATTATATTTCTTTTGATTTTTAGTATTTGTTGTTATAGCGGCAACAGAAATACATCATCTGTGAAAATTTCAACTGTCTAGCTACCACGGTTCATGAGATACAGCCTGGTGACAGACGGACGGACGGACAGACGGACAGCGAAGTCTCAGTAATAGGGTCCCGTTTGGCACCCTTCGGGTACGGAACCCTAAAAATGAGTGATTCTAGTGCGGAAGATTTAAGTTTAACTCCAAAAGAGTTAAATTTATTTACCTTTGGTGACTGAATACTTTCTTGCTGGGAGTGGTGAAAAGTTTTGTATGCAACATGTGAGCAAGTTCATTTGCTATTCGTTTTGTTGAGTCTTTCGCTTACTCAGGATTGAATTTTATAATCACTCGCTGCGCTCGTGATTCTATTTTTCAATCCTTCGTTCGCTCAAGATTCAAAATCAAAACTCATAGGAAAAACGAACTTTCCTCACTTGTTGGATAAATAACTATTAACTTCTACAAAAATCAGCCAGTGCGATTCAAACTGAACGCATTCATTTGGGAGCATTTCTGGAAGGAGTACCTATATTCAGAAGATCACGATGAGTTCAATTTCCCGCAGATATAATTATCGATATTTGTGACGTGTTGTGTGAATTTATTAATGCCAGGAATATAAACTAAAAAACAATGTAATTAACGACATTTATTTATAATAATGTAGTACGCTGTGTACATAAGTTGCAGATGTATAGTAATAAGTAACGAACAATAAACATATTTAACCGACCGTTTGACCCTTTTATTATTCACCCCTCATTTCATTAGAGAGCAACTGTAAAAGTTATAAATAGACGGTACAGCTGAATGACCAAACAGTATGAAAGCGTCCGGCAGTGGTATAGGAAAAAAACTGTTAGAACAAGATTCCAACACCGAAACTGAGAGTGACGGAGGCCGCGGGTGGACCTTGCCGGGCTATAAATATCTGGGGCCGGGCAACGACCTCAATTTGGGTGAACCAACAAACACGGGGGGGGGGGAGTAGTATACAAACGAGTTTGAGAGGATGTGTCAGGGTGTGTGAGGGTGTGTGTGTGTGTGTGAGTGTGTGTGTAATATGTGTGAGAGGGTTAGTGAGTGAGGGTGTGTGTGTGTGTAGTATGCGTGAGGGTGTGTGTGTGTGTGTGTGTAGTATGTGTGAGAGGGTTAGTGTATGTGTGTGTGTGTGTGTGCTTGTGCGGGGTGAAAAAATAAGGGTGGGGGGAGTAGTGTAAAAACTATTATTTACGTAGAAAAGATCTACTAGCAGTCATCTCCCATCCCAAACATTTTTATTATCGATAACTCTGCAGTTTTGCTAAGGCTCATCACTAGTGAATAGCTCAAAGGTACCTTATTTCAGTGCTGTAGGGGGCCCTTAAACCTCTTGTATATTTTTGCTTATACCGCAATAACCTGTCGTCGGAACCCCAGGCGAAGGCAGACTATAATAATTTCAATCCCCTACAATGCGCTTCTACGAAAAAAAATCGAAAAAAAACCTATTTCGTGAAGTTATAAACATCTGAAGTAACTATTTCGATTAGAGGTCAAAAGGCCCCCATCGCACTAGAGGAGTGGTACACCAAGGGCTGAAAGACCTCCTAAAGCACTAGTTGAAAGTTCACAAATGCATGCTTCGCAGTTAGCGTGTTAAGAAAAGCACAGCGCAGCGTGATCAGTCGACCGGCTACTCGCGACCGCGCTGGACGTTGAGTGATTTCGCGCGCTTTCTCGAAAACATTCACAATGCGTTCGACGCGTTCGTTTCGATAACTTAGCGTGTAAATTAGCAGGCTTAAAAAAAAAATTAGCTTATTCCATTTAGCCTGTTATCAAAAATTAGCCGTTATGACCACCACTAATACAGATGCCTTACAATTATTAGATGATGCTCAAGTGAGGATCTTAATTCCTGCTATAGGGCCGCAAGCTAAGTTCAAAAAAGCTCTCTCGGACTGGAAGGTGTCGCAAGATAAGGTAAGGTTTCGAATAGTTTCAATAAGATAATTTTCTCTTCTCTATATAGTTCGGACCGGGCGATCAGCTGTTTCGTATGGAGAAGAGAAACTTGCTCTAGTGTTCTTCTATAGTGAAAGTTGTTCAGAATGATGTCCCTAACAGCCCCCTTAAAATTACTACCTACACCTTTCTGTTACACCCGTATATTTACATTAATTAGCTTAGGAGATGGCCGTCTTTGTTATTGCAGTAGTGTACTTGTACCTTTCCTTGTAGCGTATTGCCATTATATTACAAGTGTTTATTACAGGTAGGCGAGTTCTTACAAAGAAATGATGATCTAAGCAAAATTATATCAATATATGGAGAATCTGTCGACGGACTGACGCCGAGTTTGACGTCCCCTATCAGATCCTTTCCAGCATCACCTAGTATTTCTTCAGTGTCGACGGTGTCGGCACATGGTCAGGTAAATAACAAATATCTAGATTATTCATTTGCGTTCCGAAATACCACAACCAGTCACCAGGATGGTACAGTCAACATCAGGTTGGGATGGGCCGAGGACTAATTTTTTATATTCATTTATTTTTTTCAGGACCTTGCTTTGCTCTTGAGAACCACCCCAGATGGTCAATTACTACTTAAACACAACCCAGAAAAGACACTGGGAGAACAGTATAGAAAAATACTGGTGCGTGTAATTTCAAAGGAAATACTGAAACATGACCCCAAGGCGCACATAACTGCAGAAACATATTTATGTTGGCTACAAGAGATAAGTAAGTACCAATGTAAATTGTGACTGTCTTTTTCCTTTTTTTGTTACCCTGTTACTGGATTCCCGAGTTTCGAACATTTTTATTTTCAAAGTCGCCTTGCGTCTCAGACCGTCTCCCGTGCGCCTTAAACAATGTGTAAATTAATTAACGCTTAATGACAAACCACTTTGTTAGGGACATAATTCTAGGCAACTTTCATTACAAAACCGATTTGATCAGAGCAACTTTATTTTTTACTTTTCCATTCAAATCAGCTGACCAACTCAGGCCAAAATGTACTGGGAAGTGAAAAATAAAGTTTCTCTGATCCAATCGGTTTAATAATGAAAGTTGCTCAGAATTAAACAAAGTAGTTTCTCACTATACGTTAATTCATTTACACATTCTATGTATACCTACGAAGTTATTCCTAGTTTTGAGCATCATCGTTTTGGTGGTCCAAATTGTGACCTTGTTTTGTTATTATTAGATTTTCATGTTGGTGTTTTTATTTTCAGAACGTTTATTTCCTTCAGAGAATCTATCATGTTATTACACTAGACCAAAATCTGGGCTACAACGAGCTCACGGCCGACTCTTCGACGGAGTGGTGAACTTAAAAGCTAAGTACCGAAGACACAAAGTGTATGAACCGAGAGCAACACGCAGTCTAGAGACTCCAGAACCGTCAACATCGACCCAGAGTGTTAATATACATACAACTACAAAATCCATAACGCCAGAGGAAGAAGAGTGCCTGGAGTGGTTACGTTGTTCTACTGATGATTACGCCTTGTGTGCGGAAAAATGGCAAAAAACCAACGAGCAACGGAAGCAGCGTGTTTTCTCAGATGAGAAAGAGTCTTATCTCCAAGAATTTTCATGTTTGAAACGGTCCTGGGGACACCAATTGGTAAAATTATATTTACGCTCTTATGCCTAGGCCTCGTTTTCCACTTTGAAAAGGCGAGATGAACATCAAAAATAAACAACGTTTTCCCTTTTCAAAGAAATTTATTCCCTTTTGCTTATTATATTGGCCTAAATGAGGCAGAAAGTGCACTCATTTAGCGCAATCTAATAGCCCTTTATGGTTTTTAAACTACATCTCTTGATTCCAGCTCACTGCAGACTTCGATCACTGGTATCCCGATAATGAACATTCATTCGATGATAAAATACCACTAATAAAGGCTAAACTACTCAACATAATATTATCAAAAACGTCATCAAGACAATCACAATTTGTCGAAGAATTGAAACAACTTGTGCAAGGTGAGTTTCTTATTCTTATTGACAATACGTGACACAGTATTTTGATTATTCCAAACTCTTAAAATTACAGTTAAATAATTGATGACAGTTAAGTTGCCCAGCAGTGGGACATGGTGGGCTCGTAATAAATAATATAAATAAATAAGTAAAATTCATGGATGATAAAAACGCTTCCCCTTCGATGATAAATGTCAGTTACTAATTTTTGTCGTTGATTTACAGACCAAGATCCCGAGACAAGCAATCTCGCTGTATTAGTCCTTATTCCGCACGTCATTGGACCGGTTCACTCGAAAAGGAAAAGAATCTTTGCAGCAGAAGTACGTCAAAGCTTTGCACATGTAGAAGAGGAAAAGCAGGTCCTGGAAGAGCGATTAAAACGACAGGACAGGTACAAATCTTTGGCATTAACCATCCAACCGTACATGGTAGTTGCAGGTCCTCTGAAAAAAATAATCGCTTATTACATCGTCGTTGATGATATTATCTACGAATTGCCAAACATCTGCAAAACTGTTGATATATGTTTCAAGAATATATGAGCTCTTAATTTAGAGAATCCTTCTGAATGTTTACCCATTTGGCTATTCTTAGAAAAGGCCATTTACAAGTTTCCTGCAAATATTACTGCAAAAAACAGACTCTCGTCATGTGTTCTTAGTTTATTAAGTGACTGTGGTATAATAACTGAGTAAAAATGGTTACCTGTTTTATTTGTAACACTGTTGTCGTAGACGTACAAGCGCTCAAAGTCCATTTCCAACTTTTTCATCAGCACCACATGTTTGAGCAATATCACTGCGCAGAAGACAATTGTTCCCGGTCGTATCACCTTTTTAATTCCTTTCGTCGACATCACATTCGCGAGCATACGAATGAAGTTTATGTTTTAACTAGAGATAACGAAGAATATTCTGCATCTGATCAAGACATGTTAGTCGTGACTGACCATTCACCTTCTCAAGAACTAGTTAGTCAGCCTGACCTTACCAGGCCACATATTGATCATTCATCTTTTGAAGAACCTATTGATCTGTCTCATACTAGGGCTATAGTTGTAACACCAGAAGTACTTGTAACACAAGAGTTGCCGTACGTTTCCCTAGAAATTGCTCTAGCTTCGCTAGTAGCATCCTTGTATGGCTCTGTGAACTTGCCAAGGAATATTGTTCAAATAATTATGAAAAAGCTTCTTAGCATATTTTCATTTTCGTTAGTTCCATTGATATGTGACTTTTTGCAGAAAACGGTCATGTGCCATCGCCCTTATGTATTTCTACTTAAGTCTAAGGAAATACACCGAGAAGAGACGTACTGACTCAGTCCATCGCCCCTCTTTGGATTTCTGTGCGCTGAGATGGTAAAGACCATGCAGTTTTGTCATCTAAATATTCTTTTACACTGTAATAAGACTTCTTCAATAGGCCGTTTTTGACATGGTTTTTGAGCCTCCTTTCTGGTAGGTCCGTTGCTTCATTAGGTATTTTATTATAAAAACTAACACATACTCCCATAAAAGAGTGAGCAACCTTACTGAGTCTGAACGCGGGCATAGCAATCTTATTTCTATTTCTAGTGCTAATACCATGATTATGACCGAAAGTCTTAAATAAACTTATGTTTTTTCTGGTGTACATGATATTTTCATAAATGTATTGACAGGTAACAGTAAGTATATTGATATTTTTGAATTTGTCCCTTAGTGATTGCCTAGCATCTAGTTGATAGATAGCCCGAATGGCCCTTTTTTGTAAGACAAATATTGTGTTTATATCTGCCGCTCTCCCCCAAAGCAGTATTCCGTAAGACATAATACTATGGAAATAACTAAAGTAAACCAAATAGTTGACCCCAAAGAATATATAGATATAATAGGAGAACATGCAACCATTCATAAATTAGGAACAAAAGTGCCTATGTATGATTTCCGTTCCGCTGTGGGAGACACAGTGAAGACCGCAGGCAAATGGCATTTTCAAATAAGTAAAATTAAAACAGTCATTTTGAGGATAGAAAAAATAACACGAAACATTTTAGCGAGAAGAGAAAATTCATACCAGGAGTGGCCAAATCCGTGCTTCGTCCCGGAAAGTTTCAGTGAAATGATCCCAGAAGTATTTCAGATAGGTGTAGCCGTCAACGAGTTAAAACTGCGAGATGTTAAAAATTTACTGACTAAACATTATGGCCCAGATATTTTTTGTACCGTTTTCCGCTTTCTAATTATTTTTTGTTCCCCTCATAAACACTCAATAGAAGAAGGACACAAGAGTTGGACTAAATTAATAATAAATTTTCTTCACTGGATGGTGTTGCAGAGTTTTGTGATGCAGAACTTGTAGATGGCTCCTCTGCAGTCTCGTCAAGTGGCATGTCTGAATTTTGTGCAGCCAACTGTCGGCCCAGCAATTATCTTAAATAATCACTGTCTGAAATTCCATAAAAATACACATTTAGAGAAAGGGCCATCCAAGTGAATGATATGAAAAATATTTTTATAACTTACTAACCTAAACTACCTCCAATCTCCAATACCTCCTTCGTCACTGTCAGCATGAATGTTTGGTTAGTTTCTTCACAGAAGACTTCGGTTTGGATTATGTTGAAATTATTGAAATTAAAGCTTGAAATAGTTATTCTATTCTCGATAAAAACATCAAACCACAACAAAACAGATACATTTCAATATGACGGTCTGAGCGCACAATTATTACATCACTCATGAGGTCACGACGTTTTGGTGAAAATAAGTGCATTACGAACCGACTTACAGCCCGTTCAAAACGCAAATAGCTCTCAAAAATTATTGAAAATGGCGACCGCAGCAGTGCAATTTTATATTCTAAGACTCGCTTCAGACTGGGATAGAAGGAGAAATGATCGGAGGGATCGTCGACAAATTAGTGCTCATCTGAGGAACAGTGTCTGACCCGTTCACAAGTTTATCCGAAGTAGAATTTTTTAAGACGTTCAGGCTCTCTAAAAACATTGCAATGGAGCTGGCCGATGATCTGGTTTCATTAATTCCTCGGGAGCGACGGAGTGATGGACTTTCCGTAAGGATGAAGGTTGGTTTTCTCCTTGTTTTCTATATCAAACTAAGGTCAAACATTCATTCTCAGCTCTAAGCTTTCATAAAAATGGTTAGTATGAAGAAGATGCAGAAATGCATGAAAGACAGCATCTCAAGTGTTTTCGTCATAATCACGCAAGTGGTTATGCAGGACATTAAACTCACCATGACTTGACCGTGACTTATTTATGTCATGAACCCGACGTGATCGATGAGGCCGTGAAATTTGATATTTTAAACATGAATTTTCTGTAAGTAGCAGTTTTAGAGCTATTTTCGAAAGGGACATTTCGTCTCAACGTGCCGACAAGAAAATAGCAAAGACTGAACCACCTCCAGTGCGGCCACCGTGTATCCTAGCAAGTAGCCAGAATGCAAGCTAGGCGCTAAGTTAGCCTCCAGGCTCTAGGCGCTAAGCTAGCCTCCTGCCTGTGTGAATGCTGCCTTAGTAATTAGGGTTTATTTGGTGTATGTATTTATTGATTATTATTAGAGTTGTATTGTACGCGCAGATCTTCCCCCGCTCAACTATCTACCTTTTCCATTCCCAATGGTTTGCTGGAAGAAATCTCTTGTTAGAGATAAGCTCGCCTTTGTACATTGTCTATATTATATACGAGTTTTCTGTATGCCATTCTGGTATTAGTACAATAAAAAAAATACTACAAAAAGTTTTTCTTTAAGTGATTTACATAATATCTAACAAGTGTTATTCATTTAGCAATGCATGTTCATTTATCGCCTACCTAATCTATTCTATGAAACTTGTTTCAAAAATTAAAAGGATTGCATAGTTTTTTTGTAATAACTGTAACAGTGCAAAATGATACCGTGTTATTTGCGGTTGATAATTTCTACCATTCAGCAGCGCTTTAGGAGGCGTAGATCGCGCGGGTGCATTACGCGGTACCCTTTATTCATTCGGGGTATCAGAATTCGTCCCCCATCGCCTCAGTGGATATGACACTCACTGATCACATCACAAACCTTGCTCTGGAACTCTAAAGATTACTTTCGAGATCGGTCCTACAGGATTTGACTATGTTATTTGGTAACATGTTTCATAAGTTTCCACAATTTTTCAAATGTCCTTACATTATTTCAACATTTTACTTTATTGCTCATGAAAAACGTCATTTTTCGGTTTATCGTTGCATAGACGACGCGCCGGCGGTTTAAGAAACTATTTATCCTCCCAACACTACCAATTCTTATATAAAGCTTGTGCAGAAAAGCAATCTTGAGCCTGGCGTCAACCAAAACATTTCTCGCAGATGCGAAAAAGGGCGTCTTCAATGAAACTCGAAGAGAAGCTCTGCATATTATTGTTGGACGAGGTATCCTTAAACTACATTTATCGCTCAACGAAAGAAAGGACAAAATGTCAGGTTTTGTTGATAACGGTAGCGATAGAATCCTAGAATTTGCTGACCACACCCGAGTTTTTATGTTGCATGGACTGTTATATAATAAAGCAACCTGTGGCGTACACATTTTCTGCGAGTGCAACGAAAAGACCAGAATTAGCCAGGCAAATAAAAGAAATAATAACCCAAATTCAACAAGAGGGGTTGATAGTAGTGGCTACAGTGTGTGACCAAGGCACTAACAATAGATATGCTATTAAATTGTTGATGAACGGGACCAGAGGAATATATAATAATGTTAATACATGACCAAGAATTTATTCCCCTATATGAGCCAACCCATCTTCTCAAGGGGATAAGAAATAATTAACTATTAACCAAAAACCTTCAGTACACAAAAAAGGCGTCTCAATTGAAGAAATTATACAACGAAAACCCTGGATACAAAGGGATAAAATAATAACAATGATACCTAAATTAATACAAGACCACGTGAACTCTGAAAATAATAAAATAAAATTCAAAAAAAAATTTAGGTTACAAGCTTTCAGGTACTAAAAAATATAAAACAAGAAAGGATTAGTATTGGCGAAGAAATAATATAATCGTTTAAGTACTTGTCTACTTGAAAGCTTGTCGCTGTCGGCACGTATCTCAAAGCACACAAATGTTGCTAGAACTTGCACAGTGCTGTAAATATCAACGACCAGGAAATATACTCAGGTTCATAAGAAAACCTCAACCTCTTTGCATGTGTAAATGGATGCCCTAGCTTGCTTTATTGGTATACCAAGTTAAATGGTACTCGACGTTGGCTTAGTTTGTAAGACAACAAAGACATCTTCAATTAAGGCTACGTTCGGTGACTAGGGTAAAATTCACTCGGAAAATTAAAAGATGCCGCCATTTTGTACTTTTTAGTAACTGAACCAATTTGCTTCAAATCGAGATTTCAATATCCAGTTGGAGTCCAATCATGATTCAGAAGTTAGATTTAAACAAAAGTTTAAGAAAGCGGCGACTTTTTTCAAAATGTGACTACAGAATCATAATTGAACTCCAAGGATCTTCAGATTTTGATTTTAAAGCAAATTGGTCAAGTAACTAAAAAGTTCATATGGCGGCAACTTTTTCAGAATATGACTACCTCTAGAATCGTGATGGTACTTCAACTGCATCCTAAGATACCGATTTTGAAGCAAATCATACCAATAACTTGTAACGCACAAAATAATGTGCTATACTGAACTGGATCGGAACGTGCCGAAACGCGTTCTGTTTCACGCAGCACACACGTTTGTATACTTTAGCGAAATTTTAAATTAATGCTTTTTGGGTATCTTTGTGCTTATATAGTTTAAAACATAATGTTAGGTGGACTTAATATGTCTCGTTCTTCTCCGTTTTCAATGTCGGTATAGAAACGACATTTTTAGAGTGAATCCAATACTAAGACAAAAATGGTGGCTGAATGATTTACGAGAAACGAAACGTGGCGTGGCATATTCGTCTGTGAGGAATTTAGAATGTGTCACTTTCATTTTCCGGACCGGTTTTGAAAGTCTACCATCGTATTTCTCCCAAGCAAGGCAGCTTTCCACCTTCAGGTAAGGGTTTTCTGGATCTCTGGAGAGCGATTATGCGGCTCAGCATATTTGTTTTTACAAACAAACGATTTTATTCCAGGTTCGGAGATCGAGTCATCGGCTGCTGACGTGACGCAATTTCACCAGGAAGGCGACTTTCCCAGCCTGAGTATGTATACGGATTCCCGTTTTGAGGGCTCTCCTGCAGCCGATATTAGTTTTCATGATTAGACAGACTAACAAAAACTTTAATTTCAGGCTTCCAATTTTGGCGTGGCACGCGTTTCAAAATGGCGTCCACCATGTCGTCCGCGAGGCGATAACTCCAGCCTTTCCCGTTTGCAGTGGCATAAGCCACACATAATTTCAAATCCCATTTAATGGTATGTAACCTTTTCTTAAATATTTACCTAGGGAAAACTGACTTGTGATAAACCATGAGGTTAAACGAGTATATCACATTCCCCAGGGTTCAAGAGTTTGGTGTCCTTGTATGCAGCTTCAAGTTTCTCTCTTCTCAGAAGTACCTACCTGGAGTAGAAGGTTTCTTCAATGATTTATTCATGTACAACTTAAGTAATATTAAATAGTATTATAAGTTAAACCTAGATAAACAGAAAATTGTATGTTCTACATATTTTGTACACCAGAATACCATAGCATTGTGAAAATAATTCCATAAATATCCGGGGCAAGACTCTTTCTTTTCTTTCTGCCACCGGAACGATCCATGTCGCACGGGGCGTCGACGATGCTGTTTTGTTATAAATTTGTATCTTCTGATTTATGAGATACTGGCGCTCATTATAGACAGCATTCTTCGACGTCCTGCCAAGCCAAACTACCCACACCCTATCACTGAGCTAGGCAAGATAAAATATTTGTTACAAACTAAAAAAAATAAGATGGCGGCAACTTTTTTCGAAATCTGACTTCAGTATAATGATTGGACTCCAACAGGCTCTTCAGATATCGATTTTAAAGCAAATTGGTCAAGTAACTAAAAAGTTCAGAATGGCAGCAACTTTTTCGAAATATGACTTTAGAATCATGATTTGACTCCACCGCATCCTCCGATATCGCGTTTGAAGCAAATCAGACCAGTTACTAAAAAGTTCAAGATGCCGGCGACTTTTTTCAAAATCTGACTTCAGAATCATGATTGGACCAAATCATCTCATGCCCAGACCAAGTACCTACTTTTACACATCCATTGAAAATAAAGAAACGTTAGGGCTAACAACTCGGAGCAGTTTATTCTGTTGTCTCAAAGGGATTGTCACAAAAATTACCTGGATTTTCTTTGTACCTGGACGTGATACACTACTATCTACATTCTAAGCACGAAAATATTGATATAGATTCAAATTTGTACAAACTTGTATTTTATCGTTCCTAGTTTTGGGGAACGTTACCGGGCACACTGGAAATTTACTGGGTAAATGTCCCACGGGGAATTTACTGGGAACGGGAATTTACTCGCGGCACATCAGTACGCGCTACCCTCACGGCAGCTCCTAACGCGCAGGGTATAAGTGCGAGTTAGGTATCGAATAAATAGGGGTAGCCCGGGTGAATTCGCCTTATGTTCCATCTGTTTTGTTTTGTTATTTTTTTTAAACCTGTCCGAATTGCGTGCCAACAGCAACACATTAAAAGTTTTTTCATTAATTTATGATGACCAACACAGGGCGTCACAGAATTGATCCAAAATTGACGTTGCTACGGCGTCTTATGAATGATCAACACAGGACGTCACGGAATTGACCCTGAATGGACGTTGCTAAGGCGTCTTATTAATGACCAACACAGACGTCGTCACATAATTGACCCCGAATGGACGTTGCTAAGGCGTCTTATCAATAACCAACACAGACGTCGCAGAGTTGACCCTAAATGGACGTGGCTAGGACGTATAATGCATAACTAACACAGGACGTCACAGTATTGACCCCGAATGGACGTTGCTAAGGCGTCTTATTAATGACCAACACAGACGTCGCAGAGTTGACCCTAAATGGACGTGGCTAGGACGTATAATGCATAACTAACACAGGACGTCACAGAATTGACCCCGAATGGACGTTGCTAAGGCGTCTTATTAATGACTAACACAGACGTCGCAGAGTTGACCCTAAATGGACGTGGCTAGGACGTTTAATGCATAAATAACACAGGACGTCACATAATTGACCCCGAATGGACGTTGCTAAGGCGTCTTATTAATGACCAACACAGAGGTAGCAGAGTTGACCCTAAATGGACGTGGCTAGGACGTATAATGCATAACTAACACAAGACGTCGCAGAATTGACCCCGAATGGACTTGCTAAGGCGTCTTATTAATGACCAAACAGGACGTCATATAATAGACCCTAAATCGACGTAACCAGGACGTTCCGCTGAGTACCAAATATAACAAGACGCTAAAATGACGTCAGTGTGACGTACATATTCGACGAATAAAGTACAGACCCTAAAATGACCTTAGGATGACGTCATTTTTTTGCCTCAGACGTCATTTTGCTACCTGGGATGCACTCTGAAGCAGACTCCAAGACTCCTTTCCTGGCCCAAAGGATTTCGCTAGCCGTGCAGCGCGGTAACGCAGCCAGCGTTATGGACACCTTTGGTCCGGGTGATTCTTGGGGCGGTTTGTTTGTATTATATTTATATTATTTATATTTATTATTTAGTTATTAATTACAGCTATTGTTATTCTTATTATTTTAATTACCTCTTATGCTGTGAGTTATCTTAGCAGACTTGCAATCACAGTGCGAGCTAGAAGTCACAAATTATGACACTTGGCAGCCACCAAGTATTATGCAACGACAAAATGAAATGGAAGAAGACTCTCTGAAGGACCCAGGGTCAAACTTTGCTCCAGATACCAAATAGGTTGAAGGAAGAAAGATTACAGAAGCCGACGAATCTTTCGTGAAAGAAGGCAAACTGTGCGAAAGATGTAACACAGACAGCTGGAAAATATTCGCTACTCTAACGTGCAGAAGTATTTCTGTGCCACCCCTGCCTTCACAGCGTACAGACACTTCCAAGATATTAACATGGATGCCCCGCAGTCTGTAAGATGAAGATCCTACATAAGTAAACACTTCCTAGGGGGGACTCCGAGTTAAGAAAAAAAACATCTGACACATTGCTGGACTACGTCTGTGGGCGAAGAGCAGAGACCATTCAGCAAAGAAGGGCCTTAAATAAGCCTCGGAACAAGGCCCTAAACGAGATGCTACACTCAATACTATTTTCAAATCTGCACTTGTTTCCAAACCACAACTGTCGGAATTTGAGAAACCCTGTGACCCTCGTAGACCTGCTCGCTCCATTCACACTCACAGCCAACCCAAGCAGCACGGAAGTGTCGTCAACATCCATAAACCAACCTATTTAGAACTTAGAGTTACGTCAGGGAAACATCTCAGCAACTGTTTTCCAGGCAGCTGGATCGGCAGAGATGGGCCCATTCCTTGGCCCCCACGATCGCCCGATCTGACTCCATTGGATTTTTTTGTGTGAGGACGGGCAAAGGCGCTGGTATACACTACCGAAATAGCCACGAGGGAAGAATTACTTCAAAGGATTCAAACAGCTTTCACAACCATGAAACAGGAAATGCAGTTGAAAATCACCACGACGACGGAAGTGAGAAATCGTTGACGCAATTGTATACGCAATGGCGGAAGCATGAACAATAAATTTTATTGAGCATTAATTAGGTTTGTTTTAATTTCCTTGAAATTTTGAATTTATCACCCTTAACTGGTTCAGGTACTCTAACTTCAAAAATTGTCAAGATATCTAGATAAATGATACCTCTTAAGAAAGAACAATAACCCAGCATGTTTTTGAAAGGGTCTGAAAACCTGTAGCTTTTTTTTTTTTTTTTAAATGCAATAAAAATATATTTTTTTCTTTTCCTTTTATTTTGTCTAAAGTTTAATTTGTCTGGAAGTTATTTTTGATACTATTAAACACACATTAGGCTAATGAAATACATTAAAAAATACACATTTCCGCTTAAACTTTGCGTTATTAGCACTTAATTGGCAAATTTTGGGTTTTTGGTACAAAAATTGTAAAAGTTCCCTAAAAAAATATATCAGACTTTGGTTAGGACAAATATGGCTCAAAATGTTCTAAATGGTCTAAACTAACACCAGGCTTTGCACCTAGCTTCAAAACACCTTGTATATAAGGCTGATTATTATTAAATAAACAAAGTTCCTACCATATCATAATACTTACCAAAACTGTAACTGTTGATCTCTATAAAATAAGGTCCAATTTCACCCTGTTACTAAACTCGATTAGTTCAAGCTAAACTCAGTTTACGCACTTAACTGAGTTTAGAGCATTTCACCATCATTACTGAACGCAGTTTAAGCTAAACGGAGTTTTAAATTCTGAACGCCCGATTTTGGCCGGTTAAGCTCCTAACTGAGATTAGAGAGCTGTCATGGCTGTCACCTATGGCTGTCACTCTAGAATTTCGCAGGTTACTTTTATGCTTTGATAATTAAAATAACTAATAAGAATGAGAAGAGCGTTGGCGCTAGCTTTTGAAGATAGTGATGATGATGACGAATTTGTTGTTCGTCGACCGAGATGGATACGTGAGAGAGAAGAACACTTCGACACCCTTGATGACAAAGATTTTGTTACAAGATTTCGTCTCACGAAACCAACAGTTCTATCGGTATTGGAGTCTATTGAAGATAAAATCGAGTTTCCTACAAACATGTAAGTACCAAAACTGGTCAGAGTGTCGATTAGGGTGCTGATCCATGATTATTTGCGGTTGGAGGGTAGATAAGGGGGCCTTATCGACACTTATTTTTGCATGACAGAACCATGAAAACGGGTACTTATTGTTTTTTTTTTATTCCAGAAATATCTCCCATTAACCAGTTGTTATGTGCTCTACGCTTCTATGCAACTGGGTGCTATCAAATTACTGCTGCGGATTTATGTGGATTTAGCACGTCTACTGCACATAGAATTGTCCACCGAGTTAGTGCTGCTATTGCATCTTTAAATCGTAATATCTGAGCATTCGATTGGAGTCCAATTATTTAATTCATCAACATTATTATTTAATATTAATAATTACCTACAAGACTTTATAATTACAAGTCTGCATACAGCTGCAATTTTTAAATCTGACATTGACAGAATATTGATTGGAAGTAGACATAACGTTAAAACGGTTATGCCAGGTGACTTTAAACCCCCTAGCTATACGGAAATTTCAGAATCAGAATCACTAGTAGAAAGGAAATATGAAATAAAAAAAATAAAAAAAATCTCAATTTTTTTAGAACGATATTTTCCTCATCCTCGAGAATTTTTGACGCATAGTCTCAGGTGCGGCGGCCGGCGGCGACTGTCGGCGCGCTCAAAGGATCACTGCAGCGTGATCCTTTGAGCGCGCCGACGACGACGACGCCGCCGACAGTCACCGGCGCAAGGACCTCGTGAGTTGACGTGTTTACGCGTAACCCGCCCGCCCCGTTCGTCGCGCTACTAACGTTACGATTAGACCTCCCTTGAGTGCGTATACCGTTCGATAGGTACCCTTGTGTTGTGTACAATGTATTCCAATCGCGAATATTATGAAATGGTGCGTATGTACACACAAAGTGGAGAAAACCTGTATGAAGCCGGAAGATTGTATGAGACGCAGAGCATCCCTCGGCTTCAAGCCCAAGGACTCACAAACACTACAGTCCCCCACCTTCAAACCATCTTAGCGGCAAACCAACGACTTCTGGATTATAGCCAGTTCACGGTACCAAGCCATGCACTAGGCCACGCCTGGCTCTCGAGGTGGAAGACGACATCTTGAAGTACTTTGAGCGTAACCCGAGAAACAGTACGCGAGATGCCGCTCAACGTTTTGGCGTCAGTCAATATTCGGTGTGGAAGTTATTAAACACTATCGGGCAGCATCCGTACCACTTTATAAAAGTGCAGAAGTTGCATGATGATGACCCTCCTCACCGCGCAACTTTTGCGAATGGCTAATTACAAATCAGGATAAGCACATCCTATGGACGGACGAGGCGATGTTCACTCGTGTTAACCAGCACAATGAACATTGGTGGTCGTACAGTAACCCAAAGTTGATAAGAGAACATCACCACCAAGTGCGGTTCAGTGTGAACGTGTGGGCCGGCATCATTGAAGAAAAAGTAATTGGGCCATACTTCATCGAAGGTCGTCTGACCGGGGGCACGTATCTCGACATGCTGCGAGGTGTAGTGTCAGATTTTTTAGAGGATGTGCCTCTCGCGTACTTGCAAGACTTTTTTTTAACAAGACGGAGCACCACCTCATTTCGCGCGAGTTGTTACAGACTATTTGGACAGTGAATACGGTCTCCGGGGAATAGTCCGCAGAGGGCCAGTGCCTTGGCCTGCCAGGTCACCGGACCTAACGCCCTGTGATTTCTTTTTGTGGGGCGAAATTAAACGGCGCGTGTACTGGGACGAGGTACAGAACCGCCAAGAACTTAAAGACCGCATAATAAGTGCATTTAACGCTGTTAAAAGTGATGTGGCTGTTTTAAAGAAACTGCGTACCAATGAATTTAAACGTGCAAGACTCTGCATCGAGAGGAACGGACTGCACTTTGAACAGTTGTTGAAGTACAGCTAAGTCTGAGGTAGGTACGGTACTTATTCATATGCGTTATTTTTAATAATTTATTCGGTCGGCAGCATTTGAGGTTTGTACCTACCAACTTAAATTTTTCTCGCGTGCTTTGTTACGAAAGCAAGAACAACTCAGATTCGTTTTGGCGGCGCGGCGGATCGGCGCGGTGCCGCACAAAGCTAAAGCGCGGGGCGCGGTATCATCGACAATGGGCGGGCGGAACGGACGCAACACTATTCGGGATTAGTAGGAATACTTTGACGCTCGATTACCTAAGATTTTACTATGAAAGCTGACAAAAGTAACATAACATGTATGTTGTACTTCATTTATACAGTAGGCTCCTTCACTATAGCTAGAGAGTTCACAGTCACCCTGTATATCAAAGGTTTGTGCTGTCAACAAACTTGTGTTAAGTATCACATTTGTTGTAAACAGCTGGGCCCCACTATTACTTTATTTATGGTTAGTGTAAGGTCTTCGTGTCCCGGATTGGTTTCATTTGAAATTAAGTTGTGACTAAGTCATCATGTCTTAGTGAGTAATTTTATTTAATTAATTCATTTTTAAAAGTGTCCAACCGAACCGAAAATTATTATATGGAAACTAATTTAAATACGACCCACGGCTATGTTGTATTAATTCGAAGATCTCTGTCTTGGATGTTTACATGTTTGTGATATCGCTGTTTCTGGTTCCCACGACACAGGGTATCCTAGTGTGGGGCCAGAAGCAATGTGTGCCGTAAGGAAGTGTCTTTGTTGCTGGGTGGCCCCTCCTCCGCCAGCGCCAATGGTGCCACTCTGCCACCCCGTAAGGTAAGGCGTGACTCATTGTTCATTTCAATTCTCAGATGAGATGGTAGTAGTTTTATGAAATGATTGGCAGCTTTGATGTGATACGCATTCTGTTTTATTTTTATAAACACATTTTTTCGTGTTTTAACTAAGTTTGTAAATATCACTATTTTATAAATCCAATTCCCCCTATTCTAAATATTCTTTAATCACGAAACCATAAAACTTTAACCCATTTGTTAGGCCGATATTAGACTATCATAGAAATATGATCATAGATGAAGGACTCATTTAAGTATGAAAAACCTTTGACAGTGTAATAACAAGCTATGATTCATATTGTCTATGATCGATCATAGAAGTTTGATCCTATTTCACAGCAAGCATAAAATTATGATCATATGTGGTTACATCCCTATATAGTCTGTGGTCGACTAACCTCAAATACAAAATGGCGTCGTCAAAAAGAAAGTATTTTGACTGGAATATAGAAACCACGAAACTACTAATAAACCTATACGAGGAAAATGAGTGCCTTTATAATAATCTTGATCCCGAGTACAAGAATAGGGATAAATGTTTATCCAAAATGACAAACATTGCTAACCTTATTAGCAATGCAACAGGACGGGTTTGCCTCGTCGCAGATGTCCGAAAGAAAATAAACAGCCTCAGATCCCAGTATCTCCCAGAGAAACTTAGGGCCACTAGCTATAAACTATTAATTCTCAGAATTACGTTAACTCGAGGAGAAATTCTCAGGATTTCCCGGAATCGTCCAGCACCAACATTTTAGCAGGGTTAAACACGTTATACCGAGTTTAAAACTCGGGTTTCTTCTGTCAAAACAATTCTGCGGAAAATGGCGAGTTAAGTGCGCTATTCTGGGATTATCTTAGGAATGTTACCCTTTTACCTTATATTTCGGTAAAAAATTACGAAAATGTACAAAAATTCCGCACTTTTTACGTTTAGTCCAAAAAGTGGAAACATTGAAGGAATAAAAATGGCGACTTTTTTGTTTGTTTTGGTTTGTGCTTTTGTTGATGTTGTGACATTTTGTAATTTTCTAGTTCAAGTCATAAATAAATCCATAAAGCGACGATATGATCGAATTTTCATCTGGAGAGAGTGATGCTGATGAAGAAATTGTGCAATACATAGCAGCCTCCAACATATTTAACAGGCACTTCGCAGGTCGACGAAATCATTTTGCGGATATGAGGCCTTCCGACTTCCATCGTCGGTTCAGGATGACGAAGGAGACTGTTAGCATTTTGCTAACAAAAATTGAATCACATCTGTTGCGCCTGTTAGAGTTTGTGTTTAATATACTTATAGAATTGTAGCATAAATTAAAAAATGTATTTGGAATAAGATATACCAAGCTAAACAGTAATATAAACATCAGTTGCTTAAAGGCGGCAACTGTTAGCGGTAAACAGGTGCTGCCATCTTGTTTTTAAAAAGTATAAAAGAGACTGTTTGGCTTAGTCTCGGTTCAGTCCATGTACGAATTTTGGAGAATAAACAACTATTTATAAAAGTTATGCTGGTTTATTTTGAATGATACGCCCCTGGTCTTTTATCAGAAGTGGCACGAATAAATTAATTAGTGATAAACAGTGATATTGATATGGGTAAACCCCATGACGATGTAACCTAAAGCGCCAACATGGATGGAGATTCCAGCCCAACTTCAATGAAATAGAATGGATTTTGGAACAGACAATAACAGGCGAGTACCTATATTTTTCTATTCTTACGCATTACAAGTTATGTAAACACATTTCTTGCACTGATTAAGATGCAAAACATATCATACTAGGCCAGACTATTACTTCACGTTTGTGAGACTTCTCCCTACACGCAGAAACGCGTTTTGTTTGCCTCGATTGTTGTGAAATCGTTGTCCTTAGGTAAAGCCCCTTTAACTGTGTGTAATTGTGGAAATCGCCCGCAATTCTCGAACTTATGGCTTGGCAATGGAAATCAGGGCCTATGAGATAGACGTGCCGGATCGGGAATCTCGCACACAAGGGGTGGCCTGTGCCTCAAGAGATAAAGCAACGAATTACGTGGTCTGCCTACCTTGCTGCTGACCACAATTACAACCAACGATCTCATAGCGGGGCGGAACAGGTGGATAGGCACTGTTTTTCTGTCTCTGCGTTTCAGAAAGCTGCTGCCACCATCACAGGGCTGAAAATGCAGTAACCAGATAGTTCCCGTACCTGAAGAGGCAGCAGGCCTCTGGAAACTGGTGACGTTGTGACGTGTTGTCCAGTCCCCGCAGCTATCGCAGGCCTGAGTATCGTGTCGACCCGTAGTCGAGTCCCATCCGAAAATTTAATGATTCGGAGGCATGTGAATGAAGCCCACAGTAAGCGGTAACGAGTACTTTGTGATCTGATACGGGACGGACCAATGTAATGGTAATGTTGTCATAACCCGATGGATTTGGCATACCGATGGACTGGTATTATTGACACAGTGCCAGACTGACTATTGTCAAAAACCCGATAGACTGGGTTTAGAGCCGACAGACTGGCTTTGCTGACACTAAAATGATTGTCATGAAGAGTCATGATCTATATTATCCCCTTCTCCGACATATAAATAATGTAATGAAACATGATGCACTTACACACATATAAGACATAAGAATCGAAATAATTTCTTGTTTTTTGTGAAGGTCACAGGTAATTGAGGATTACACTGTTGACTCTGCGTTCCTTATAGTGAGATTATGTCTGACTGGAAGTCGTTGAGTGGTCAGCATTGATGAAGTCCAATGGTGCAGCTGGTTGACGGCTGGAAGTCATTGGGTGGTCAGTGTATTGGCGTAGCTCTCGGTGCAGTTAGCCATGATGCAATCATAGGGATTTATGTCTGACTGGAAGTCGTTGAGTGGTCAGCATTGATGAAGTCCAATGGTGCAGCTGGTTGACGGCTGGAAGTCATTGGGTGGTCAGTGTATTGGCGTGCTCTCGGTGCAGTTAGCCATGATGCAATCATAGGAATTTATGTCTGACTGGAAGTCGTTGAGTGGTCAGCATTGATGAAGTCCAATGGTGCAGCTGGTTGACGGCTGGAAGTCATTGGGTGGTCAGTGTATTGGCGTAGCTCTCGGTGCAGTTAGCCATGATGCAATCATAGGGATTTATGTCTGACTGGAAGTCGTTGAGTGGTCAGCATTGATGAAGTCCAATGGTGCAGCTGGTTGACGGCTGGAAGTCATTGGGTGGTCAGTGTATTGGCGTAGCTCTCGGTGCAGTTAGCCATGATGCAACCATAGGGATTTATGTCTGACTGGAAGTCGTTGAGTGGTCAGCATTGATGAAGTCCAATGGTGCAGCTGGTTGACGGCTGGAAGTCATTGGGTGGTCAGTGTCAGTGGCGAAGCTCTCGGTGCAGTTAGCCATGATGCAATCATTGGGATTTATGTCTGACTGGAAGTCGTAGAGTGGTCAGCATTGATGAAGTCCAATGGTGCAGCTGGTTGACGGCTGGAAGTCATTGGGTGGTCAGTGTCAGTGGCGAAGCTCTCGGTGCAGTTGGCATACATGTCAATGAAGTCCTTGGTGCAATCAATAGAGATTTATGTCTGACGGAAGTCGTTGAGTGGAGCATTGATGAAGTCCAATGGTGCAGCTGGTTGACGGCTGGAAGTCATTGGGTGGTCAGTGTAGTGGCGAAGCTCTCGGTGCAGTTGGCATACGTTTTGAGATTGGAAGTCATGGGTGGTTGGCAATCTCTTGATTAGTTTGATATGGAAAGTAGAATTAAAACAACAGTTACCTAAAGAGCAATATAATGTGTGTGAGTGTTGAAGAGGATCATTTATTTGTGAATGTCAAAACAATTGGAAAATAATACATAATACATAATAATACATGTAAAATTATTGCTGATTATGTCACTTTATGACAATTTACAGACTAGATACTTAGTTTGAGGACAAACTCTTGGTCAGGAAGGCCGAATGTTAGAGTTTGTGTTTAATATACTTATAGAATTGTAGCATAAATTAAAAAATGTATTTGGAATAAGATATACCAAGCTAAACAGTAATATAAACATCAGTTGCTTAAAGGCGGCAACTGTTAGCGGTAAACAGGTGCTGCCATCTTGTTTTTAAAAAGTATAAAAGAGACTGTTTGGCTTAGTCTCGGTTCAGTCCATGTACGAATTTTGGAGAATAAACAACTATTTATAAAAGTTATGCTGGTTTATTTTGAATGATACGCCCCTGGTCTTTTACGCCTGACTAGCCGGTATGTTATTTACGTATAACCTACCTAACTTTTACATACATTTTCTTTCATACACCTACTTCCGTGTCTGTCACGAAAATACCTATGTAATATATTTTTAGAAACCGACCTGTCTGTCCTATGGACCAGCTGCTCTGTGCGCTGCGCTATTACGCCACGGGCAGCCAACTAATCACATGTGGCGACTTCATTGGGGTCCACGAGACGACAGCAGGACGCATCGTCCATAGCGTCACTCATGCGATAGCGTCTCTGGCCCCAATGTACATAAAGATGCCAAGCAGTTCAGAGGAGCAACAAACTGCAGCTATAAATTTCTATGAGATAGCACGTTTCCCCTGCTGCATTGGTGCAATAGACTGCACGCATGTGAAAATTATTTCACCAGGTAGTTACCTTGATTGTAAAAATGCAATGTCTGCAGTTGCCTTAAGACTTTCAAAAGATGAAAGTTAATTGACTCTAAAATTGTGTAACTAAAATTTATTGTTTTCTTTAAGGTGGACAAGTACCAGAATTATACCGGAACCGCAAAGGCGTGTTCACAATCAATGTGCAAGCCATTGTGAATGCAAATGCAATGTTCACAGGTATTTAAACATATCTATAAAACAAACAAAGATTAACAAATTGAATCAAAGCTTACTAGGTACTTACTGCTTAGAAGGCCCTGAGTAACATACCCTTGCACCAAAATCAGCCAGCCCTTCATTCTGTTGTTAGCAAAATTGAAGCAGCTATCATCAACAAGTCAATGTGCCTAGGTATATTCATTGATATCGAAGGAGCCTTCGACAAGGCTAAATTCACCAGCATAACAACGGCACTGTTAAAACACGGAGCAGAAACAGTTATGGTGGACTGCATAGGAAGACATGAGGAAAACAACGTCATTGGGAGCCCACCTCGAATCACCGGGGTCGCTCCAGGAAGTCGTCGGCAACGTCAAGGGTCTGCTAGACTTCCTAGAGGAGCTGGGTTGGCAGGAGTAGTGCCCCCAACCCATATCACGCAAAATAGGCGCAATTTACAGTCGTCAAGTTGCAGAAAACCAGCCCACGATAACTATACTATACTATACTAGGTACTTATTTTGAAATTATTATTATATATTTTCAGATGTGGTGGCCCGCAAACATGGCTCCGCACATGATTCATATATCTGGGACACTTCATATCAGAAGCGTTGCTTTCTAGAGGGTGCTTATGGTAATAAGGTGTTAGTCGGAGATTCGGGGTATGCACAAACCCCGTATATGATGGTGCCGTTGCAGAATGTCTCAAATACTGCACAGTCCCTCTACAACGAGTCACAAATCCGTACAAGGAATGTTGTAGAGAGGACGTTTGGAATATGGAAAATATTATTTTCAGTTCAATGTAATGTATTTTATCTTGCAGGAATCCAAGTGAGGCTAAAGAGAGTGCCAGGTATAATTGTGGCCACTGCTGTACTCCACAATATATGCAGAGCTGAGGGTGATGCAGATCCACCGATAGAAGATGTTGGCTTGACTCTACCTGATTACCAACCGGCGCCTATACAAAATCAGAATAATGAAACCCGTATGACTCCAGGTCAACAAGCTCGGCACAACTTGATAGAGCAGCATTTCTCTAGGTTTGTTCCATTGTCAGCTTGTAACTGACTTGACTGCTGATTTTAGGCATTCTATAGATAAAATTAACACACCCCTGATAGGCATGTAGACCGAACCCAGTTATACTACTTCCAGGAACCTCTTTCTCTCTCTTTCTAGCTGTAAGAATCTTCTACACTACACCCAGTCACAAATTCAACTTATTTTTTTTTTCTCTTCTTCACAGGTTGACATGAATCGACTGACATAGCAAGTCATAGTCAAGATACAAGCCCTTGCTTTGCTGGAAGAGATCTCTTATTAGAGATAAGCTCGCCTTTGTACACTGTTTTTCATTTATGTTTTTTTTTCACAATTATCTGTGCGCAATAAAGATATTATTATGCAAGCATTTATTAAATGTAGATAGCCTAACAGATATAATTATTTAAATAAAAGTCTAAAACAATTTCCTTTTTGTTTATTGCACTCATTATACTTGAAACTTTAAATTATAGTTTTTCATTGCGTTCAACTTTTTTTATTAGTGCTGCTAGCTCTATCGCCCTGACTTTCTCATTGTGCTCAAATTGAGCAACGGCGTCTTGGTATTTTATCTCCGCAGTGGCTATCTGAAGTCGTACCAACTCAGACTTATGGTCTGCTAAATCTTTAAATTTTTCTGTCACTGATGCATTTCCCTTCCCTTTTTTAGTTTTGAGCAATATATTTTTTTTCTTCTTCAAATTACCCCTCTTATTTTCAAAGAATTCCTCTTCTGTTACTGGTGTTGTGGGAGGCTGTTGGTCCTCAGGTTCTTCCTGCGGAATGTTATGTTCAATAAAGGGCTCAGGGCCAGCTAAAAACCTGTCACCGTCATACTGTGTGTACAGCCCATCTATAGCTGGCCCAATGAGCCCCTTAACTTTATCCATCAAGTAGCTGGAAGAACATTCTGGAGGTCCGCCACCTGCAACAAGAATATGAGAATAACATCCATGGTCTAGCTTGACACGCAGGTGATGGAAGTGAGGTTTCTGATCATGTTCCAATGAGATAAGTTATAAGTACATTAGGTACATTCTAATGATGGTGATGGAACATCATTTGGAAACAGTCATATCTCTAGATTCTGAGCCCCTATTACATGAAATGTTATAGCTTGATTTTAAGGCTTCAGGGAATCCTTCTGTTAACGTATTTGATCAATCAGTATTAGTTAAGCTTTGCTTACCTGTTCCCATGACAGCCTTTTTATCATGGGACAACTCCTTCTTTGCCTCCTCTTTTAGCAGCACGTATTCTACCTTACATTCTTGATCTGTGGCACCAACTGCCTGGGACACTGCTGCCCAATCTTCCCCCACTTCTTCCACTGTCTCAATGAAAACATCCTGTCTTACTGAAAAGATAATAATGAATTAATGCCTGGTAATCAAATACAACAGTAGACATAATTGGGCAGCAGCTGCATTCCAAATACCATGCATGTTTTATGCAATGTATCTGCCACCCCATCAGGGAAAATGTCATAGGTCATAGAAACTTACACGGCATTGTCATCTTCTCTGAAGCATACGCCTTCTTCGTTTTCTTTTTTAAGTTTTTGTATGCATTTTGCAGGTTGTGCACAGACCGGGGGCCGCTGCAGGTGGTGGCATTGTATTGCCTTGCCACTGACTCCCAGGCTCTGGTCTTCTCCTGCACACAAACCTTGTCCGTTTTTTTGTTTTCAATTATCATTTTATGCTCCTCCAAAATTGTCAGCAGATGTTCTGATTCGGCGGGCGTAATATTTTGGGCCCTTACTCTTTGGTTATGTATTGCCCTTACTTTTCCGGTGGACGACGACGTACTCTCCATATCTATTTTTAGTTGATCCAAACTTCCAAACCAAAATAACTATACTGTGTTTCTAGGGCAGGCGAAAAAACGTACAATGACCTAAAGTATTATGTTAGCGTCGAAAGAAAACGATACGTATCGCCCTCTATGCACTTCTGTATCGTTTCCGCGTTGTGCTGCGTTTCGTGTTACGGGGTGGGGTGAGCGACGCTAACAGTCAGAGATAATAAACATGTTTCGACTAGTTAGAATGACGACGCCCGGTGCCTGCCGGTGTGAGGAGAACACTTGAGAACAGACGGAGCTTCGTCGTCAGGCATTCCGCCCGCTTGTGTGTGTTTTGATATTGTTCGGTTATTTGTTAATGTTTTAGTTTAGTTAGTATCAGTTTTCCGCTGTTAAGTTTTCTGTTAAAGTTTCCTTGTGTTATTGGACTTGTTTTTATCCTTTCTCAAGAGATATGGAGCCCGGTCCATCCAAATCAAAACCATTTAAAGACTTTAAGTTACCACGAAAGAAGCGCAAGATGAGTCATATTTCGGAAAGTGAAAAAATGATGATTGTGAACGTGTATAAATATGTGCAAGAAACCTGGCCTAGTGACAAATATAAATCGAAAACAAATATGAAAAATAAAACAGCTGAAACTTTAGGCATTGGTATGACTACTGTTTACCGTGTTCTAAAAGAATACACAGAAAATGATACGGTGAGGTCACCAGCTCCGCCAAAGAAGTGTCCTAATTTGGTTGAGATTGTTGATGACTTTGACAAGTCGTGCATTAGGAGAAAAGTGCATGAATTTTATTTAATTAAATTTTATTTTATTTTATTTAATTTCCAACATTAAATAAAATATTACAGGCTGTCAATTCAGACGACATGTTACCCAATTTCAGCCGTACATCGCTATGGCGCCTGATAAAACATTTAAAATTTAAATACACAACGAAGAAAAGAAACGGTGCTTTAATTGAAAGATCTGACATAGTTATATGGCGCATTAAGTACCTCAAAAAAATTAAGAAGTTCAGAGAAGAAGGACGTCCGATATATTATTTAGACGAAACTTGGGTTAATGCAGGTGAGTTTATTTTATTTGTTTCAACTTCAATCTCTCCAAATGTAACAAACATTCGGGTTCATTACTATCCAACTAATATCGATTTTTTTATGTATCAAGTTATACTTATTTATCAATATACCTGTGTGATTCAATTGTAAGTATTTGAGTACAAATTTTAATGTCAATGTCAAATGTGGCGTAGGGGGTAGCGGACTTGCCTTACATACACCTGATACACCCCAGAGGTCTGGGTTCGAATCCCGGTCATGCACCTCTTTCTTTCTCTTTTTGAGTTGGATAAGTGCATTTCGTTACGAATGCGAGTTCGTTACGAATGCGAGCTGTTCCATGGTTCGGAACCCATGTGTGGTAGGATTAAGCCCGTCCGGGTTGGTACCACCGCATTGGACGATACTGTGGTTGAAGCGGCAATGAAAAATGGTACGTGTTTTCCATCCAGTTTAATATAGCCGATCTCATAAAGGGAATGTCCTGGCATGGCATCTAATTCATTCGGGAATGAGGTGTATTAGGCTAATATCATAACATCCATATCAGGTTACAGAAAAAAACGTTTTTGTTAATAACCCGTATTCTGACGAGAAATCTAAACTTTCTTATGTGTTTTTTTTAATTAGTATTGTTATTGCTATTATTTTTCTCAGGGCATACTGTTACTAAATCTTGGGAAGATACGACGGTGAAAACTCCAAAACAAGCCTTTTTAGAAGGCTTATCAACGGGAGCAAAGAATCCGACTTCAAAAGGAAACCGTTTGATAGTCGTTCACATTGGAAGCGAGAAAGGTTTCCTGCCAGGTTGTCAGTGGGTTTTTGAAAATAAAGCTACTGGAGATTACCACGAGACCATGAACGCTGATGGCTTTGAAACATGGTTCCAGAATGTTCTTTCTAAAGTCGAACCAAATGCGGTCATCGTAATGGACAATGCGAGCTACCATTCAAGACGCCAAGAACGATTGCCGGTCACAAGTTGGCGAAAACAAGCCATACAAGAATGGCTTTCTGCAAAAGGAATTGCATTTAAAAATAATGAGGTCAAAGCGGAATTACTTGCAAAAGTAAAAAATGTAAAATACCTATACCAGTCATACGTCACTGACGAAATGGCAAAACAGGCTGGTATTGAAGTACTACGTTTGCCGCCATACCACTGCGAGCTCAATCCAATTGAGGTCGTGTGGGCAGATGTGAAAGGCTACGTTGCTCGAAATAACACCACTTTTAAAATGACAGATGTCGAAAAGCTGTTAGAAGAAGGCCTTAGGAAAATTGACGTCACAAAATTTATTCCCTACATTCATACGACTGATAATTGAACCTCACCAAAAATGGTTGGTGATCACTGTGGTAGGCACAAAAGTCAATGTCCGTGTTTTCGCCTGCCCTAGGAACACAGTATACACTACAACACAATACGCACGCATGTGGCCACAGAAAAAGTAATCTCCACGTGCGTGGCTGGCTATGTTTTTGTTTACGACAGACGTCAAAACTTTTTATTTTTAAGAAAAGGACCACAAGATATAATATGTCATTAGTAAGAGTGAGAAAGAAGATCATTCATCAAATCATTCGTTCAAATCTCGCTAGTTAAAAACCAGACGCGCCTCAACCTTAGAATAACTAACTCGAACAGTTTTTTCGTTTGAGCTGGACGAAATCCTCAGGTTAGTGAAAATCATTGATTAAATTTTATTCACTGAATTGCAATTCTCGGGATTAATTTCGTGTTTCTAGATAGTGGCCCTTAGGTGAGCAATCTCCATTTATTCGTAACAGAGTTTTTATATCAACGGAATATAATGATAGGTACCGTAAAACGGGGGGTATAGGAATGGCGAGGGCAATAGGAATGCAAACCACTTTTTGTTTTTGGCGTTTTTACAGCTGTATCTACACAATTTCTACCAAGGCTTATTTTCTACCATTTTAGTAAAATTCATGAAAGATTACCTGGAATGTCGACATATGGAGGAAGTAAATCCGCCTCCATCAGATTTTGGGAAGTTTTTCTACATTCCACATCATGGAATTTTGCGTCCTGACTCCAAAACTACCCCACTTCGGGTGGTTTTCGATGGAAGTGCAAAGGATGGGCGGGGCCAGTCGCTAAACGACACTCTTTTGTCGGGCCCCAAACTTCAAAAGAGCATCTTCGATTTGCTGTTGCGTTTCAGATGGCACGCTGTGGTGTTCACTGGAGACATCAAGCAAATGTACCGGCAGTTCCTGGTGCCTCCGGAAGATGCAGACTACCAGCGCATATTGTGGCGCGCTGCTCCTGATGAGCCCATACGGGATTACAGATTATTGACAGTCACGTATGGAGTATCGTCTGCGCCATACCAAGCCTTGCGTTCGGTCGCACAACTCGCTGAAGAACCTGACTGTGGTTCACGTGCAGCAACTGTTCTTCGTAGGGATATTTACACCGATGATATTGTAACCGGTGCGGATAATCCTGACGAGGCGGCGAAAATTCGTTCCGAATTGTTGCAAATTTTGTCGTCAGCTTGTTTGCGTTTGCGAAAATGGACGTCGAATAGCAATGAATTCCTGCGCGATATTGAGCCTGGAGATCTGTATAGCGAAAATTTTCACTCGTTTGACGATGAAACTGACCTGTCTGTGAAAATATTGGGCTTATTGTGGCTTGACAGTCACGTATGGAGTATCGTCTGCGCCATACCAAGCCTTGCGTTCGGTCGCACAACTCGCTGAAGAACCTGACTGTGGTTCACGTGCAGCAACTGTTCTTCGTAGGGATATTTACACCGATGATATTGTAACCGGTGCGGATAATCCTGACGAGGCGGCGAAAATTCGTTCCGAATTGTTGCAAATTTTGTCGTCAGCTTGTTTGCGTTTGCGAAAATGGACGTCGAATAGCAATGAATTCCTGCGCGATATTGAGCCTGGAGATCTGTATAGCGAAAATTTTCACTCGTTTGACGATGAAACTGACCTGTCTGTGAAAATATTGGGCTTATTGTGGCTACCTAGTAGCGATAGTTTTAGCTTTAAAACTAAGAGTAATGTCCTAGTTGTTGGTCGATGCACAAAAAGATCGATTCTGTCCGAAATAGCGCGAATTTTCGATCCACTCGGCCTTGTAGCTCCAGTGATGTTTTTGGCAAAATACCTCATCAAACTACTTTGGTTGTCTGGTGTCGGTTGGGATGATGATGCGCCTGAAGCAATCGCTGATCAGTGGATCAAATTCAAAACCCAGCTTCCAGAGTTGGCATCGCTCTCGATTCCCAGGCGCATTGTTGAATGTCCTGACGGCACCCAGCTCCATGGGTATTGCGACGCGTCGTAACGAGGTTTCTGCGCCGTCATCTATTGTCGCACTATTATCCATGGACGGGTGGTCGTCAGACTGGTTTGTGCGAAGTCGAAAGTGGCGCCACTTCGTAAGTTGTCGATTCCGAGGCTGGAATTGTTGGCAGCTGTATTACTGTCGGACTTGATGGAGTCTGTCGTGCATGTGCTCTCCGATTTTCATCAGATCAGGTGGGCGGAATGTCCATGTTAGAGCTACTAACATGAACCAGTCAGGCAGGTCCGATTGCTTCACCTGTCAGCTGTCACTTTTCATATAACTTTGAGATGACCTGGGTTTTGAGTTAACGATTGATTGAGTGTGCATCTGCCGACCGCGACGTCACGACCACTTTGTCGTTATTTTGCTCCATTTTGAGTTTTGAGTCACGCGCGTAGCAGATCCCATTTCAATTTATATACAACTACAACACAAGCATTCATATCACACGGAGCATAAGAGGAGGCAGTCACCCGCCGCACCCAAACTGCTGGTTGCCTGCCCAGTAAGGAGGTCACGGAGGTAAAGCCGAGCTGACGTTGATCGCCGAGCTGGTAAGTAGCCTGTCTGCAAGGATCTGTGGTAGTGACAACCTTTGTCTATTTGTTCCGTCTCCTGAGTAACCGAAACCACACAACAAACAGAGCATCCCACATAAACAAATACAGTCCACTTTCATAAACTCGCCCAGAGCGTACAGGCAGGTACCGAAGATCGAACTGATTCCTCCAAATTCTTATCGCTACCGGGAGTTATCGCCTCCGGAGACTCGTTCATTCAAAAAACGCACGCGAGAGTATGATTGAGTAAAGGGATTGGATCTCGCTCTATTATGTTCCCCACCCCGTCACCCGAAGATAGCAAATCGGTCAGAATTGGATGCGATGCAAGGCGACCTTTTGGAATTGAAACACTCGTATGCATTTTGTTTTGTCGTGCCGCGCCGTCTCTTTCCGGCATTAAGATATGCCTAGATGTTGTGTGCGTAGTTGTACGAGAATATGCTTTATTCCTCTGAGGATTAGGCGCTTCTTTTCTTACGAGAAAAGAGTAGAGCACAGGGTTGATTGGTGGCGGAGATCTACGGCGGCGGCGGCTAGTTTTTGGGAATTTGGCAATTGTTTTACTTGTGTTTAGTTTAGTAATCGTTCCGCCATTACGCAACTCCCTTGCAATTTTGTGGTTCCCAAACAAATAAACAATGCACATACATGCGTGTGTAAATAAATGTGTATAAAACTTCGTTCGTGTTAAGTGTTGGTTAGTTATTTCGTTATTAGTTACTAGTGGTTAGCTACCTACTGAAAAGGTAACAATTAAAACTTTTTTACTAACCTAGTGTAAATATCTAAGGAAGGACTTAACTGTGCCTACTAGAACATTTTTGAATAGGAAAATAAGTGAAAATGAGTCTAAGAAGTAATAGAAAGAAGCGAAGCCCTATTTGGGACCATTTCGACCAATTCGAAGACAAAATGGCAAAATGCAATTATTGTTCGTCTTTCCTAAATGTGCCGCTCGGGTCTTCCAGCAATTTAACCAGGCACATGAACAGAATACATCCTACAATTCCAATTGTAGTTGAAAGACAAGTAAATACAGTCGCTTCAACTACATCGACTGCTGGGCTAGCCAATCCTAGTGAAATCACCATCTCTGACTCAACCCCTAATAACAGCACTCCAACACCTGAAGTTGCACCACTTCAGGCCAAACCCTTGCCGAGGAGTCAGCCCATTAGTGGTAACTTCGCCTCAACAAAGCCCCTGCCCTCCAAAAAATCTACAGAAATAGATCGCCAGTTACTAAAATGGTTAGCTAAAACACACCAAGCATTTAGTACTGTAGAAGACGTAGAATTTGTTAAGTTATGCCAAATGTTAAACCCCGGTTACACACTACCAACAAGAAAAACTTTGTCAAACACCATCCTAGAAAAATATTATGAATAGGTGCGTTCGGAAATACGCAAAGAGGTTGAAAAAGCTGACGCTGTTTGTGTTACGACAGATGGATGGTCATCGATAAATAATGACTCGTTTATTGCCGTAACAAACAGTTCATTTCATCGACCAGGAAACGAAACTGAAAAGTTATTTGTTGGACTGTGTGCAGTATGCCGAGAGCCATACGGCAAAAAATCTGGCACAGTTTCTACAAAATATTTTCTCGGAATGGAAAATCAACGACAAAGTGTGTGCTGTGGTTTCAGACAATGCTGCCAATATCTTGGCAGCCGTTAGAGAGGGCAGATGGAGGTCTGTTGGCTGCTTCGCCCACAAGATTAATCTGCTGTTACAAGATGCAATAGGGCGAGAAAATGAGACCATCATACCAAACTCCTTCAAACAAACGACCACTAAAGTGAAAGCCATAGGCACATATTTCATAAAATCGCACGAGGCTAAAGCAAAACTGGAAGCAATGCAGAAGAATATAGGCTGCCCAGTACTGAAACTAAAGCAAGACTGTCCAACGAGGTGGAACAGTACATAAGAGATGCTTCGGCGAGTCGTTGAGGTTAAAGACAGCCTAATTTCAACGCTGGCTTTATTGAGGATGGACTTGTCACTCTCGACTCACGATTGGCAAGTTATAGAACTGGCAGTCCCCATACTTAATGCCCGGTTTACATTATTCCAGTCCAGCGATCCAGTCCAGTACTGGATTGCTTACTGGAAAAATGTAAACCGGCATTGGAATGAACTGAATCCAGTAAGCATTCCAGTCCAGTAACTGATATCGCGGTCTACTTTTGAATCCAGTGCGATCAATCCAGTGCAACTGGAATAATGTAGACGGCCAATCCAGTGCCATTCCAGTGCTGACGAAGTACACACGTGTTGGTTGTTTTTGCGGACTTTTTTTGCAAAGAAAAAGGATTTAACAATGGTGAAGAAGTTATCTGAAGACGAAACTGTAAAGTTTGTCACTATGTACAGAGAAAATCCGTGTTTATGGGATATAACATCAGAACATTATAAATACAAAGCTATGCGCCAAACTGCTTTGCAAAATCTGTGCATTGGTATGGAAATTGAAGGATTCACAACGGAAGATGTGAAAAACAAAATAAAAAGTAATCGTTCGACATACTACCTTGAACTAGACAAGATTAAGAAATCATCCACATCTGGTGCTAGTGGCAATGTTTACCAACCCAAAGTGAAATGGTATTAGTTAAAGAGTAAAAAGCTTATTTCATCATTTATAGGACCTTATCGGGTAGTTGAAGTCTTAGGAAACGACCGTTACAGGGTCTCTGCTATACCCGGGATTAGCAGCGCCAAAAATAAGCGTAAAACTACCGTGGCATCTGACCGCATGAGGCCCTGGGTACATGACAGGATAATACTTTTTTACCAATTTATTGTCGTTGACCATGATAACCCAAAGCTTTTCGTCTGTTTCAAAGGATCCTTCTAACACATTACATCGATTTGATTTATTTATTGACGAAACGTTTTGAGATCCCAGAGGTAATATTTTTGATTTATCAGCACCCGATAAATTCAATATTACCTTCGGTACTCGTTCAGCCTCCAGGGACACCTCATTAGAATTTGGGGCCTCACAAAAATCATCGCTGCTCGTATCCTGTTGTCTTAATCCAAGAATATCTGGCAAAGTTTTAGACATATCACAGCCTGACATAAATAATTCTTGCGATGTTTGTCTGGCCTCTGGGGTCACCTCATTGAAATGAACGTCGTGCTCCATAATGTGATCATTCAATATATTAGACGTGATGATCTGACTGTGAGTCTGTTCGTGGAGCAGTTTTGACTTAAGGCCGACTTCATTCAAAATTGTTTTCCACAAAGTGTAAATCCGTTTACGGTTCGATACATTATTTTTGCAGGCCAAAGCCGTACAAAATATTTTGAAGACATTTGAGCATAGTCTATACGATTCAGGTAGTTGAAATGTTAAGCAAGTTTCTACAATATCTTTTACTTTCCTTTTCGTTATTTGATATCTTTCCTTCATTTTAACTAGGTGCCTTTTATTGACCAACTGTGCAACTGATAAATAAACAACAAAATTAACAAAACATTCAGCAAGTTATGTTTTAAAATATTGATGTACAGTGGTGTGCTTGTCCATAATCAATATTTATACCTAATTGGTTATTGACAAATAATAACAAAATTAAATTTAGGCATTATAAATCAATATATCAACGACCTAACCAAGACAACAGGGCCGGGAGCCGCGTATGGCTTAGCGGTGGCTAATAGTGGGGCACGACGAAATTGTTTTGTTTGTAGCGCGTGCGGCGCTTCTCGGCACACCGCCCCGACAAGTCAAAACAAGTTTTCTTGCGCCCCGCTATTAGCCGCTGCCGTACGCGACTCGCCACCCAGTTACCTACCCAACAAAAATAAAGATTGAGCGCTTTATATGCCTACTCAGACTCACATTGTATTAATAATAACTCAAAAATGATTTATTAATAATTTATTTCTGTACGTGAATAGGTACTCGTGTAAACTATACCAGGGATCAGCTTTCGAAAAGCCAATAGAAACTCAGCACGTGGTTCAGCAAATATTTATTCCGACTACCAGACGTCCGTGCTCAGTGCGTGCTCCGACAAAATAGGCCCGTCCTTTTTTTTTTTTTTTGGTGTGTGAGGGGATAAAAAAAATGGTTTAACCATGCCCGGGAGTCAGACCTCCCTGCTATGCCCGGTTCTCTACACACAAGATCCGGATGAGGTCTCCGCCGTGAGGCAGAGACTACATTGAGCGGAGAGCTTATGTGTAGCATACGGACTAAAAAAAACCCCAATGTGCGTGAGTAGTTATGTGTTCATTTTACTACTAACCATGAAAATAGGCCCGTCCGTCCGTTCGTTCACCCTTTTATAGTCTTCGTTGCCGCTCGTTTCAAAAAACGGTTGATTTTGGTAAAACCGCCAGCGTCGGGTAATACCGCCAACGATAATTCCGCCCGGGCGTTCCCTAGACACTGTTGGGCGTTGATACCGATAGGGTGTCTAAAAACGCCCATCTGTATTTTCAGATAATTATTGTTAAATAGTCTCGATTTACTGGATAAATAAGTAGTTGTTTTATTAATAGGTAATTAACTAATAAAATCAAAAATAATGTTCATACAGGGTGATTTAACTAAATACTAATATGGAATTGTTAAAAATGGTCCTAGTTTTAAAATTAATTACTAAGTAAAATACCTATATTAATGTCATAACAAAAATATTAACAGGGTGACTTTTAATTAAGTGGTTTGCTTAGTTGCGCTTTGAATATTTTGTTTCCTATAAGTGATTCCTACTAACAGTCCGTAATTTCTATTTAAAAAGTAACTTAATGGCGCTACTTTGAGAGGTTCTAACTTAGTAATAAAAATATGTATTCGCTATTCTGTATCGATGGTTTTTGTTTGTGAATGGATACCTAATTTACCTTATTGAAAATGTATTGCGCATTAGTTTCTGACCAGTAAAATATAACATTGCAATTCTTTAAACAGGGTGCAACAGAAAGGTTTAGTCATATTTCAGGGGGTTATCAGGGACATCATTGTGATCAACTTTCACTATGAAACCGATTTGATCAGAGCAACTTAATATTTCACTTCTCCATACGTTTTGCGTCGGGCGATCAGCTGATTTGTATAGAGAAGTGGATATTAAAGTTGATCTGATCAAATCGGTTTGTAGTGAAAGTTGCTCAGAATAATGTCCCTAACAACCCCTTAAAATATGACTACACCTTTCTGTTACACCCTGTATATAAACATACGTATAATAAACAATAATTGTTTAATATTATGAGTTGTATGGATCGATTCAGTACATATAAAGGCCCCTTAAAGACAATTGTGACTTAATAAGTACTTACTTAGTTACTTCAATTCTAACATATTTTTTTAATTTTTGCTCTAAGGTCCAATAATGCCTTCTTCGAAGAAGAAACGGGGATTGTGGTCTGAATGAAATCTCAAGGAAGCAATTAATGCTGTTTTAACAAAACGTCTCGGAATGCTGCAGCAAATCAATATGAAATACCAAGACGTACACTGAGGGATAATATGGCATCCAAGGGTGTTAAAAAAAAAAAGAAAAAAATTAGGAAGAAAATCAACACTTTCAAAACAGCAAGAATCCGAACTATGCCAGCGAATCAAGAGATTTGCTGACATCGGTGTACCTCTGACCCCAAAATTCATAAGAAACCAAGCATACCAGTTCTGTGAGAGATATGAAATCCCTCACAGATTCAGCCACGTAAAAAAGAGAGCAGGTGCCGCTTGGCTTCAACAGTTCTTGAAAAGGAATCCTACAATATTTAAACGCAAACCGCAGACTATGAACCCAGCAAGAGCCCAAAAAAAAAAAATGAATAGACCTATTGTCCAGCAGCATTTTAGAGAAATTCTAAAACTATATGAAGAGTTGAGTATCGTCGAACATCCCGAACGTCTGTATAACATGGACGAAAAAGGTTGCAGAATAACGATCCATCATCAGAACACAGTTTTAGCTGCAAAAGGCAGCAGGAGAGTCCGTTTGATTGCTTCCGAACATGCTGAAAATGTCACCATAGCCATGTGTATCAATGCTACAGGGACCAGCATCCCACCTATGATCGTATTCAAGGGAATACGAATGAATCCTGAGTTTTCTGAAAATCTGCCTGTGGGATCTACAGTCCACATGGCAAAGAAAGGAAGCATGACCAAAGAATTGTTTGTGGAGTTCATTCGACATCTGGGAATGCACAAGGTTCCAGGGAAATGTATATTGGTGTTTGACGGTGCCAAAAGCCACCTATCCTACGAAGCAGTAGAGGAAGCCGAAAAACATAATATCGTCTTGTACTGTCTGCCGTCAAACACCACACTTGAGCTGCAACCCTTGGACAAATCAATTAACAAGTCGAATGCTACTGGGACGAAGAGGTGCTAAGGGTATTATATCTACACCTAGATACGACTTTGAATAAAAGCATGTTTAACAAAATATTTTCCAGGGTTTGGCCGACATGTATAAGCCAATCAAACATCATCAGTGGATTCAGAGCAACAGGACAATTCCCTTTTGATCCAGAGGCAATCCCCGATCAAGCTTACGCCCCATCTATTCTGACTGAAATTGCGCTCCAGCAAGATGAAGAAGGTGAGATGCTCTTGGAGAACCCTGTCTATGATCTACACCTTAGAGACCAAAATCCCTCGGTACCTCCATCGACAGCACCCAAAACTCAACCATCAGCCAGCCACCCAGTACAAGCATCTCAGTCCCACCAGCCAGTACACTCTATAAAGATTTCCAACCCTGACCATCACTCAAGACTTGTTTTTTTTAAAGACATTTTTAAGCTTTCCCGCCAATTTTTCCCGCCACTTGCGTGTTGGAGTCGTAGTCGAAACCGATATTGGTTGTGAATTGAAAAATTCACAAATTAAGTAATACATTCAGCGGCGAGTTTTGCCTCGCTTGCCGCCTTATTCTTATCTCTGACGTCACAGAGTTTATTTATAAAATTATAGAATTGTACTGTTACAGAATAGGACTGCGGGCCTTATCGTCTTGTTTTGTTAACGATAATGGGTTTATGCGGTATAAAAGGCCGTGTTGTAGATTGAGAAATCATTCTGGGATGGCGCCCAGCAGCCGAGCTGTTCGGACGTGTTTATCGCGCTCTCCACTGCCACCCCGGCAGCCAGTTTTCCCCTCCCGCGACCGCGCCCGCCCGCGCCCGCGCCCGCCCGCGCCCTCGCGCGTTAGAGACCGCTCTCTCCCTCGCACACCCGTCGAGACCTTTCAGTTCGAGACAGGTAGTGAGTTCCGCCGCGTGTTTTTGTGATCGTGTTGTGCCTCTCATTGGATTGGTTCCTGCAGGTCGTATAGTTTCTTTTATTTATTTATTTTTCTGTCTGTCTATTTTCCCCACTGTCTCTGTCCCCCTCATCTTTTTTTATTATTTATATTTTGTGTGTGTCTACTCACCTCGGGCCGTCTGGACTGAGACGGGGACGGCACAGAGAAAGTAATCACTACGTTTAAGAGACGGGACTCCCTAGTAAGAAAAATATCGTATCCAAACGTCAAAACGAGGACGGGGCTACCATTCCGCAACCAACATGACAAATGAAAAAACATGCCTACCAACCTCCTAACGAGAATGACTAGAGATGTGCTCCTCTCTCCCTTCATATAAAATATCGATATCGACAATCGAGGACCTTCCTACCCAACTAAAGCAGGATCTATTATAATTATTTAATTAGGAACCGAACCTTGTACTGTTGGTGTTGTTTAGGTAGGTACAGCTAGTGCTACGTATCACTGGCTCTAAAAGAGCGGTAATTCTCTCGCATAGGGTAAGGGTGGGGTGACTGAGATAGGTACCGCTCGCTCAGAGCCAGAAATACGTGGCACTAGCTGTAATTGAATCTAAACAATAGCAAAAGCTACAAGGCTTTAGTTGGAATTGCGTGAAATGAAAGGGCCAAAATTGATGCGGACAGTAGCATTGTTTTTAAAGTTTTTGAATTAATATTGCTAAATACTTTCAATTGTTTTTTGTTTTTTTTTTCATTTCAATTTTGTATTTATTTATCTTTTTTACTAGTTTTTTATTTCTTGGCCTTAGCTCCATATTTTGATTTTCTTTTTTAGTCTTCAAGTTTCGCCGCTTTGTTGCCACTGAAAAATAAAATTAAAATTGGTCAAATGCGGGTCAGAAAATACTTTACTTTACTTTATACTTTATGCACAGAAAACATAATACAGACACTTAATATTAGAAAAAAATAAGTAAAAAGGCGAGCTAATACCTATTTAAAGGTATAATAATTTATCCGAGAGAGGCTTCGCTTTGAGTCTCAATGACGGAACGGCAGATTTCTTTAATTGCGTTTTTTTGTTTTTAAAGTCTTGATCTTTAAAATGACTTCCACAGACAAATTTCAGTTGGTGGAGTTTTTCAATTGGTAAATAGGCCAAGTCTTCATTACCCGTTACTTTAACCCATTTTTTACAACTGAAAAAAAAACATCGTTATCGATACTTTTTTGATAACAGAAACACTATTCAGAAATAAACAAGGCGAGGTTAGGTATGATTCGAAAAATCGTTTTAGGACTTATGAATTTTATGCTAAGCTAAAAGAAAGGATGGAAAAATACTATTAGGTTACATACCGATCTTCATCTAGGGGGTATCTAGACATGAAATGCCGTTTTACACCACCTTTCCTGCCGGATTTCAGGCCGAATATTTCACATTTCCTGTGCTTCATTTCTCCACTTTTTTCACCTTGTTCTCGCCCACAACTAATTTATGTGCAGTAAAATACTTTGGAGACGTATGACAATCACAAATTACAACACAACCATCGGTCAACACAAATAAAAATAACGAAGATGCCGCCAACCAAAACACAGAAAGAAAATGAAAGAAAGACTGTGTGAGCGAGAACAAACGATTTGAGAGTGAGATGCCTTGAGCCACAGATTAATAAAGCTTGAGCCACCATTGAATGGCTGCCCCGTTTCATACGATTTTTTTGTTCTAAGTTGCGAGAGACTGGGGGACGGCTTGAGACTCACTGAGGTACACACCACACGTAGCTGTTTCCACAGATATACATAACTCACCTCTCCCTGTGTGCTTTGGGCCACAGGGAGGATTGATTTACAACCGACCATGGCTTCCGACATGTCATACGCCGCCCAAATTATTAAAATCCTCCAAGCCAAGCCCCTTCTTAAGAGCTACTTTGATGAGCTCATGCTTCCGAACCCGCCCCAGAACCCGCTATTATGCACGATTACCCGGAAATACCCCCCGTCTAGCCCCTCAACATGCTCGAGCGTAGGGTACGTTAGCCCGATTATTATACCCCTATCGGCAAACCCCAGCCCTAGCCAGTCCCCCGTCACTCTTTCCCCCGTAGCTCAAGGCGGTTCGACCCCGGCCAACTGCTCCCCGTACTCTGCCCCCGCCCTCAGCCCATTGTCCTCCGGCCCAGCATTTAGCTCGCCAGAGTCCACCCATGCTGTTAGTGACAACGATGACGGAGACCACGACGTCACCGTTGTCACGAACAACAAGAAGCGGAAGAACCGTTCTTCCGAGTCTCCACTTAGCCCCGAGGCTAAGCAGAGCAAACCCTCATCCTCGCCGTCAATGACTCCGCGCAGTCATCTAATTGCCGCGCCCCGGACTCTAGTCCTTCAAAGTCCGCCCTCACCTGCAAACTCCGCGGAACCCACTGTCCCCGCGACCCCCGCGCCCCTCACCCGCCCTCCACCCCCCATCACTATCAAGGGAAGAAACTGCCTGGACCCGGGTCTGCATTCATTTGCAAAAAATAATATCAAGTACCGATCAGCGGCCACACCAGCCGGAACCCGAGTCCAGGTGGAGGACTCCAATGCCCACCGTCTATTGACCAAATACTTAAGGGAAAACCGAATAGGGTACTTTTCTTATTCTCTTCCCGAGGAAAAGGCATACAGATATGTCATCCGCCCCGTCCCCGCTAACCTCTCCGTCTCAGGCATTAAGGCTGATCTCATATCAAAGAAATTCCCAGTCACAGAGGTGCATAGAATGCACCGACCTAACAGTCCCTATCAGCAGAGCCTGCCATTCTCAATGATCCTCGTGGTCGCCGAACACACGACGGCTGCGAGAGATCTAGCCCCCCTTAGATCCCTGTGTGGTCTCTCAGGCCTCACAGTTGAAAGCCCCTCATCCCGCGGCACTTTAAAGCAATGCTTCAATTGCCAACTTTATGGGCACGCACAGAGTAAGTGCATAGCCCCCCCCCCCCCCCCCCGTTGCGTTAAATGCGCAGGCAATCATGCCACCCCCGCCTGTCAGAAAGACTCGGCAACTCCTCCCACCTGCGTGCTGTGCGGGAATGTCGGACACACAGCCAACTATGGCGGGTGCCCGGCACGCCCGGGCAATAACCGCAGATGGGAACATAGCCAGAGTCTCCTCCAACGGCCCCAAATAGCACCCCACTCCTCACGCCCCTTATACAGGCCCAAACCGCTCGTCACTTTCCCACCAGTTTTCCCACCAGGTTGCGGCTACGGGCCCAGACCGCGCCCCTTACATTATCAACGTTACGTTCCAAAGCCCGGCTACTCTTATAGATATATCCCCAGACTTCTAGACCCCCCCAACCCCAGCCCCCAAACTTCGCCTCTTACCGGCCCTGTACATATGCCACCGTGGCATCTTCAACCCCTTTCTCTCATCATGGATAGTACAACCATCCAAGTAAACTCAGTAGCCGGGCGCCACAAGCCCCGCGACCTCATATTAGCCCTCTACAACGCGGACTCCCTTCTTAAACAGCGAGGAGAAGTCGCCGACCTCCTCAATAGGCAAAAGATAGATATCCTAGCGGTACAGGAAATCTATCTTAAACCTAAACACAGGCGCTTTAACATAGCCAACTATTCCCTCCTCCGTAATGACCGCTTACCGACACCGACCCACCCCAAAGACCTCAAAGGAGGCACAGCCATCTATTATAAGAAATCCCTTCATATATCCGCTATGGACACCCCCCCATTAGAAAAATGCGAGGCAACAGTCATCCGCGTCGCAATGTCAGGCCATAATCCCATCGTTATAGCATCTGTTTATCTGCCAGGTGGACAGACGATGCTATCCAACGACATCAAGGCCCTCTTAGATCTAGGCAATACAGTCATCCTAGCCGGTGACTTCAACAGCAAGCACCGGGAATAGAACTGTAATGAGACTAATACAAACGGACGGACCCTACAGAGATTACTAGAACCCTTAGAGGACTGCCAAGTCATAGCTCCTTATGCCCCTACTCACTACCCTTACACAGCATGCCATAGACCAGTGGGTCTACCGCGCATGTGCCGTCGGCATCGGTGTCGGCTTCATTTTGACAGCCGACGGCGATTTGGTACCGCGCAATTTCCCCAACTGACGCGTTGGTTTGGATTTCGATGACGACGGCGAAAGAACGAATGATATTGTGGGACGAGTGATATTTTGACAGTATTTTGACATAGTACAAAAAATATGTATAGCATTCTGTGATAGCATTAGTGTATTTGCCTTTTGATACCCTTTTGATTCAATCCGTGCGATAAGGGAAGACGGTGAAACCATGGCTTGGGTAGCCGTGAGGGCTGCTGCGGAGAAACAGCGGCTGAAGAAGATGAACATTACACGCAGAAGGATTGGGCGCGCACTGGCCCGGCTGATGTTGCTTCCCGATACCGACTTCGTTGGGCGGTTTCGCTTATCAAAACCCAAATTTGTGCGGCTATGTGAAGAGCTTATACCGCTCTTGCCGCCCAATGAAAGAGCCAGCGGGATTAGACCTGAAATTAAGGTACGTATACGTGGACAATCGGTCGCAAATTTTGGCATAAAATTTCTCACTGGGTAATGTAAGAGCCCTCGCCCACGGCGACTTTTTGCAGTCGCGATACTGTCGCACGTTCGCATCGATACAGTCGCGATGCAACTTTGTGGTCAGCGTCAGGATGGCTGGTCACTAAATATATAACGTCGTATATAACGTTGAAAATATGACTAATAATTGCTTCCCAATTGCTTCTATTTGCTTCCTATAAGTAGATAATTGCTTCCATCATATTTTAGGAGAAATCAAACATTTAAGGGTGACCAGCCATCCTGTCGTCAGAATGGCTGGTCACTAGCTGTGGTACCTTAGGGGGGTGGAATAGATGAATTATTCATCGGCCAAAAATTAGTGCCCATTTGCTTCCGTAAATATTTTAAGACTCCGCACCTCAAGCTATCATGGAAGTAAATAAATTGTTCAAGTCTCTTTTTTAATCTTCAGCGCCTTATATAATGTAACGTCTTCTGACGTCAGGATGGCTGGTCACCCTTAAATGTTTGATTTCTCCTAAAATATGATGGAAGCAATTATCTACTTATAGGAAGCAAATAGAAGCAATTGGGAAGCAATTATTCATTGAGCTACCATTAGTAATAGTAGTTCAATGCAATTATTAGTCATATTTTCAACGTTATATACGACGATATATATTTAGTGACCAGCCATCCTGACGCTTACAACTTTGTGGAGTGAAAATGTATGACACTTCTTTCTTCTGTGTATTTTGGCAGTAAAGGTTGTTACAATAATCGCCCAATTGCCATAATAATAAAGTGAAGCAAAGTGACATCATTTACTTAATATATTATTATATTGCTTAATATATAAATAGCCCATGACTGAGGTGAATAATAGTGTTAGATTGACCTTATACACAGGTACCTATTCTTTTACAGATACTGGCTTCGCTGAATTTTTATGCTACTGGTAGCTACCAAGGTAGTGTGATAGGGTGGCAATGACCTTCTTCACCTGAGCCAGCAGTCAACATCCGAATGCTTGCGTGATGTGACAGACGCACTGAACACTCCTGCCATTTTAAGGAAATATGTCAAATTCCCACAATCCCAGTCGCTGTAGCAATGAAGTACGTACAGTACGAGGCCATTGTTTTGGCACGTCGGGTCTCGTCTCGCTCTCTCTCTCTGTCCCCCGCCAAGTCAAACGTCGAGTATCATACTCGGGGCACGACGTCGGGTCCCGCCCCGAGACGTGCCAAAACAATGACCCTTTACTGTACCTATTTTCTATTGCACTAATGGGTAGGAAGTAACAATAAGCAATCAGTCATTGAGCTATAATTTAACTTTACTTTTTATGTAAATTGGGTTGGTTGATGATAATAATGATAGGTAATAATAAAGATTTTTAGAATTTATATTTTTATTCAATTATTAAATTATATTTTTAGTAAAAAGATACAGGAGGTGTATTTTTGAGGTCTTCGAAAACCAATTCGCATTAGAAAGCGCTACTTTGATGTATGAGCGTGAATTGAAGATTCATTTTGAAGGCCTCAAAAATGCCACTTTAGATACTAAGTATCAATTATAATTGATCCTACTACTAATGATAATTATCATTAGTGGTAGGATCAACTAACACATTGATGGACACAGGACAAGATCTAGTGTTAGAGGACGTCGCATGCAGTTGTGTCCATCATCATCAGTGTGTTAATACTGGGCTACAAGTCCGCCCGAATGCGGCAGCGAAGTCTTCGCGCATGTTGGCGATATCTTCCTTAATTTCGGGTGGCTGGCGGCCTAGGCAGTGGGACTGGCATCAGTGGCGCGTCGAAGGCAGGGGTGCAGACGAATTTTACGTCAGCATCAGGCAAGGGTGGGCTTGGCGGTGGAGCAATTTCTTCCTGAAGCTGTAAATGGGCAAAGTAATTAATCAACGGTAGATTGGTCACAAAACAAGTAACAAATATTGTTTTAGAGTAACATTTTGTATATGTATGCACTTTTTTTGCTGTAGATAAACACCCAGATAACACAAATGCTCATCACACAAATGTTTGACATCAAACCCTCGACCTCTAGCACAGCAGGCAGGATCACTATAGAATACGCCAAAAAGCTGTCAGTAAAGTTTACCACGAATACAGAAATAAGCAAAGAAAAGCAAAAACATCATACATCGAATGGGATTCTAACTTCTGCATCCCCCACCACCGCCTGTTTGCCAATAATGGAGAAGATCCTCTCTTCCACTGGGGTTAAAACTTCAGCGGAAGGTGGACCTCCTCCTGTCCCTTGCCTGTGCACTTCTTGCTCCCCTACCTTCTTCTTGACGCGATATTTATTGTCGCGCCAATACTAAACATACTAAATTTGGATTATACTAAAAAGCAAAACAATGTTTACTTACTTTCTTCTTCTATTTTAATCAATAAAAAACCCTAAAAATAAATAAACAATTTTATGTTCCGTTACCAACACACGCGTTTAAAAAAAAATAACGAAAAACATTAATAATAGCACAGTACAGCTTGAAATTAAATTACTTTTTCAAGAAAACAAATAAACAAAGAACAATTGTCCTAATACGTATTTTTAAATCAACAAATTGTAAAAATATTTCAACTACTTTTTTTGTGCGGAGTTAAACGATTTGAATAAAACGGAACGCAAGACGACGGAGTACCTATTTTCATTCAGTCATGATGACGACGGTCACCAAGCCGACGCCAAATTATTTGCGCGGTACCTATAATCGAATAGCGTCGGGGCGTCGGCATCGTATTCAAGCGTCAATATCGGGATGAAGCCGATGACAGTTGCGCCCTTCTAAACCTCTTTGCCTCTCTTTATAGCTGTAAGGATTCCGTACAGCTAGAAAGAGAGGCAAAGAGGTTTCTGGAGGTAAAATAACTGTGAACGGAGTGTATGTTTTATTTACGACATTGGCGGAATTCCTTGGGTTTTATTATTGAATAATAACCGACAGACAATCCTAAAAAAGAAGATGAAAGTAAAAAGTAACAACTCAGTAGTATTTATTAGATACCTAAATGTAGCCCATTAATGTCCCCACCGAGGGGCACGGGTCTCTTTCCGAATAGCGGGTGAGGTTTAGCGGTGGTTTATTATATTATTATTAAGCATATAATTTTATTATTATTCATTGGGCGGTAAGAGCGGTATAAGTTATTCACATTATTACGCACAAAATTACCTTTTGATAAGCGAAACCGCCCAACGAAATTGTTATCGTGAAGCAACATCCGCCGGGCCAGTGCGCGCCCAATCCTTCTGCGTGTAACTTTCATCCTCTTTAGCTTCTCTTCCTTCGCAGCAGCCCTCAAGGCTACCCAAGCCATGGTTTCGTCGTCTTCCTTCTTCAAACGAATCGAATCGAAAGGCAAGAAGGCAACCCAAGTGGTGCCGTATTGAAATGACACTTCAATTCGACGCGTCGGCGTCGGCCGTCGGTTTCAATTTTCCTGCGCGGTAGCTTTTACGTCAAATCAACTGTCAAAATATCACTTGTCCCACAATATCATTCGTTCTTTCGCCGTCGTCATGAGGATTCCAAACCAACGGGAATTTGCGCGGTACAAAATTGCCGTCGGCTGTCAAAATTAAGCCGACACCGATGCCAACGCCACCTTAGGTAAAATAACTGTAAACGCTTTGTACCTCAGATCAATGAAACTCTTTGTTTTAACTACTTCCTTCCTCCAAGGTCTGTAATCATGTCGTTTATTATATTTTATCTTTGGTCATGTCAGTTGTCAATGCAATTTTATGTTCCGTTACCAACACACGCGTAAAGAAAAATAAATAAAAAACATTGTAAATAGCTCGAAATTAAACAACTTTTTCAAGAAATCAAATAAACAAAGAACAAATTGTCTTATGCTTTAATCATCAAATTGTAAAAATATATCAAACTTTTTTTTTGTGCCGAGTTAGACGATTTGAATAAAACGGAACGCAAGACGACGGAGTATTTTCATTCAGTCATTATGTCGACGGTCACCAAGCCGACGCAAAATTGTTTGCGCGGTACCTATCATTGAATAGCGTCGGCGTCGGCATCGTATTCAAGCGTCAGTATCGGGATGAAGCCGACGACAGTTGCGCGGTAGACCCACAGATGTCCTATCCTACTGTATCTTCAAAAACATTAGCCTCCCAGTCAGAGACATAGCAGTACTCAGCGAGCTTCACTCGGCCCAAAGACCAGTCATTTACTATCTCGGCAGGCAATTCGACCGACCGACTGAAACCAGGACAGTTATTAACAACCGTAAATTCAATCAAACCCTCAGGAAACCAGACCCCAGACTAGACATTACATCCGCTATTGAAAATAGAGCCCAACTAGAAGCCAAAATCTCTGATGTAGGCAGCAGTCTCAACGAAGCCCTAACCGGCGCCTCCGTCGAGGTACCGATGAAGGCCAACCACCGCTTTGAGCTCCCCGGAGACCTGAGACTGCTGATTACAGCAAAGAATGCGGTTCAAAGAGATTATGATAACTGTCCCACAGACAATCTTAGAATGCGAATGCGTCGCCTCCAGCGGGAGGTTACCAAACGCATGCGAGAGTTCAAGGGCACGCACATGGACGAGTTCGTATCCAGCATAGCCCCTAGTCACACAGCTATCTTTAAATTTAGTAAATACCTAAAATCAGATGAAATTGCCCTCATGCCCCCCTTGAAGCGTAGTAATAACCAACCTGCAGCCTTTGACGACGACGAAAAGGCCAAATGTCTTGCCGAAAGCCTTGAAGCCCAATGCACCCCCTCCACCCAACCGACAGACCCCGACCACTTAGACATGGTCAATACGGAGGTAGGCAATAGAAGCGCTCTCCCCCCATTGACTCCCTTCCCGAGATCACCCTCGAGGAAGTGCAAAAAGTAATCAGGCAACTCAAACCCAAGAAAGCACCGGGGCTTGACAAAATCTCAAACACGGCTATCAAATCCTTCCCCCTTAGACTTCTCACGACCCTGACGGTCATCTTTAACGCGTCCCTCCGTCTCTGTGCGTTTCCTAACGCATGGAAGGAAGCCGAAGTCATCGGCTTCCACAAGCCCCGGAAAGACAGATCCGACCCCACTAGCTACCGCCCCATTAGCTTACTATCCTCGATAGGCAAAGTCTACGAGCGGCTTCTTCTAAGCCGGCTCCAAGACATTTGCAAAGATAGGAACCTCATTCCCAACGAGCAGTTTGGCTTTAGACCCAAACACTCGTGCGTTCAGCAAGTGCACCGCATAACGGAGCACATTCACAGAGGTTTCCACACAACGGCAAAGTCCAAAGGTACCGGTGCCATATTCTTTGACGTTGCGAAAGCGTTCGACAAAGTTGGGCACAACGGCCTTATTTATAAACTTTACCAACTCAACCTCCCCGATAGGCTAGTACTCATTATTAAAGACTACCTCACCGATCGCAGCTTTTGCTATCGCGTGGAAAAATCTCAGTCCCGATTTCACCCAATAGCTGCCGGAGTCCCCCAGGGCTCCGTGCTCTCCCCTACTCTCTTTTCACTCTACGTCCATGACGCCCCCCGCACGCCGTACGTCGAGCTAGCCCTTTACGCTGACGACACGGCACTATATTACACTAGTAGGCAGAGGGCGCGTGTTTGTCAAGTACTCCAATTAGCAGTAACCGAACTTGGTGAATGGGCTCTCAAAGGAGAATAGAGATGAATCCCGAGAAAAGCACAGCTGTGTACTTTACCAGGGATACAAATCATTCAGACCGCGCGTCCTCAAGACTAACAAATATCACCCTTTTCGGCCGTCCAATCTCCTGGGAAAAGCAAGTGAAGTACCGGGTGTCCGGTGGCAGAATCGGGAATAAAATTTTGGATTTCTCCGTATCCGTTGAGCGGAGGAGCGGAAAGGGGGCCGCGTTGGCTTCGTCATTAGCGCGGGTTATTTAGTCGCGATGTCGCAGTGGACGGGTGAGCAACGTGCGTTCGCAATCGAAGCGTATTTCAAGGCCAATGATTCGTGTGTAATTGCTTATACACGTTATAATATTCGAAGGTTACGTGATGCCCCAAGTGAAGATTTGATTCGATCATGGGTGCGACGGTTCCGGGCAACAAGTTCGGCCGAAAACAACTCACGACCAGGGCCCAGCCGGACGTCGAGAACAAATGAAAACATTGAACTCGTCGCGTCCAGTTTGCGCGATAATCCGCGTCAGTCAGTGCGCAAGAGAGCGGCTGCCCTGGGGCTTCCAAAAACTATCGTGCACGAGATATTGAAGAAGGATCTGAGATTTCACCCTTTCAAGATTCAAATTGTGCAAGCGCTTAAGCCTAATGATTACAATATGCGTAAAAATTTCTGCGAGACAATGTTGGAGCGATTTCGCACGGTAAACACTATCTTTTGGAGTGATGAAGCCCATTTTCATTTAAATGGTAGTGTAAATAAGCAGAATTGCCGTTATTGGTCACCTAAAGGACGGAACCCACGCTTAAAACACCAACAACCACTTCACAGTCCTAAAGTGACGGTTTGGTGTGCATTATCAAGCAGTGGAATAATCGGACCCTATTTTTTTGAAAATCGTCAAGAGCAAGCAATTTCTGTGAACGGTGTTGCTTATCGGCGCATGCTGAACGTTTTTTTTTTTCAATAATGAGAGAACATCCTGCCTTCACGTCACACACGTGGTTCCAGCAAGATGGCGCCACGCCTCACACTGCTAGAGAGAGCATGGCGTTACTTCGTGATTTCTTCCCGAACAAGCTGATAAGCCGTTTCGGTGACATCCCCTGGCCACCCAGGTCACCGGATCTTACACCCATGGACTTTTTTCTATGGGGTTACCTTAAAAGTAAGGTCTATGAAACAAGCCCGGCGACTATCTCAGCACTAAAAGAAAATATCGCTCGCGAGGTTCATGGCATCCCGGCGTCTTTTCTCCAGCGAGTGGCAAGGAATACTGAGGCCAGATTCCGCGAATGTGTCCGACGTGACGGTCGACATTTAGACGATATAATTTTTAAGAAATAAAACCCGCATTTGTCTGTTTTCTAATAGTTACTGATATAAATTTATATCTATTGTAGTTTTTTTTTTATTTCCATTTTAAATCCCGATTCTGCCACCGGACACCCTGTACTTAGGCGTGACATTAGACTCCCGCCTAAACTTCAAAGCTCATATTAAGACCGTGCGCGATAAAGCAGCCTTCTACATGGGTAGGCTTCACCCGCTCATGAGAAGTAACAGCAAACTCCCATTGCGCTGCAAACTCAACCTTTACAAAACTTGCATCCGACCGGTTTTCACATATGCAAGTCCAGTCTTTGCACACCGCACCGCCTCTCTAGAACAGCTTCAGTTGCTCCAAAACCGGTTCATGCGCAAAGCCGTTGGTGCCCCGTGGTACATGCGCAACGTAGATCTCCATAGCGATTTTGGCCTCCCCACCGTCAAGCAGTATATGAAAGAAGCGTCCGAACGCTTCTTCCAATCTGCTTCCACCCACTCAAACCCTTATATCATCCAAGCCATCTCTTACGACCCTCCCCCAATAATTCAGCACCCCTTAAAAGACGCCCCAAAGATGTACTTCATGACCCTGATGACGACATCACTATAGCCCTCAAATCCCAACCACCCTCCGCCCCTCAGGCACGCCAACCCGAGGAAGGCTGTATTCCCGAGGCATTACTCTCTCCTTCAATAACATTCATATCATTATGGCGGCCGCTGCTGAACCGAGAACTTCATCGACTCACATTGCAACAAGACATCGAACTGATCTACAGTACCGAAGTCAAGAAGATGAGGTAGACTATCCATCCAGGTGGTTTGAGTTAAACATTGGATCAAAGCCCCAAGTGAGTCTGCCTCACTGTGCGGGAACAGCAGGAGGAGTTTTGGGTCTCTGTCAAAGGAGGCATACAGTCTGCCTGCCTTTCGGTAACAACTGCGAAGCTGGCTTTGTATAGATATGGAGTCAACCTCAAGGCCACCCTTGAAGAAGGATGGAAAAGTTTCACACTCACACTGGGAGAGGCAGGCACGGAGGTCACACCCTGGTCATTGGTCACACTTGAGATAGAAGGGAACTATAAACCAGCCGAAAATGCCCCTAAACCTAGAGAAAACGTAAATGCACCGGCTCCCGTAACAGATAGATGGACACCGAGAGCAATGGTTATGTACATATATCCTATGTATCTATCGCCTGGGAAAAATATCCAACGAAGAATATCGAGATGCTCTTGAGAAGAAAATGGCCGATCAGCTAAAATCTGAAGGTGGGGAGGGCATGACATTTCACGGCACAGCTGGGGTATATGGTGGGTGGCTCAATGATCGGGCCTTCCTGAAAATGGTGGCCGCATATGACATGTTCCTGCATCGATTCAAGCTCCATAATGATGCTGTATTAAGGATGGGATCCCTTGGGAGCAGATTCCGGGATTGTGCAGGTTTATTGTCCCTCGGATACATGATGTCCATCCTGAACATTTCCGCTGGGGAACTTATGGATTGGATATTCATAAGAACCATGGGCGATGAAATGGTCAGGATGGCCAAGACAAATCAAGAGTCGGGAGATCGCTATTCTTATTTCCCTTACCAATCAGATATGGGATTGGTTTTAAAAAGTGCATACTCATCGAATGCCAATCCATATCTATTCCACTGGATTCACATACTCGGATCCATCCTTGGGCACAAGAGGTCAATCAATGCACGGTTCACATTTGAAGGGAATTTGGCCGACGTAGGACTCAATGCGGTGATACTAGCATGGGTCTATTCTCGGGGGGGAGACCTAGCGCCCCAATTCGATGCGGAAGGAACGGATTATGGATCCGCCATCCAGGCTGGAGCACCGGATAACGAGGACGATGATGAGTTGACGGAGCAAGATCGACTGTGGATCAACACCGAGGGGAGAGCTCCAAAGACCTGGTTTGGAATCCTCAAAAACGGAGGATTTAAAGTGCCAATATTCGTAGCCAGGTGCATACGGAGACAAAGGGAGAAGATCCCCGAAGCCCGGAGCGAGACAGTGGGAGACTATGTAAGGACAAAGCTAATATTTTAGGAATCAAATCAAGTAAATTCATTTATAAGCGAAAAATAACAGCTGCATCATCTTGAAAAAAAATAAAAAAAATACTGCGACTCAGACGCCAAGTTTGGATCGAAAGAGACCGCCGTCTTGACCCACCGGATATACAGCCACCCCCTCCCCCTCCCTCACAATGATCACAAGTATAGGACTAGGATTTAGAATTAAGCTTATCAATTTATCTATCTCGTAGCAGTGAGGGCCATCTGCCCCCACTGATGTCACTATCCGATTGACTAAGAGCTGAGGCCCGCTCGAGTAGGTACAGTCAATTGGGTACGCAGGCTAACTCCCCCCAATATATATTATATAAACATATTTATACAAACTTGTAGGTAGAACGCCCTCTGCGACTATCGAGGCCATGGTTAGTAGTAAAATGAACACATAACTACTCACGCACATTGGGGTTTTTTTAGTCCGTATGCTACACACAAGCTCTCCGCTCAATGTAGTCTCTGCCTCACGGCGGAGACCTCATCCGGATCTTGTGTGTAGAGAACCGGGCATAGCAGGGAGGTCTGACTCCCGGGCATGGTTAAACCATTTTTTTATCCCCTCACACACCAAAAAAAAAAAAAAAGAGAAATCATTCTGTTTCCAACCTGGACGAGATACGCAAGTACGATTTCACTTTCGAAGATGGAACGCGAATTACATACTCCAATAAAAGACTTAAACTGCCCCGAGGTGCTCCAACTGTCAGACGACGAAACGACCTACAACAATGGGTCTCTGTTCAACGCCGCGGAAAGACAACGGGAGGTAACTCCGGTAAATACCCAGATGATTCTCGAGATGCCGAAAATGCAGAAAAAGAAAAAACCAAAAACAAGCGATTCGCGTCTGAAGAATGTGAAAAGCCGCCAGCAGAAAAGCGTCCAAGACCATCCGTTGTTTCGATGGTTAGCGATTTACTGGCAAGCCGACCTGACCCTGCTGCTGATGAACGACCTGATCGCCGAGCTCAAGAAGACCTGCCTGAAAGAAGCGAACAATCTTCTCTACGTAGTGGTGATCGCCCTGAGCAAAATTATGAAGAAGTTTATTCTATCACGGAGCAGTCAGGAAGATTTGACGAATGTTTCTTACGGGCAGTTCGAAGAGTGGGCTTTAAACGAAGGATTGTGCACGACGTATTCGAATCTCCAGCCGACGGATTCGGGGATCGATTTAGACGCACAATTCTTCGCAGCCTTCGCGAAAGTTGCGAGCGAATTGGCAGATCAGGAAAATTACCAACAAAAGCATTCATCATCATTGCGGAACACGGCACACACTTCCACGTCATCCATGATTGCAGCTTCTCGACAGGAACTTGTCGCTGCAGAGACCTTGGCAGAATTAAGGAGTACCGCCACGGAAGAGTCGAAGGGCAAGAAGACGAGGGGCATATTAGTCAAATCATCCAACAAGAAACAAAAAACAGTATCAATGCCAGCGAACTCGAGAAGGAAACTTGTGGATTCGGAGCCAGAGTCACTACCCCCGAGCGAGAACGAACTGAGCGATTCCGAGGAAGAAGCCCCAGCCCCACCGAGCAAGAGAGTGCGTTACCAGAGCGAGAAACAGGAAGACGAGGATATCGAGAGTACCCAGGATTACGCCTCCTTGCTCGACGACATTGTCAAAGCTCACAGTTCGACGAGGGCACAGGACAAAGACGACTCAATTATATTGAAGTCGCCGGGAGTGTCTGGCTGTTCGGTAATCAAGTTCGACATGTATCCCTATCGAGCCTGTGCACGCAACCCAAAGGAAAAGTGGTGGCATCACTCAGAGATCAGATCCTGGATGGTTGTCTCTTCAGAGGACTCGCCTGTGGGGATACTAGCGAACAAGTTAAAGGTAGCCATAGTGAAGCAGATGATGGAAACAAAGGGAATGACAATCGATCGTGCAGCAAGCTCGAAAGGTGGTTACAAGGGTTCGTAATCACTCCTCCATCCAATATAGTTTTCACGGGGCATTGGGTTAACGGTCCCTTTAAATATGAAATAGATCTAACGCTTTTTTTAAGAATTGCATTCATAATATCTTGCAACGCACTTGCGATTTAACGTATAAACAGTTATTTTTACAAACTAGAATGTTGGGAATGAATCGCTTAATATATGTCGCCCCTTGGAATGCAATAAGTTCATATTATAATATAGAACATTCTGTTGATGTCCTGGAGATATTGTTATTGTATCAGAACAATGACAGTAAAGATGAAATGTATTCATTTCTCTTAAACTTGTATCATGTAGTATGTAAAATAGTTCCTAAAAAGAATACGTTCATGGTCGTGTCCCCACCGAATGCTGGAAAGAAAATATATATATATATATTATACTTAACGGACAACTGTGACAACAAAGCTGTCAAAGCAAAAGTTATTCCTATTAACAAGACCTGTCCAACGACATACATTTTAATGCTATAGGAGGGTGGTCCCAACTCCCATACATTTCGTGTGGTTTTATAAAATTTATCAACAGATCTCAATAGTGAGATATTGTTACATATTTTAGGGGTTAAGTATGTTCTTGTCCTTTGTCCGTAGTAATTATTTGCCTTTGGCTGGATAAATTTTCTATTAACGGCTGATCTTGTAGAATAGCGGTTGATTACAGTTCCTCGACAGAAGTCTCAGAATTTGTTGAAGAAGTTGAAAAAGAAAGCAACAGCCCATCCTTATTGATTCCCGAGCAAACCCCAATTCCAAGTTGTTCGCAAGAAAATACCAGATACGAAGTCTTCGAGCTCATCCTCTACTTCTAGTTCTGATTCTGAATCATTTGTGAGCAGACCATTAAGAACCAACTACGCCCACTAAGACAAATCTCCCAGATACAGGAGATAGTCCCTTGATTGATCTCAACAAAGGTTCCTTTGCAATGCTTTTGCCGACTCCGAACTATAAAATTAATAAAAGAAATCCTGAAAAGGCGCGCAAAAAAGGTATGAACTATAAAGGGGTACAAATAACAAAAGATTTGTTTAACAATGATTCTGTAAAAAAAGAAGGCCAATAATGCTGTGAAAGAGAAAACTGCAAAAGAAAAAAATAATGGCAATAATACTGCGCAAACTTCGACCAATAAAAATCTACAAGTGAAAACTAAAGGGAAAAAGGAGTGTGGTAACACATTTTCCTCAGAACATCGTAGATTTTCTTTCTTTGAGCGCAATCAAACATGTAACGCACAGAATTATGTGCTATCTTGAATTGGATCGAACGTGCTGGGACGCATTCTGTTTCACGCAGCACACATTTCTGTGACTGCGCTTGTATACTTTAGCGAAATTTTAAATTAATGCTTTTCGGGGATCTTTCTGGTAAGATAGTTTGAAACATAATGTTAGGTGGACTTAATATCTCAATGTCGGTATAGAAACGACATTTTAGAGTGAATCCAATACTAAGGCAAAAATGGTAGCTGAATGATTTGACGAAGCGTGGCATGGTCGTGTGTGAGTGAATCTTGATTCGTCACTCGATTTTTCTGGACCGGTGTCGAAAGTCTACCATCGTATTTCTCCCAAGGCAGCTATCCACCTTCAGGTAAGGGTTTTCTTGATCTCCGGATAGCGATTATGCGGCTCAGCATATTTGTTTTTACAATCAGACAATTTTATTCCAGGTTTGGGGATCGAGTCATTCTGCTGCTGACGTGACGCAATTTCTCCAGGAAGGCGACTTTCCCAGCCTGAGTATGTATACGGATTCCCGTTTTGAGGGCTCTCCTGCAGCCGATACTGGTTTTCATGATTAGACTTATAAAAACTTTTATTTCAGGCTTCCAATTTTGGCGTGGACGCGCGTACAAAATGGCGTCCACCATTATGATCGTAAGGCGATGATTCCTGCCTTTCCCTTTTGCAGTGGCATAAGCCACCCATAGTTTCAAATCCCATTTAATGGTATGTAAACTTTTCTTAAATATTTACCTAGGGAATACTCTGTTGAGAGAGACCATGAGGTTAAACAAGTTATCTCACATTCCCCAGGGTTCAAGAGTTTGGTGTCTATCGTAGGCAGCTTCAAGTCTTCTACGTTGCGACGTCTGTCCTCTTCCAAGGCGGTCCACGAGGCAACCCTGCAGGACAATTATCAGCGAGTCAAACTTGGGAATAACGCGGTCCCGATATAACAGGAAGTTACACCACTACACACATACAATTGGACATCACACTATACACTCATCTCCGGAGTACCTACCTGGAATGGAAGATTCTTTCAATGATTCACTCGTGCACGGCTTAAGTCTTATTATATAGTCATTTAAGTTTAAACCTAGATAAATATAAAGTTGTGTAGCCCATAAATTATTGTACACCAGTGTATTATAACGTAGAAATTATTATAATTCCATAAATATCCGTAGCAACTCTTTCTTTTTATTCCCGGAACAGTCTATGTTGTACGGGAGGTCGAAGAAGTAGTTCTATTATAAAGTATCTGTTGAATTGAGAGATACTGGCGCTCACTCTAGACAGTATTCTTCAACGTCCGCGTCCTGCCAAGCCAATCTACCCACACCCTACCACTGAGCTAGACAAGTCAAAATATTTGTTACAAACTTATATACCGCCCCAAGCAATTGTAGTAGGCGAATCAAATAATCGAGGCGGCAACCAAGTAGTAAATCGTACTGTCCAATTCATTCCATTAAGAGAAGTCTTGCGTGCTTTTTTCTCTCTCGAATCCATCTTGGTTGCATCCGCAATATATGGCAAACATTTATAGTGACATCGCAAATATACACAATTTCATTCAAGGATATTACTGGCAATCCAAAATAACAGTTCACGCTGCACGTAGAGGTATTGGGCCTAAAAAACTGGCCAAAAGTCGAATTCTCAGAACTCATTATAACATAACTATTTGTTATGTCCTGACAAAAAGACCCCCCACTACATACAATAACGGTAAATATACCTCGTTAGGGCTACCTGCGTGCCTTACAGAACAGTCGGAATTCAGCTGTTGTAATAGTTACTTGTTGTGTTTTCGGCGATCACAAAAATTTACTCAGTGTTTGGTGAGTTGGCAAACTTTTTTTTCTACTGTGAACTCAAAAAAAAGTTATGGAATCACTCGAGGGAGGTATGTACTATCAGCAATCGCTGTGGAAGACCACTTTTAAAAATCTTTCCCTTGCAGCCAGCATCTGGCGGCCAAATTTGGCCCCACCCCCTTGCCTTTGTATTTTTTTGTCGACCTTTAATATCCATTTGTTTTATGACTTTTAGGTTCTTCGTTACTCTGTCAGGTCAGTTCAGTTGCATCTTGCACATCATCCTGCAATACCGCGTTTGTTGAAACATTTTGTGACTAAACAATCATCAAAATGAGCTCGCACTTTGGTCTCAATCAAGTAATCAAAATCAAGTAGTTTCACACAATCACATTTCACTAGCATGACGTATATGTTTTAACTTACTATCCAATAGTCCTTCTAACCATTACTCCATCGTTCCAGGCGAAAGAATGAGGACGAAATTATAGAACCAGACACAAAACTCCCGATAGAGTCAGCAAAGAAGCCGAAAATGGAAAGGAACGCCGGGATCAAATTGGCTTGTCTGAGCGCCATATGCACTATGTACGACACACTGCTCAAGCTGTTCTTCACCCCTACAGGCAGTACATCCTCAACTGACCTTGGAATGGACATAGATGATGAAGTAACCCTTGGGGAGGTGCGCCAGTCAATCACTGTTGGAAACCATATAACAAGAATAATCTTCACTCTCCATAACACTGCAAGACAGGCAATCCGAACTCCTACTGCAAACATGATCAGAAAAACCCAGAGTACCTCCTACAAAGTGGTCTATAAAGGCAAGGAATACTCCACACCGACCGCATCAGTAACCGGGAAATGGCTTGAAGTCCTAAGGACTGTCGGTCTAGCATACAAAGATTTTACGGCTGATGCGAAAGACAACTGGTACGGGGTGATGGGCCCATACTTGGACATTTTCTCTGCTTTCTCCTTAAGACAGAACGAGCTTAGACTGGGACACAATAACATGCCCATTTCAAAGGAGGAAGGCAAACATAAAAGCTTCCCAGTGACCAAGTATGGGCTTTCAGGCGCACACCATGTCCTTCTTGAGGGTACTTTCTTTCCTCCTGAACGCCGGTCATCCATTGTCCAAAGTATCGGGCCTATGACTGCGTAGCTGTGTATGATCAGAACGGAGGGAATTTACAGGCAAAAGTACGCAAGTGCTGTAAAACGCGCAATGGCCCATGTACCCTGCATCGACGAGATGATAGAAATTACCAAAACGGTGAAACAGGCCTCAGAGATATCGACATTGACCACCTTGGTAGCAGAGATCTTATTGGTAACAACAGCACGGCAGGCCACGAGAATGTACGTACCTCTAACCATATTCTACGCCGTATGGAACATGCATGCGGACAAACAAGCATTCTCTTCGTTTTACAGTACCACTGGGAGTGGTGCGTTCTATGTTTACAAAATCGCTTCAGGGCTCAAAGAAAAATGGACCTTGGCTGGGGAAATGGAGGAGGAGAAGGCAGCCCAAATCGTCTTTCACTCAATGCTGGGAACATTTAAGGAGGATTTGTCAATTCTTTCCCAGATTAGCGACGTTGCACGATGGTTTACTAGGGAAGAGCTAGGAACATGTTTCCGCAGTCAAGGAACGAGCAAAGTATGTACGAAGTTCAGGCTGCCTGTGTTGAGCCATTATTCGAAGCTTTCATGTGCCAATCAAACTGGGCTCTTGAGTGGTGTTTACAACCAAGTGGTGACGGTACCCTGTTTCAGCGGGGCGAGGAAGCACATTTATACCCAGGACTTCTTCGACCACATCGAGAGGAGGAGGGGTATCAATGGTGGTGGGGAAACTCTGCCTCAGATTGTAAACACTCTGACAAGCACGCTGGAGGAACTCCACGAAATCTTGAGGCGGAATGACGGGGTCCTAAATATGGGCACATCCAAATGGAGGGAGATGGAGACCCTAGAATTAGGACAACATGGCAATGAAGTTGACGCTGTCATAATGGGAAAAGGATACATGTTTTTGGGGAAAAGCAACTAGATGTTTGAGGCAGCCAATAAGATTTTACTTTGTCTTCTAAGTTCTTTAAATTAGGAGGGAGGATCAGTTTGAATTTTGTATTCATGTTTTGTATTTTATTTATTTTACATAGAAATAATATATTAAAAAATATATATACTCTTTAGAACGAGGTCGAATTATAGTGTTATACGAAGAAGGTAGAAATATAAGTCAGATAGCAGAGGAGTAACAGATGACGGTAAGTATTGTTTTTATTGGTTTCGTTTTATTCTCCTCGAAGATAATAAAATAGCTCTCTAGTTTTTTGCTAACGGAGCCCGCGCACACAGAGAGCGGTCAGGAGTTCCGAGTTCAGAGTTCCGCGTTCGGCGTTCATTAGAATGCAGCGAGTCTATAACAAACAACAACGCACACAGCGGGCAGTCAGACCGCGGCGGTCAAAGCGAAACGTCGCGTTCTAAGAGTTCTTTTCCCGCCGAGACAGGGAACGCCTGAACGCCGCGATGTCTGAGGTTGAAAACACGGAAAAGTTAATTGAATTGGTTAGGGAAAGGAGTTTATTATACGACTTAAGTGATGTAGACTATAGAATCCGCAACAAAAAAGCCGAAGCTTGGCTTGAAATTGCCACAGAAATGGGATTTGGAGAGAGTAAGTAAAATATCACATTGTAATAATAATTTTATATTTCAATCATTTGGATGTCAGTCTTATTGACAATTGGTATATATACCTACCTATTGATTAAAATAAGCGATATATTCGTCCCGAATTGCATACGCTGTACAGTTGGTTCTGTTCATATTTGTTCGTTGAAAAGGTTGAAAGGCGGCACTGCGTTGATCATTGTTTATGTCTGGCTCATCATCATAGATGTGACAATCTCCTTTTACTCTAAGCCTTGGGTTCAGTTTTGAAATTGATTTCCGCTGATAAAATTACTCCTGAAATAGAAAATTTAATTAAACAAAAAAGATGTCAAATTTCCGGTAAGAATTTGTAACTTCTTTTAAAGATTATTATTAAAAAACCTTTTTCATACTACAATCGCAATGTGTTTTATTTTTTATTTCTGGGTTTTACGGCCCACTGATTCCACGACCTGAATGCATTTGGCCCACCTATGACTTTGAGTTTGACATGCATGCTCTAAGGTAATTGTATAAACAACACGCTGCTTTTACAACATCAACGACAGTGTCTACATTGAGTTCCAATGGCTTAAAAAATACCCGCCATTTTTGAGCCAAAATGCCAAATGTGCTCTCTACTATGCGTCTTGCACTACTCAGTCTCTTATTATATGTCCTTTTTCTTTCATCCTGTATGGTTACATTCGTTGGGAAAGGTCTCATCAAAAATGTTTCTAATTTGAAACCGCCATCTCCAATAAAAATGTGAGGCACTGACTTTTCTCGACCTGGTAACGGCTTTGACCCGGGAATGTTCAGCTGAACAATTTTTTGATAGAATGACGTCCTTTGAAAAACCGTACTGTCACTATCTTTTCCATAGCTGCCAACATCAATCAAAATAAATTTGTAATCTGGATCCACCACTGCAAGCAACACAATAGAGAATCTTTGTTTATAGCAAAAATGTAATGTTCCCGTATTAGGTGGGCATTTTATATAAACATGTTTGCCATCGATACTGCCAATACAATTTGGAAATCTCTACTTCTCAATGAAACCAGCTTCTGCCTCCTTCCATGTTTTTTCAGTCGGCTCTGCCATATACAGTGGTTGTAATGTTTTCCATATTACTTTACTTACTTCCTTCACTATTTTACCAACAGTTGTAAATCCCATACGGTATGAATTGCCAATTGTTTTAAACGTATCTCCTGTAGCAAGGTACCTGAAACATTTTTTTTTGTTTTTAGGTAAAGTATGGATAGCCAAGTGGAAGAGTCTGAGGGACTACTACAACAAGTACAAGAAAAATAATGAATCTTCTACAGGCCAGGCTTATAAAAAGTATAAGTCTTGGCCATGGGCTTCGCACTTGAGGTTTTTAGACGATTTTAATTTTAGAAGACAAACAGAAAGTAATAGTCAGTGTTCTCCAGCCAACAATCATACCACTGTTACAGCCGACACAGAGAACTCTACGACGAATGAAACACAAAATTCTGAGGTTTCTGTATATGCAACTGGACCAAGCAAGCAAATTACGAGAAAACGAACAAAAACGAGCGCAGATCCAAGTGATAGTGATAAAATACTAAAATATTTAAGAAATAAAAGTGAAACAGAAGGCCAAAATGGATGGAGTCGATCTTTTTTTTAGGGTTCCGTACCCGAAGGGTGCCAAACGGGACCCTATTACTGAGACTTCGCTGTCCGTCTGTCCGTCCGTCCGTCCGTCCGTCCGTCCGTCTGTCACCAGGCTGTATCTCATGAACCGTGGTAGCTAGACAGTTGAAATTTTCACAGATGATGTATTTCTGTTGCCGCTATAACAACAAATACTAAAAATAAAAAGAAATTTAATATTAAGGGGGGCTCCCATACAACAAACGTGATTTTTTGCTCATTTTTGCTCGATATTGATAATGGTAGCAGGTAGACGCTTAAAATATTCACAATATATTGAGTATATTATTTACTTAAAAAATAAATAATTAAATTAAAATTAAATTAATATTTAGGGGGGGCTCCCATACATTTTTTTTGCGGTTTTTTATAGATAATGGCACGGAACCCTTCGTGCGCGAGTCCGACTCGCACTTGGCCGGTTATTTAAGTTATGCGCAAACTTTTAAGACATTCACCCCTAGAATGCAAAGTATGGTAAAGCTAGAAATGGCTCTCTATTTGCCCGGTACGAGCTGCAAGTGGCAGAAGGGAGTGATGCAAGTGCTTCTGGAGTTGCACCGCGACCAGTCAATCAAGGTCAAGGCAGTTCTACACCAAATTCGGAGTCGGTTCCAAGTCCCTATGATCAGAGTTCAAGTTCGTGGGCCGTTACTAGCCCTGTTTCTGAACAAGAAAATAGGGTGGTTTACGTCCTTTCACCACAATCTCAAACATTTCAAACAGCTACACCGCAGCCGCAGGCAACTGGAAACCTAACAGAATACTACGAAAGCATGTCGTATTCGATTAACAAATGACCTTTCGTATATTTTGTTATTATTTCTAAATATGTCTATAATTTCTAAATACTCTGAAATAAATACATACCTTAAAAATACAGCCAGCCTTTCTTTTGATGAAACACAGTTCCTCCAGTTAGTATTTTGTTTTTCGATTTCAGGTTTTATGATGTTATACAATTCATTAAAACTATTAATCGACATTCGAAAATAAATATAGAATCGTTGTTCATCTTTAAGTAAATCCTGAAAAATGCTACTAAATTCGCCTTGTTCTTCTCGCGTTGAATTGGGTGCACCCAAACTTCCTTTTCTTTTTAGAAGCTGCTAAGCTCCACAAGAGCAATAATTATTCATCGGATGATGAACTTTCTAGTGACATGTTGCATGTGCAAAGACCCAAACGAAACTAGAACGCGAGAATTTGAACGCCGCTTGTGTGCGTTGGAACTCTTGAGCGGTCAACGGTCACTAGAACGCAGAACTCTGACCGCTCTCTGTGTGCGCGGGCTCAAAGTAAAAGTAGAGTAATTTTATTTAGTAAAAACTAATTATCACTACATTTAAACGTCTGATATGCAACTAAACTGCGATATTTGATTCAAATAACATATCTATTGTATTGAATATATGCGATTATCAGTGGGAGTATTTTTAGTTACTCATTCATAACTAATTTTTTCCTTGGCTAGCACCCTGTCACGTAAAATGGAGTATTGAATAACAGGCTAAAAGTGGGCACAACTGTGCCTCTGCCACCACGTATGGGAAGAGCCGTGATGCTATGTTGTGTTGTTTTTTTAATGGATTTCTACAAATATTTGTCATGATTAATGAAAAAAACAAGTTCAATATAAAGCAAACATATCTTGGTTACACACACTTTTCTAGGTTACACACACAAAGTCGGTGCATGTTAGTCAACTTTGAAAATTAAAACGAATTCATAAACTGTACCAAGCCATCATTGATAGCTTGTGTTGTTCATTATCCTTTGGATGGAATTTCAACAAGTATCGAGATTGATCTTGGAACAGCTCGGGGAGGGTTACCAAATTCAGCACGAGGGAGAAGTAGAGGGCTATCTGCAAAGGCCCACTGGAGGGAGAATTGCCTGCAGGACCAGAATCATCCTAATCACAGGTAAGCCAATCTCAAAGGTCAAGGTGATTGAAGTGTTCAAAAGCTTGAAATCTGTGAGTGAACAACAGGCTCATTCTCATTCCAAAGGAACTCACACCTTTCTTGTGAGTAAAGCCGTCAGTTCATGACAAGCCTCGGCATTTCAAACAGCCTGAGAGCTGGTTTTAGCTACCTAGAAGACATACAGATAGAAGAGGCAACCATTGGAAGAAACCCTAAAGGAGTGTCAAATAAGATCCCTGGATTGCCTGGTTTTCTGATCAGTGCATCTGCAAAGAGAGGAACTGCATTATCAGTAATTGAATCTGGGTTGCAAAAGGCAAAGAGAATCAAGGTTGATCAGGGTTATATCTATATTCAGGCAATCTGGGTAGAAAAAAGCCAGTGGGGAAAGCTGTCCATAAACCTGTTGGCATCTCACCAGGCATGACGAACCTAGAAGCAAGACAGTGGGCGACGTTCGACAACAACTATCAGATCCCCTTTGAGTCGACAAAGCAGGTGTATGATGAGGTTTTTGCAGCCATAGGAGAACTGAAGGGAGCTGTCGGAGTTTCATGGCTTTCTGCCCACTTTGGATATGCTGGGTTTGATGTCTTAAAATTCAGACACAAGATAGTGGACAAAGGAATCTCGATCGGAGAGTTGGCATTCCTCGTCATCATGTTCATGATGAGAGGCAACAATGTCAAGAGGATTCTGGAATCCACTCTTGATGAAAAGGTTGCCGCCAGGATGGGAGTTTTGCAGAAGAAGTTCTCGATCGTGGCAACCGCATCAGGCAAGACTCAGAATGTGACCCTATCTAGGATTGCTATCTGTTTTCCTGAAGTTGTTGCAGCAGTGTTGACATCCATCCCTGACATTCCTGGCGCTGTTTCCTTTGAACAACTGAGAAATATCCTGAAAAATCAGGAATTCCCTCCCATTGCAAGACAACCTTCTTTGGCTTGTTTCATACCAATGGATAATGAGGAGTCAAAATTGATTCTGAATGTGTTCTTCTACTCAAACATGATGATTTCTGAGACCATAAACAGGAACAAACCTGAATGGCAAGCTATGTCTCCTCAGGCAAGGGCTAATCAGACAATGCCCTATCAGTCGAACGCTTGGCATTCGGCCTTGTACACAGAACCAGAAAGGGTGAAATGGTGCAAGGAACTGGCCATCCTGACACCAGACGGCAGCACCTTCACTTCGGCCTGGAGGACCTCTGCCATTTCCTGCAAGGAGTTGTTATTGAAGAATTATTTAACATCATTCTGAAGAGGAGGAACGGTGGGGTAGATTAAGGGTGTAGTATAAGTTCAATCTAAGTAGAATAAGTTTATATACTCATTACAATAGTCATAATCTTAAGTAGTATCTGCTAGATTAGTTCTTTTACTCATTAGTTACTGTAGCTTTTAGATCTCTGAGTACCAAAGAGAAAAGAGACTCATAACTCTAGCCATAACTATTTGTGATAACACTTGCAGATTTTTTTCCCTTAAAAATCTCGATATGCAAAGTTTTATTTCCATACAGCACATATGTCATTTTTGGAACTTTAAACTAGCCCCTCTTAAATTCTTGTCTCATTGTTGCATCTCTAATGACAAAAAAAATCCCTATGTTAATAACAGATGTTCCATTCTGTTCCAAACGGTTCTTTGTCATTTAACAATTATTTTTTTGCTTTCTTTTTTGTAGTAATTGAAAACTAATTTCGTTTTTATGCAGAGAAACACCGTTCGGAGATGGGTTCGACGTTACGGCAGCGAAGGACATCTAGAACATAGACCACGCCACCGTCAACCTGTGTTTTTCACACCGCAACGATTACAGCAAATGGTTGCTGTCTATGAGCAGCAGCCATTCACACCGACCCGACTGTTTGCAGAAGAGTACGAATGCTCTTTGCAAACGGTCAAAAAACATTGCGTCGGGCCGGCTACATGCATAGAAAACAGGCCAGAAAAAATATTCTCAGTCAGGCCCACAAGTTGGCTAGAGTTCGTTTCGCACGGGAGTACAGGGACTTCGATTTTTCACACGCAATATTTTCTGACGAAAAGACTTTTAAATCGACGGAAACAGGTCGAAGGCACTTATGGCGTGTGAACAATACGCGATACGAGCCAAAAAACGTGACCCCCAACAATCAGTCCGGCAGGGTAGTGGTTAACATGTGGGGCTGGATGAGCTCGAGCGGTCCGGGTGAGCTGTCCTTTTTGCCGGAAAGGGCAAACGGTGCAAGCTATTTGAAACTATTGCAAGAGACAATGTTACCCACAGTGAGAATTGTGTATCCGGAACAAGAGGTCCCGGAAATCGTGTTTATCCAGGACAATTGTCCCATACACAAATGTCGCTTGGTGCAACATTGGATCGAGCAACAGCCAAATTTGCGGACCGTGCCATGGCCTGCCCGTTCCCCGGACTTAAACCCCATAGAAAATCTATGGGGCATCATGGTGCAAAGATGGGACCATGCTAATGAGCGCAACAAAGATAATTTGGTCGCACATGTTAACCGCGTGTGGGACTCGTTTCGCGGCTCTGATCTCTGCGAAACCCTTGTAGGCTCGATGCGAAACAGGTGTGATGCGGTCATAGCTGCAGGTGGAGCCCTTACAAAATACTGAATTTAAATTTATATTAATATACAGGGTGTTCAGCAGAATGTTTTACATAGAACAATGGGGGATAGGTGGGGTCATTTGCTATCTACTCAGCCCAAAAGATTTGGCCTAGGCCCAAATAACTTTTTGATATGTTTTTTTTTTTTTTTTTGGAATTTTGTCACTTTCATACCTTTAAACTCCTAAGAACTTTTTTTTTATGAGTAGACCATGTTTTGTTTATTTTTATTACAATCTCAATGATTGGTAGGTACTGTTAAAATTAATATTTGATGCAGGTTGTTGCTAGAAAGAAAGTAAAAAAAATAACAAACATGAAAAAAGTTTTTTTTTTTAAAGCTTGACTTCGTGTTGCATTAAAAAAAAAAACTAAAAGTGATGGAAGACTTCTGATTTTTTCAAAACATCTCTAAAGTGTGAGCTTTCTAGCAGTATGACGTTTGTTTTGATATCTGTGTCCTAACCAGAGTTATTCATTGTTATGTACCTAGACGCACCATTTCAACGAAATTCTATTTTTAATCGTCTCGTACATGCTATAATTATGTTTTCAACACTTTTAAAATCAAAATCATTATTTTTTAATTGTTTAACTTAACTAAAAGACTTGAAACGAGGGAGCGAAGTCTTCTAATACAGGTATTTTATACTTAAAAGAAGGCTTCAGCCTACACTATGTAAATGTCTCTGTTAAACAATAAACATTATTTTATTTTATTTTTTTATTTCTATTTATGTGGAAAGTTAAAGGTTTTGCGAAATTTATCAATGCAATAGAAAAAATAATGAAACGGCTGATACTAAAATGTTACACAAAGCAAAAAAATAATTATTTTCATTCTTGCATAGTCACAAGGTCTTCACTCTCTAAAGGAAGCGCCCGACGCGGCGGTGACGCCGGCGGCGCAGAGCTTCACAAAGGAGGTAACGATGATAATGTTTCACTCTAGCTCACTCATGTCGTATCTTCTCTCTCTTTCGGAGCATCGCTGGCGGCTACTCAACTTTTCAGCCAATTTTAGTCGAGCCTCTACGATCTGACGTTCTCTCTGCGCTTGCGCTTGTTTTCGTTGAATTCGTTTTGTTATTGTTATCAATCATTTAGTGAAGTTTTTGTTATTCTTGATAAGTTCGTTTGTTAGTGCAATGGCTCAATTTACCAACGAGGAATATGCAGACATGTTATTAGCGTATGGAAGCGCTAACAGCAATTCACACGAAGCCCGTAGAATTTATCAGGAACGTTATCCCAACCGACGAGTACCCAGTCATCCGAAGTTTGCGAATACCTACAGGCGTTTACGGGAAACCGGCCACTTACAGTTTCAAGAGCCGAGGGTCAACGTCAGAGCACACAATGTTGCCATTGATGAGCAAATTCTTGCCGAGTTTGATGCGGACCCTACCAAAAGTGTTAGACAGGTAGCTGCAATGCTTGGCCTAGGAATATGGAAAGTGTGGTCTGTTCTCCGGCACGATGAAAGGCATCCTTTCCTTTACACACCAGTCCAGGGTATGTACCTAGATACACTTGACTTTAAGATTTTGTTTCCTGATTGATTAATCAATAATCAGTCTCGTATGTAATTTCATCATTTCAATCTGTTCAAATGCGAAAGTAAATGTGTGTTAGACTGCATTCGAGTAACAATAAGGTAGTCACTAGTAGTGAATTCAATTCTTGTTTTGTTTGTTCCAGGTCTTGAAGATACTGATTTTGGGAGACGTATCAACTTTTGCCGTTTTTTGCTGCATACCGATGTGGACGATGTAAACTTTTTGAGGAGAATTCTTTGGACCGACAAATCCAAATTTCACAGGGAAGGAATAGTTAACTATCACAACTTACTTCACTGGGGAAAAAAGGAGCAAACCCCCGCGTAAAGAGACAAAGGAAGTTTCAAAGAAGATTCAGTGTAAATGTTTGGGCAGGAGTGATCGGCAATAGGTTAATAGGGCCATTTTATTTGCCAGACATCCTCGATGGGCCTAACTATTTACAATTTTTAACGAATGATTTACCCGAATTATTAGAAGAAGTTTTCGAAGAAGATTCTGCTATTGTCTTTCAGCCCCACGGCTGTCCAGCCCATTGGAGCTTAGATGCAAGGGAGTGGCTTAATAATGCTTTCCCTAACGCATGGATTGGTCGGCATCCAGCTCCAATTCCCTGGCCCCCTCGATCGACATCACGCCTCTCAACTTTTACGTCTGGGGAAGAGCCAAGGATTTGGTTTACACCACTGAAGTTTAATAAATCGTATTGATGCTGCGTTCGAGACGATGAAACAGGAAATGCTTCTGCGAACAACAACAGTTGAAATTAGAAACAGATGCAGAGCTTGTATAGCGAATAACGGACGTCAATTTGAACAAGATTTGCACTAAACGTTAAAAAATGTTGTTTTTTTCTGAAGTTTTAAAATAAAGATTACGAAATTTAATTAATCGTTTCATTATTTTCACGTTTGCATTGATCCATTTCGTAAAACTCTTAACTTCCCACATTAGTAGAATTTCGTTGAAATGGTGCGTCTAGGTACATAACAATGAATAACTCTGGTTAGGACACAGATATAAAAACAAACTTCATACTGCTTAAAAGCTCACACTTTAGTGATGTTTTAAAAAAATCAGAAGTCTTCCATCACTTTTAGTTTTTTTAGGGTTCCGTACCCGAAGGGTGCCAAACGGGACCCTATTACTGAGACTTCGCTGTCCGTCTGTCCGTCCGTCCGTCCGTCCGTCTGTCACCAGGCTGTATCTCATGAACCGTGGTAGCTAGACAGTTGAAATTTTCACAGATGATGTATTTCTGTTGCCGCTATAACAACAAATACTAAAAATCAAAAGAAATTTAATATTAAGGGGGGCTCCCATACAACAAACGTGATTTTATTGCTCATTTTTGCTCGATATTGATAATGGTAGCAGGTAGACGCTTAAAATGTTCACAATATATTGAGTATATTATTTATTTAAAAAATAAATAATTAAATTAAAATTAAATTAATATTTAGGGGGGGCTCCCATACATTTTTTTTGCGGTTTTTTATAGATAATGGCACGGAACCCTTCGTGCGCGAGTCCGACTCGCACTTGGCCGGTTATTTTTAATGCAACACACGAAGTCAAGCTTTAAAAAAAAACTCTTTTTTCATGTTTGTTTTTTAGGGTTCCGATCCTTAAAAGGAAAAAAGGAACCCTTATAGGATCACTTTGTTGTCCGTCTGTCTGTCTGTCCGTCCGTCTCTCCGTCCGTCTGTCACGACCCCTTTTCTCAGGAACGCGTGGAGGTATAATGTTGAAATTAATATCGATTACTCAGGTTGTCTAAAGACACCACTGCTGGCGCCATCTATGTGCAGTTTGTCGCTACATAGGTATCACTAGCGCCATCGATTGGTTCATAGATGTCGCCACTATCTTCCTGTATAAATTTCTACTATAGCAACATTGGTATGTCATCCGTTCTCATTAGTTCGTAGATGTCGCTACTATCTTCCTGTATAAATTTCTTCTATAGCAACACTGTTATGTCATCCTCTCTTACAATGTTAGCTTCAATAAAACGACACGCACCAATTCACGGATCGAAGCTTTTTATTTCGTTTTCCTGCTGAAAACCCTGGAATGAGGCAGAAAACTTAACACAGGTCTATGGTCCCTTGTAGCTGTGAAAAAATTAAACTTCTAGGTCCACGCAATCAAAACATACCGCGATATTATGTCATAATTTTGCTGGATTTGTATGAACTCGCGTGGAACTCGCAAGGGAATCAAAACCTATAGGGTACTTCCGGTTGGCCTAGGGTCATGAAATTTGGAATGTAGGAAGGTCTTATAGCACAAGTTAAGGAAGAAATCCGAAAACTGTAAATTTCTGTCTGTCTGTCTGTCTCACCGTCTGTTAAGACTTTTTCTCAGAAACGCATGGAGGTATTAAGTTGAAATTAATATCGATTACTTAAGTCTGTGAACTCTTAAAGTTGTGAAAAAATCAAACTTAAAGGTCAACGCAATCAAAAGATACCGCATATGTCTCAATTTTGCTGAAATTGCTGATATTCGCAAGGGAATCAAAACCTAGAGGGTACTTTACGTTGACCTAGAATCATGAAATTTGGCACGAAGCAAGGTCTTATAGCACAAATAAAGGGAAAAATCTGAAAACTGCAAATTTCTGTCTTTCTAAAAAATATTCAATTTCGTTTACATGGATGACATCACACTTTAGTTTTTTATGTGGAAACCTAATTACACGTGTTACGCTCACCAAGTGTGATCGGAACCCTTGGTGCGCGAGTCCTACTCGCACTTGGCCGGTTTTTTTTTTTTAACTTTCTTTCTAGCAACAACCTGCAACAAATATTAATTTTAACAGGACCTACCAATCATTGAGATTCTAATAAAAATAAACAAAATAAGGTCTACTCATAAATACGCTCAGAATATGTTAGCTGGATATGACAGCGATGTGCAGGAGGTTCCCCCTGCTCCGGCTTTACCGCTACCTCCTCTCAGAGATATAAAGACGAAATCTCCAAGTAGACCTAGGAAGAGGTCTTCTGTGGAGGATGGTGGATCATTCGTGATGTGTAAGCAGCCACGAAAAGGATTACGCCTTATTAAGATCCAGGTGAATTTTCTATTAAACTTATTTCATTAATACATAATTATCTCTTTTATCTATGTAATAATTCGTGTACTTGAGCCACTGTTGTGTATCCGTTTCAGTCCTGATAGAATACCAGCGCTAAGTTTAAATGTTTTTGTTGTACAGTTTCCAAAATGCATTGTTTATGTAATTTATATTTTTGTTGTTTATAATTTATGTGTGTGTAACTGTGTACCATGTTAACTAAATAAATGATTTATCTATCTATCTTATCAGGTGTTCGACCTCTTGGAGCAACACAGCGCAAGCAGCAGCAACCAGTCAACGCTGCAGCCGGGGATGGAGCCTATTGTGAGCGCTCAGCACATCATGTTAGATCCAATTGACGAAATTATGGATATGATCGATAATCTTTTAAAGAAAATTGCGAAAAGGATAAGCGACAGTTATTAAAAAAATGTTGTTATTTCTAGTGATAGGTTAGTTTGTAATTTTGTTAAATTTTGTAAATTAAAACCTTTACATCTAAGTCTCAAATATTATATTATACTCAGATTCGTCCTTGATATTAGCAAGAGTAACACATGTAGTACCGCGTAGGGTGTAGCCAGTCTCACACTATATTTTAGAGGAAATAATCCAAAACTGAAAAAAAAAGACACCTTTTTGACTGTCAAACCCCACAGTCTGTGCAAGGTGCTCGATTTACCGCGCTTCATTTCGCGTTTTAGTGTTCGGCCAGTCCGCACGTCCGCGCAAGCGACGTTCGAAGTTTTTTCTTTCAGCAAAATGCCAAAAAGGAAACATTCAGACAGTGACTCCGATCGTATAAGACATAAAATACGAAAATTGGAGAAGAAATTACGTCGCAAAAACAAGAAACGGAACCGAAAGCAGTCGTCGTCATCAGATTCCAACGACAATAGTTCGAACAATGAAGGGATGTTTACAAGTTATGCACTCTCCGCAGTTTTATCTGTTTTAAGTGTAATAACGTAGGTATGCCTACAACCACTATTCGAGCGGAGGACAGTACACATAAAATGGGACTGTGAAGGGAAGAGGAAAATTAAACATGGCCACTCCAGGGATTAAGGTTGCTGCAATCACACCAATCAAGCGAAAGAATGAGGACGAGATTATAGATCCAGACACAAAACTCCCGATAGAGTCAGCAAAGAAGCCGAAAATGGAAAGGAACGCCGGGATCAAATTGGCTTGTCTGAGCGCCATATGCACTATGTACGACACACTGCTCAAGCTGTTCTTCACCCCTACAGGCAGTACATCCTCAACTGACCTTGGAATGGACATAGATGATGAAGTAACCCTTGGGGAGGTGCGCCAGTCAATCACTGTTGGAAACCATATAACAAGCATAATCTTCACTCTCCATAACACTGCAAGACAGGCAATCCGAACTCCTACTGCAAACATGATTAGAAAAACTACCTCCTACAAAGTGGTCTATAAAGGGAAGGAATACTCCACACCGACCGCATCAGTAACCGGGAAATGGCTTGAAGTCCTAAGGACTGTCGGTCTAGCATACAAAGATTTTACGGCTGATGCGAAGGACAACTGGTACGGGGTGATGGGTCCATACTTGGACATTTTCTCTGCTTTCTCCTTAAGACAGAACGAGCTTAGACTGGGACACAATAACATGCCCATTTCAAAGGAGGAAGGCAAACATAAAAGCTTCCCAGTGACCAAGTATGGGCTTTCAGGCGCACACCATGTCCTTCTTGAGGGTACTTCCTTTCCTCCTGAACGCCGGTCATCCATTGTCCAAAGTATCGGGCCTATGACTGCGTGGCTGTGTATGATCAGAACGGAGGGAATTTACAGGCAAAAGTACGCAAGTGCTGTAAAACGCGCAATGGCCCATGTACCCTGCATCGACGAGATGATAGAAATTACCAAAACGGTGAAACAGGCCTCAGAGATATCGACATTGACCACCTTGGTAGCAGAGATCTTATTGGTAACAACAGCACGGCAGGCCACGAGAATGTACGTACCTCTAACCATATTCCACGCCGTTTGGAACATGCATGCGGACAAACAAGCATTCTCTTCGTTTTACAGTACCACCAAGTAAATTGTATATTACAAGCTATACCTAATTTACCTATTTATGTATCATGATGTGAATAGATTCTAAACACATTTTAATTTGATTAATTTCATGTTAATATGGTACTTAATAAATTTCATAGTAATAAATAGTCTGATCGAGTGAGTCACGCACGTCCGAAAGAAGTCATCAATACAATAGTAGGCTTCCATCGTAAGCTGGGCTTTAAGTTTTTGCAAGAATATTGCATCACTATCTGCCTGTTTGATTACTGTTGGGTATTTGATTATTGTGCCCACAAACTGACAACTTGGTGTATAACTTTATCTGTACAGCAAGTGACGAGTTTGTCTGAACCAGTGATTCTGTATAGAGGCCCAGCCAACTCTACAGCTTATTACTATTCCTTGAAAATTCACGAAACTTAGAAGCTAAGGCTCAAAGACCTCACAAAAAACGAATAAAAATATTGATTTTCGTCACATTTTTCGTGAGACAGCTGTATTTGGGCAAACAAACGAATAATTCGCATACAAACACAATTTGGTAGAAGACTCCGTGGGAAAGAGACGTCACTGCGCACTGCGCATATGTAAGACCGCAGTGCCACACGGAGTGGAAAATTATTTTAGTTTTGTTGTTCATTTTGGTTTCATTTCTAAAATATTTTTGTATTATTTTAATAAACTTTTTTATTGTGTTCGTTCGAATTTCATTCTTGCTTTTTTGACTTTTCATATTCATTAAATACCTGATCTGATCTGCGCCATCTTCGACCACCACAGCTCGAGCCATCTCATTTCATCCCAAACGGGATAGCAAAAGCGCTCTTTTTCCATGTTTAAAAAAATAACTTTATTGTTCTCACATGGCATGATAGCTTAATAAACATGTACAAAAGCGAGCTTATTTCCAATTAGATTTGTTCCATAGCAAACCATGGACCCGAATTCTGGGTTTCGACAATCGACAAAAATCTCCCTTTCTTATAAAAATGTGGAACGCTTCACGATTTTGCGTGTCATCCTTGCGCAGGGGCCATGCTAATCTGTACTGGGAATGTCACTGGGAAGGGGATAATAGATAACCAATGGCTGGAATCGGCAATTCCAACTCGGACAACACTTCAAGAAGATATTTTGACGATCCAGACCTTGCTTGCAAAACTGCGTGGTCTTTACGATCTCGGCGCACAGAAATCCAAAGGGGGTGATGGACTGAGTCAGTACGTCTCTCTTCGGTGTATTTTTTTAAGACTTAAGTAGAAATACATAAAATTGATTTTTCATGTGCCACAGCCGAAAACAAATCATCTCTGTAAAATTGTGTAATTTTATTTATGACATAATTATGTTCTAAGTTGGTTTATTACGAAATAATCATCCCCCATTGTTGTGGAATGATTCGATGGTGCTGTAATGTAGAATGTCGATAATGAAGTGAACACTACCGTGAATTTCAATATATCAGATGATGTCATCAACAATACATAGGTTTAGATTAATGTTTGGAATTTTCATTGTGATATGCTTAAAATATATTGATGCACATAAACTAAAATTGAAGTTGAAAAAAGAAGGAATCGCTCTTGTCATTTATTTATTTTGTTTTTATGATTTGATAGATCATAAAAACAAATGGAACATATTGAAGTGGTCGCCGACAAAATGGCGAGCAGTCAGGGAGGCCCATAGAAAGACTAACTAGGGAGGATATCACGCTACGCATGATGATTGGAAGAGAGAAATAAACCATGTTGAACGATTACGGCAGAGTTATGGAAAAAAGCTGCCAAGTGCGAGTTGGGCTCGCGTTGAGAGGGTTTCGTACAACAATAATGGGAGTAAAGCCGGGTATTCATTAGGCAACATTTGTTTAAAAACACTGTTTATAAACAGTCAATAAACATTGTTTCACGATGTTTCATCAACTCCGTAAACAGTTTATAAACAAAGGTGATGAAACATTGTTTCCGTAAACAATGTTTCTGCTCTCCACTCAGTGTGGGGAGCAGAAACAAAACACTAGCTTTGGAAAACAAAAGAGAAATGTTTTTTTTAAAAACAACTATTATTAAACCTAAATAGAATTTTACTTTAACAAAATAGCTTTTAATTAACAATGAGCAAGAAATAATAAAACGCAATGAGGCAACACAAAACACGTCCGAACGGCACGGCGAATGTCGAGCAAGAGAGGGCGCGCGGTCTGCACAGCCTTTTATATAGGCGCGCGGCTGCCTGCCCGACGGCTGTAGTCTGAAGCCGCTAACACGGCCTCTCCTGACACCCTGGCGTCCTCGACAGGATTCTCAAGCAGATCTGGCATTGAGGAGGACCCGGATGCTGGTACAGGCTGATCTGGTGCAGAGGAAGGACCCGGTTGAACGATGTCTCGATCACCGCTTGGATCAACTTCTTCATCAGTTGAATCCTCAAAGAAAGCGGCACAGGTTTCAGGGGTCCATTCACCTCTCCAAGGCACCATGAACTGGGCAGCAGCAAAAGAAGTTTTTCCATATGACCCGGCAACCAGCTTTAGTTCATAGCGGTCGTTGGGCAACTTCTTGACCACTTGATAGGGCCCACGCATGCCAGGGTCCAGCTTTCCCTTTGACTGCGTGTACTTGATCACAAAGACCAAGTCGTCAACCTGAAACACACGAGGAGGACTACGGTCCTCATTAACAACAGCATCCTGCCGTGACTGGTTATCAGTCAAACGTTCGGCCGTCCTTTGCCGCAACATTTCCCTTCTAGACTGGCGTTGGACTGTCTTTATTGCTAGGCTTAGACTTTTTAGGTTAACTCACCTGTCGATGTCCCGAATCACCACATGAAAAACACTTATCTCTGCCGGACGACTGATATGAACGCTTGTTAGGGTTCGCCTTATTTACATGTGGAGCTGAGGCACGAAAACTCGTGGAGTTATTTTTGTCAGGCTTGGTGAATGACGATAAATAGTTCACTAAATCATTGGGCAAAAGATTTGCATTGGTCGCAGTAGCTTTAACCTGAGGATCTCTAATTCCGCGGAGAACAATAGCTGTAATAAGTTCATCGGTGAGGCCCTTGACAATACGCAAACGTAATAATGTTTTACGTGCGTAGTCGGCATAGGTGAGAAACTTGTCCGAATTGGTCGACATAACTTCATATAAAATGTTAGCTACATCTACCCTCTTAACACACAAAGGTTTAAAATCTATTTTGAAATTCGTCCAAGAGCGGTCATTAGAAACCCAATCGTTAAGCCACGTTTTGGCTTCACCCTTCAGACACCTTCCTACACGAGCCAAACATTCACGATTATCCCAGCGATTAGAAATTTTGGCTTTATCTACTTCATCGAACCAAGCGTCTACGTCGTGAATGCTGGGGTCAAAGTTCGATACATAGTAACTTTGTGTGCTTACCGATTTTAGTGACTGGATCGCTTCCACTATTAATTCAGTACCTTGCTTGGAAGTAGGCTCGTTGGGCTCCGTAGGCTGCGACCGCATCTCCAGCGCAGTCAGGCGAGACACGATGGTATGCCACGAAGAACGACTTCGGCTTCGGTCATCGCGATGTTCACGACTTGCGCGGCCACGGCTGCGGCTGCACTCACGGTGGCGGGCGTGTTCGCCGCTATCACGTACACGGCCATGATCATCACGGTGATGGCGACTGGGGGCGCGCAAGCGAGTAGTCTCCCTGCGCCTGCCTGGATCATGTCGCGACAAGCTGCGCGACCGCCGACCTCGCGAGTGTCTACTGCGAGAACGTGGGGTCCGCGATAGAGATGATTAATATAACCATCAACCATTAAAATTAACAAATAATTTTATTTAACTATGATATTCAATAAACAAACCTATCACAATCGAATAAAAATATCAACTAATATTTTTATCAACTCGTTCCGAATTTCCGATATCGATAATTATCAAATTGGCAAATGGCAACGTCGCGCATTCCCGACTTCCCGCACGTGCCGCGCCGCGCTGCTTCTTTCGTCGGAGCGGCAACGTCACAGGCACAGGTGTCAGGTGTTCAATTTCGTTCGTTACGCGTGCATTCAATTGTAGGCGCTATCTCTCTTACGATAACACACATTATTTACTGTTGGGGATATTTGATATCAAATAACCATTTGATAATATTAATAATATTCGATCGAACGGTGAATAAATGATTGTTCAATGTGTTGTATGGGTTGCCATGGTGATAAATAAAACAGTTTCGGTATCCCACCGCTGTCACCATGTAGTAAATGACGAGATGGGAGACCGAAACTGTTTTATTTATCACCATGGCAATGAGTGAGTGTTTTGTATGTTTGAGTAGTGTGCGTCGCACGTGTGTTTTGTTTGTTATGTATGTTGTTAATGGTATTTCCTTAGTTTAATTAATGTGTGCGTGTGTTTTTGTTATGTGATTAGATTAATGATCTTTCTTTAGTTTAATTAATGTATATAAAACTTGTTGGGGAGGTGTTGTATGGGTTGCCATGGTGATAAATAAAACAGTTTCGGTCTCCCATCTCGTCATTTACTACACAATGTATGCTCTATTTCTCTTATAATAAAACACATTTACTGTTGGGGCGATGTTCCTTACGAAAGTGATATTTTTATTGATCGGTCAGGCAGGTGAATGGTTGATTGTTTGTTTTATTCATTTTGTGTTAACTAATATTTTCAACCAAAATAATTATCGATGTTTTTATTTATCAACTAACACCATTAACCAATAAAAAAAATCAACCATTATTCTCATCTTTGGTCCGCGAGCGCCGCTCGCGTGTACGCGGGCGTGATGATCTATCCATCTAATCTCAACAGAAAAAGCAACAATGTTACCGACGTTTTTAGGTTATGTCGGAACGTGTTTTGCGTGAAAAATTTTCAAATAAGAGGGCAATCAAGGGAATTTTGGATTTTACGGATGAAAAAGTGTACTTATGGATGGAAACTACAAAGGGGTCAAGGCACCTATGTGAAACGTAGATTAGATCCCTCTTCTGACTTTGGAAAACAGAAGAGAAATGGATTTTTTAAAAACAACTATTATTAAACCTAAATAGAATTTTACTTTAACAAAATAGCTTTTAATTAACAATGAGCAAGAAATAATAAAACGCAATGAGGCAACACAAAACACGTCCGAACGGCACGGCGAATGTCGAGCAAGAGAGGGCGCGCGGTATGCACAGCCTTTTATATAGGCGCGCGGCTGCCTGCCCGACGGCTGTAGTCTGAAGCCGCTAACACTAGTTTATTAACAAACGTTGACAGGTGTGGACGTGTGTAGCGCGAGTTTATAAACATGGAAATAGTGTGGTCTAACAACCAGATTTCGATGCTCATCGAGCTTTATCAACAGCATAATATACTTTGGGATGCCTCATATAACGATTACAGAAATAAATTTAAAAAATATGATGCTTGGACCGAAATTGCTGCAGAATTGAATATGCCACAAAAGGAGGTAGAAACAAAGATGCATACTCTACGCTCACAATTTAGTCGTGAAAAGAAAAAACTTAAGTCGTCAAAAAAAACTGGAAGCGGTGCCGACGAAGTTATTAAAAGCAAATGGCAGTGGTATGAACCGCTAAATTTTTTATTACATGGTGCAACGACGTCTGGAAAATTGGACACAATGGGAACAGTGAGTATATTTTAAAAATCAATATTATAAGTAATCAGAACTTTATTTAGAAAAAAATTGGTATGCAGTACACTTTAGTATTATTAAGCATAAGAATTTTGCCACGGCACACAACCTTCTGGACTAATAAAATATTCAGCGAAGTGATCTCTTACGGCCGCAGCAGCTAGTGGTGGATTTCTTGCAATAGGTTGTAAATGCAACATGTTGTCAGGGCTGATTTCTCTTCGCCAAGAACCTTCTACAATGTTATGATCTGAGTCTTCAGAATCGAATGTTACCATTTGGAGTATATAAAGCTCGAGACTGTTTATTGCGCCTTAAAAAATTATGCAAATATACACATGTCATTGTTACAATTTCACAAGTAGCAGGCTTAAGAGGTATGGCTTTTCTGAAAACGCGAAAGACTGCACTTAATATACCAAACACATTTTCTACTATCCTCCTTGATCTGGAAAGGCGGTAGTTGTAAATGCGCTTTATAGTTCCACGATTGTGAAGACCAGGATAAGGCTTCATAATATTTTCTGATAAGGCAAATGCGCTGTCTCCTACTAATACATAAGGTAGATTCGGACCATTTGGTGAAATTGGTTGTGGCTGAGGAAAATTTAAGTTGTTTTCAGTCATTGCTTCGTAAAATGCAGTTTCCTGAAATACTCCACTGTCGGAAGATCTGCCTTTTGCACCACAATTCGCATTTATAAAGTTATAATCTGCGTCAACTATAGCCAGTAGTATAATGCTGAATTGTTCTTTATAGTTGAAAAAATCACTGCCGCTGTTAAATGGTGCTTCAATAACAATATGTTTTCCGTCAATGGAGCCAACACAATGAGGGAAATTCCATTTTATTTCGAACTGTCGGGCCTTGTTTTTCCATTCTTCTTCAGTATTTGGAACCTGTAACAAATAAAATAATCGTATACATTACAGGTTGGTAGTGACTCGACAGAGCCATCAAATACACCGCTGTCTGTGCCGCAGCCACCACCGCCTACACCACTACTCCCACCGCCACCACCTCCACTGCTGCCGCCGCCGCCGCCGCAGGTATTTGATCGATCTAGCTGGCCAAAATAGGAATTCCTAGAACTACCCCCAAGTTAAAAACAATAGGATATTGTTTTAGTCAGGTAGTCCCTCTAACCCACGCCATTGTTAACAGATCTCCACCCCACTTGGTTAGGGCAGCAGTCAGTCTGTTATCAGAAGTTGTTTCGACTGTTTGTCTTGATTCGCAATTCATTTAAAAAAACAATTCATAAACTATTTTTAATTTTGTGTAGTGCAGTGACAATCAACTGTGGACTATGGATTTTGGAACACCAGGTAACTATCTTTTTTTTCGTAAACTTATTGTATCATATACTGCACCGAGATATAAGTTTTATTGACCTGTTCCTAATTTGTTAATTTTTCTCTGAATGTTTTCACACTTCAACGGTTTTATACTATTGTAGGGTTCGATAGGGCTGTCATGTATATTTATTTTAAAATAAGACTGTATATGCTTCCTTAACTATGTTAAATCAGGGGCCACTTTAGACCAACTTTTACGTTATGGGCATTTAAAGTCAAGTAGTCCAAAAAGTGAATAAAACACATTTGTCAATACATATGTTTTTTTTTTTGTTTAAGGCCCTTCTGGCATACGAAGAATAACAAGAAGAGAAATATTTGACATTATGAAGACTCAGAGCGACTTGGATATTAACGGGAAATTGGAATATGCCGAAAATTATTTGATTTCTTTGGATTCATATAGTGAGGATGAAACAAAGGAAATAAAACGTAAATTTGCAATTGTCAAATCAGAAATTAAGCGAAGATGGCTAGCGGTAAAATCAAGAATAGAATTATTCGAAAAAAATAATGAACACTGGTTGAATGGAGCATTTGACATTCCGAAAAAACATTTAAATGCCGGAAGACCAGAGAAATCCTTTGAAGATGCTAGCGAAAGAAGTAAAAGACGAAAAACTGAGGAACTTCGGAAATCTGACAGTCCAAATAAAATTATTTATGCAGCTCAAATGGAATTAAGGGCCACAGGACAAAGACACGCATCGAATATCCTAAAGGAGATATCAGAAAATCAGGATCGTGCTCATGAATATGTAAAAGCAGTTAAGTGTCCAAAAACAATCCAGCCGCAAATATGTCCCGAAGAAGCACTCAAAATGTTTGTGAAAGCCAATCTAACGGCCACCCAATATGAAATAATCAGGGAAACAACTGGAAACCTTCCTTGTTATTCCGTATTATACAAAAAAGCCTGTTATCCACCCCAAGAGTCACTTCACGTAACTGAAGATTGTGCAGAAGTTGAGTTGCAAGCGGTCATCGATCATACTGCAGAACGACTTTTAAAACACTTGGAAGAAGTTTTAAATACCTTGAAAGACGACGAACGCAAAACGCTTAATATGATCTGCAAATGGGGCTGCGATGGATCGCAACAGGCACAATATAAACAAAAATTTGAAAGTGACGATGCCTCAGACTCACACATTTTCCTGAGTTCTTTTGTGCCTTTGCGTATTACATATGGAAATAATAAGATCTTGTGGCAAAACCCAACTCCTTCATCTTCTCATTACTGCCGACCAATCCGTGTTAGATTTGTGAAAGAAACTGCGGATGTTACGAATGACGAAATTCAATATATAGAAAATGCGGCAAATAACTTGAAACCTACTACAGTGACACTCGGTTCTAGAGATTATGAGATGAAATGCAACATGCTCCTGACAATGGTAGATGGGAAAGTGTGTAATGCTGCAACAGGGACTAAGTCAACATTGCGCTGCTACATTTGTGGTGCTACATCAAAAGAATTCAACGACATCTCAGTGTCAAGGCCAGTAAAAAAAGAAACTTTGAGATTCGGGCTATCCATTTTACATGCCAGGATTCGGCTTTTTGAGACTCTGTTGCACATAGCGTATAAAATTCCTGTAAAGGATTTGCCTGCCAAATCAGATTCAGACAAATTACTCATACAGGAAAACAAAGAACGTATTCAAGATGAATTTAAAAGGAAGTTGGGACTTAGGGTTGACTTTCCTAAAAGCGGCTTTGGCAACTCCAATGATGGGAATACTAGCCGCAGATTCTTTGATAATCCTGAATTGGCAGCGGAAATAACGGGCATTGATGCAACACTCATAAAAAGATTTAAAATCATTCTTGAATGCATATCGAGCGGTTTCAAAATTCACAAAGAAAGATTTGATATTTATGCGAGAGACACGGCAGAACTATACATTAAATTATATAACAGGCATCCTATGACTCCAACTTTACATAAAATTTTAATACATGGCTCTGAAGTAGTTGAAAATGCTCTGCTGCCAATAGGTCAGCTATCGGAGGAGGCAGCAGAAGCAAGGAACAAACACTTTCGGCAATATCGCCAACATTTTGCGAGGAAGTTCAGCAGAATCGACTGCAATACCGATGTTATTCAGAGATTGCTGCTAACATCAGACCCCTTAATTTCAGCAGACAGAAAAATTGTAAAAAACAATAAAAAACCATTCATGCCTGAAACTTTAGAATTGTTAATTTGCGAAGATGAAAATGATAGTACTTAATTGAAAATTACAAACTACTACATTGGTGTAATGACATGTTAAATATGTACATAATGTATTATCATAAAATAATATTTAAGCTCTATACTTAATTGAAAATGACGAACTACTACTATGGTGTAATGACTTGTTATTTAAGTACATATTAAATGACGAACTACTACTATGGTGTAATGACTTGTTATTTAAGTACATATTAAATGACGAACTACTACTATGGTGTAATGACTTGTTATTTAAGTACATATTAAATGACGAACTACTACTATGGTGTAATGGCAGTCATGTTAAATATGTGTATACATAATATCATAAAATAATATTAAAGCTCTATTTTCAATCACAATAGTTGTACCTATCGTATTTTCCATAATTTTTAATGTATGATTTTTTTCCATGTTTTTTTACATTAAATAACTAGTATGTTTCAGGAGAAAATAGTTTTTTTTATTTTAAATATAACCATAATTCAATGAAGTTAAGTGATTGCGATCGATTTTAAGCGGTAAATAATTTTGGCCAGCTAGATCGATCAAATACCTGTATGTGCGCCGCCTCCACAGTCAGACAAGTCCAAAAAGAGGAAATGTGACGATAATCTCGATGAAGCGTATGAAATTATGAAAAATGCTCAAAAGAAGATGGAGAAAAAAGACGAATTTGAAGTTTATGGCCAGTATGTGGCATCTGAATTGAGAAATGTAAAAAATCAAAGGGCAATTTTACAGGCCAAGTAATACATAAATAATGTTTTGCTGCAAGCGAGAATGGGCAATTTCGATAATGATTATTATGGTGGATATCAGGGCAATTGCGGAGGATGGGACGGGTATGGGTACGGATATCGCACCGCATCATCAACGTCGACATATGCCGATACATCTAGCCCAGCGCAGACACCAGAACCCCAAGGCCAAACTGCAACTGATGACGAGTTGCAGTTAAGTAATATTGAAGAAATAGTTTCCCAGTTGGAAAATAATACTGACAATTGAGTATTGATGTGATTTTGATATGATAAATATGTGATTTGAATTTATTTTGTTTTACTCACCTTTACATAGTCCTTCAAAACCTTTATCAATTCCTGACAAACGTCTGGTATGATCTTGCTGATTAATTGTTTTGATACTTTAAAAGTATATGACAGTGAGCTATATGAGTCACCTGTTGCAAGGAATCTTAAAGTTATAGCTAGTCTTCTCTGGGGCTCAATAGGCTGTCGAAATTTCGTTTCCTGTTTTGTTATTGATGGTCCAATCAATCTTAATAATATTTCAAAATCAGTTTTTGACATTCTGGTGAAATTATTAAAAGACCCATCAAATCCACGAAGGTCATCAAATACGTTTCTTCTATTTAGGAGATAATTTCGAACCCACCATCTTTTTGATTTTTTTCTAGTAGCACTCTTATGAATTATTATGTAAGCAGCACAGAGCATCACTACCTCCTCGGGCGACATCCTAGCAACAACTGACAAGTGTGGACTGCCAAGTTTCAGAAACCGTGTTTACGGTAAACTTGTTTGTAAACACGATGCTGAAACTCGTAAACTGTTTATCAACAAATGTTGCCTAATGAATACCCGGCTTAAAGCCTCGTATTCATGGTAAACATTTGTTTAGCAACAAAGTTGAATCAACGTGTTGCGGAGTTGCTGTCAACATGTTGCTGGCAACACTGCGTGTTGCAGAGTTGCCAGCAAAGTGTTGACAAGCTCTCGCCCGACAAGTGTAAACATCAGTTTAGCGACAATTGTTGACGTGTGTGAACGTGTTCGGCAACAGTTTATAAACATGGCAGTAGTGTGGAGCAATGATAAAATAATGCAACTAATAGAATTATTTCAATCTTGGGGATCTCTCTGGATCAGCGGGAAATTGTGAATGCGGCTCGCGTCGGCCCGCGCCGCTCAACTGCACTGCCGGGCGAATCGATCCCCCGTCCGCGACCCATCATCGTATCCCTGGCCAGACGAGCGCTGAGAGACGACTTCATTCGGAGCTCCAGGGTGCGCAGAGGCACGGTCACCACGGCAGATCTCGGCCTTCCGCAGCATGACGTACGCCGTATATACGTGAACGAGAGAATGACTAAAACAAATAGAAAGCTTTTCAGCCTGGCTCGCGAGGCATCTCGCGTCCATCACTGGCGATTTGTTTGGTCGAAGGAGGGGCGTATACAAGCCAAGCGCGATGAGTCATCTGCGGTGCACCGGATTCGTAATGAGAAGGATCTACGGGTTTTTGAAAATATTACTGTTAGTGCTTAATTTTACTTCTTGCATTATGCTTTGCTTAAATTTGCTAGTAACCAGGCTTTCAACCGGATTTTGTATGCTTTCTGACTATTACATTTTGCATTTCTATCTTTGTTTCCCCCTGCTGTATTTCTTCTTACTTGTTTGTTTGTATTTGGCAATTCCTTCCGCATTATTATTGTATGAACTCGCGAGGGTGGTGTGGGTATCTGTAATTGAGGTATGGCGTAATAATACACAATCTTATGGAGAAATAATCATACAAGCCGCTATAATTCACATTTTAATTTACCAATGTGGTTGCTCATTTGACATTAGACACATTTTACTAATTATTATTCATAGTATAATCAATTATATTTCTTTTGACAACTATATATATATATTGCTAAATAAAACATATTATTCTTTAACAGCATCATACTTACATTTATTTAACCCGTACACGGAATGCCATGTTGTACAAGCAATTGCTCCATTATCAATTTTGCGCAATGATTGCCAAGTCTAAGCATTTAAAGTTGGGTCTTTTCAATGCCGGTTCGCTGGGCACAAAGCATGATGAGCTCGAGGTCGCAGTTACGCGCGAATCGCCTGATATCCTTCCGATAAATGAAACATGGCTGCGCGAAGGCGAGGACGCGCGCGCGCCTACTATTCCGGGATACAGGTTACGTCATGTCCCACGTAATCGTAAAGTCCGCTCGGGAGGGGGAGGAGTAGGATTCTATGTAAAAAGTGGGATTTCTGCACGAGTATGTGCTCATCCTCCTGCTCCAGACTGCATTGAACAGTTTTGGCTTAGACTGACTTTGGATACACGTAAACTTATTGTAGGAACAGCATATCGGCCTCAATGGGTTAATACAGATGTTTTTCTTGATGCAATTACCGAATCCATCTCATCTTTTACAAATTATGACTACATTACTTTGATGGGAGACTTTAACATAAAACTGCTTTGCAACAACAATACCACGAGCAAAATTAACCAATTTCTCGACTCTTTAAATCTTAAAAACTGTGTTACAGAGCCAACACACTACACCTCTCACAGCCAGACTATGATTGATTTGATTTGTACGGATGCGCCCGTAGGTAATGTTTCAGTGCTAAGCATCCCAGAACTTGGTGGTCACGCGTTGATAACGTGCAACCTTAAGATAAGAAGGGAAATGATACCGCCCAAAACAGTTACTTTTAGAGCTTTAAAAAATATAGACATAGCCCAATTTAACGAGGATACTTCGAAATTACCCTGTTTTGATGTCATAGCGGATTCTAATTTCGATGTAAATGCCGCTGTCTTGTTTATTACTTCTTCTTTGATAGCCTTATTTGATCGGCATGCGCCCGAAAAAACAAAAACAATTAGGGAGGAAAGTAAGCCGTGGCTCACGTCTAACATTGTCCACATGATGTACCTACGAGATAAAGCACATGTCAATTGGTCCAAAACAAAGTTAGATGCACATAAATTATACTACAAAAATCTTAAACATCTGGTCAACTCCAGCATGTTCTTTGAGAAAAAGGCCTTTTACGAACAGCATATAAACCGCAATGTGACTAATAGTAAGGCGCTTTGGAAACATTTAAAAAAGTCTGTGTTACCGGATCAGAAATATACACCGCTCCCAGAACATCTCCAACATCCTGACATTATAAACAACCATTTTTTAAATATTCCCAATAATTATAATTTTAACTTAGCTTATTTGACATATCTGGAATCTAATAGACATCGAAATAATATTTATCTCAAACTAAATACCATTAATGAATCGGGAATCTTGAAGATAATTTTGGACTTACCATCAAATGCCATGGGCTGCGACAAAATAAATAGAGACATGATCATTATGTCTCTTTCATTCACCCTGAGTCACATTACTACTGTGGTAAATGGGTCCATCCTGTCATGTAGTTTTCCCGATCAATGGAAGATAGGAACAATCAACCCACTTCCCAAAAATAACAACCCCTCAGATTATAGCGACCTTAGGCCAATAAGCATATTACCTTATTTTTCGAAGATTTTGGAAACGGTTGTCTATAAACAAGTGATCGCCTATTGTGAGGAAAACGATATCCTACCAGAACGCCAATCTGGGTTTCGTAAGCATCATAGCACTTCCTCCGCCTTGATTGACGTTATCGACACTATTTTGGGGAATCAAGATAACAATAATGGTACGATTCTGGCCCTTCTAGATTTTTCTAAAGCGTTTGACTCCTTAAACTTAGAATTGTTGATCTCTAAGTTAGTTTATTATGGGTTCAATAATGAAACAATAAGGTGGTTCCAAAGCTACTTATCCAATAGAATGCAGCAAGTGGTTATTTACAAGGCGGATGGATCTTTAGTTAAGTCGGATTTACAACAAGCAAGAAGGGGAATTCCTCAAGGGTCAATTTTAGGTCCGCTCCTTTTCAGCATTTACACAGCTGACATAGTTACATGCATAAAATCCTGTAGTTACCATCTCTATGCAGATGACCTACAAATCTTTGTCTCTGCAAACACTAGTAACATTGATGATGCAGTACACGCTTTGAATGAGGACTTAGATCGTATCTCCAGATGGTGTGTACAAAATGGCTTATTACTAAATAAAAGCAAGTCTAAAGCAATGATTTTGGGTACAAAAACACAAATCGGAAAAACAATGGCACTAAATCCTGCGGTTATGATTGGGGGAGAGCCGTTGAGCTATGTAAGCGAAGCGCGTAATCTGGGTGTGGTTATGGACTGTCACTTAAGATTCGAAAAACATGTGGTGGAGGTAGTAAGAAACTGTTTTTTCCGGCTTAGAATCTTATACAAGCTCCGTAGATATCTCAGTGTAAACACACGAATACTTCTATGTGATTCTTTGGTGATGTCCAAAATCAACTATGCCTTTACTGCTTATGGCCCTTGCTTATATGCTAAATCCCTTAAACTGCTACAACGCGTTCAGAATGCCTGTGCCCGCTTTTGTTTTAATATTCCTGCTCGCACTCATGTTACTCCTTTTATAAATAATGCAAACTTGCTAAAAACTCAAAACCGTCTTAAGTTGTTTATGGCAACACTTATCTTTGGAGTCATGAAACATCATAAGCCAGAGTATTTATATAAGAAACTTGTTTGGCGCTGGACATTACAGGGAGATCGCAACGCTATCAGACTATGCACAAAGCCGCTTAGTATGCCGCGACACCGGACTTCTGCGTTTCGTGGTAGCTTTCGGTTCCAGGCTACTAAGTGCTGGAATGACCTCCCTCCGCCACTTAGACAGCTGGATAGTAAAGTAGCCTTCAAGAACTCTTTGAAAAAATCTCTTTTGAGTTCGCAAAAGATGCTACCCTAGTCCCGCCTGTATTATAAATCCATAATAATGTTAATAAAATGTCATTAATTAATTATAAATTCAACTATAAGTTCAACTATAAAATCTATTATTATTCTATTCTTTATTATCTACATAACATTAATCCCTTTGGTACCAATTAATTAATACTAGCTTAACCTACTAATATTAACAATTTGCACAGAAGAAACTTATACATTTTAAACAAAGAGTACATATATATACTAACAAATTAATTTCAGTTGAGCACGCCGTCTCCATTGTTCCGGTACTGACGGAAGATCAGCGCCTGAGGAGTCTACTTCTCAGGCACATGCTGAGTCAGAACCCTTTTGCAGATGCCACACCACCCTCAGTTCTAGTGCGATATAGGTACTTTGGTACCTATATCCTATCTATCTTAGTGCAAATTATCTGTGTCTGTATGTTTTATATGTTGTTTTGTTTAGCGCTAAGTATGTGTGTCTGTATGTTTTATATGTTGTTTTGTTTAGCGCTATTCTTCTATGTTTTATATTGTGTGTGTGTGCGCTGATGCAAATAAATAGATAAAATACAAATACAAATACAATCAAAACCATCATTATGGGATTCTTCTATAAGAGAATACAGAGAAAGAAACAAAAAGAACGATGCATTCGAAGAAATTTCTCAAGTTCTAAATATACCCAAAAAAAGACGAGGAAACTAAAATACATGTTCTGCGTACTCAATTTACTAGAGAGAAAAAAAATGTCGACAAAAAAAACTACAGGCAGCGGCGCAATAGAAAAATGTAAATGGATTTATTACGAGCCATTGGAATTTTTGTTATTTGGTGCAACTACTTCTGGTGAAACGGATACTATGAATAAAAGAGTAAGTTGTTTTTGTATATAATTTTTATTGTACTATTGTCTGTAAAATTATTACAATTACGCTACATTATTTTGCCATGGAACACTTCCCTCTGGAGTTATAAAGTAATCGGAAAACTGTTATCTAATACAAAAAGCTGATTGTGATGCAGGCCGCGTCTTTGCAAATAGGAAACGAACCTAGTTCCCTTCGCCATGAACCTTCTAATAGGTTACCTTCAGAGTCTTCAAAATCAAAAGTTTGTGGAGGCGTATATATGGATCTGGAAACTGTGTTACGCCTTAAGAAGTTATGTAAATATACACAAGCAATTACCACGAGTTCACAACTGGCCGGTTTTAACGGAATAGGTTTAGTGAATACACGGAACACCACACATAAAATGCCAAAAACATTTTCTATAATCCTCCTAGCTCTTGATAGTCTGTAATTGAATATACGCTTTTTGTTCCCACGTTCATGAATGCCAGGATATGGTTTCATTATGTTCTCCGTTAGCGCAAAAGCACTGTCACCTACAATAACATATGGCATTTCTGGTCCTCCTTGTGTTATTGGTTCAGGACGTGGCAGTTTAAGTGAGTTTTCTAACAATGCATTATAAAACGGTGTTTCCTGAAAAATTCCACTGTCGGACGACCGACCCTTAGCTCCACAATTTGCGTATAAAAAAGTTATGATTGCCATCTGCAATTGCCAGAAGTACCATGCTGAACTGATTTTTGTAATTGTAGAATTCACTTCCAGAATTATTTGGCGCCACAATCAAAACGTGTTTTCCATCAATGGCTCCAATGCAATGTGGAAAATTCCATCGTATTTCGAATTCACGACTTATTTGTTTCCATTCCTGCTCCGAACTTAGAACCTACAAATATAAAAATATTAATAAGATGATAATTTACAGGTAGATGAAAACAATGCACTTGAAAGTGGTATGGAGTTAGAGCCATCTCAATCACCAAGGCCATCCAATGCTACAACATCTACATCTTCGAGGATAAGAAATAAGACAGATGAATCAAGTGAAATATTAGAGGTTTTGAAAAGTGCGAAAAAAAAGATGGATGAAAAGGAGAAGAAGGATTCATTAGATATTTATGGTGAATATGTTGCTGCTGAATTAAGAAGTGTTAAAGATGACCAAGCCGTGACACAGGCAAAGTACCATATTAATAATATACTGTATGAATTAAAAATGGGACGATATAATACATATGGATATAAAACGGCATCTTCTCATCCATCATCAACCCCAAATAATGACCAGGAAACTGAAATGTCGGCTCAAACAGAAGATGCGGCTTTACTAAACTTATCTCAGTGATGAATGAATCGCATATACTGTTTTTTTTTTTTGTGTTTTTATATTATAAGTACTTGATTACACAAATAGTGTTCTTGTACATACCTTGACATATCCTGATAGTGAGCTAATTAGTTCTTGACATACATCTGGTATGATTTTGCTAATCAATTGTTTTGATACTCTGAATGTGTGCTGTAATGGTTCACACATTGAGTACAAGAGTCAGTTCATTTAACGCTTGGGTCATCGAGAAATTCGAAGTAAGTTGGCAAGAAATGAGCCTGTGAACGTAGTTCAATGGATTTCGGGGAAAAGACGTCGGGTCAGGTTTTTTTGTCGCATTCCTGCGAAATGTGTAGGGATCAGAGCCGATTTGGCTGCGCGCTGAATAAATTATTGATAACTAAATAATGGAAGTTTCTTATGGAACTATACGGAGAAAGCAATAAAATATCATTGAGTACTCACGTCGTAACACTGCGACGAATAACCATACGATATCCCAAACAAATATTATAAATTGTGGTCGACCACGTAAAAGAAGCTCCAAGCGCCCATATATACAAAAAAATAAATGGTACCAGTACACAAATTATAACAAAGATCGATCTGGCGCAAAACACCGCTAACTAATGCGAATTACCGGCTTGCAGGCATACGTAACTTTCTCTGTTTAACTTGAAACTTTAACTTCCTAAACCAATCTTCCGTTAAATTGTTGCATATCTAATGGATTCTCAATAAACGGAAATTTCAGATTTATCATACTGGACTTGACATTATCACAGCTGAATCGGGACATCTCTTTGGGGGTAGATAGAATAGACGATCATAGCTTTCTGACAGCGGTGGCTCGGCCTTAGCCATTTATGCCGTTACAGAATTTTTGGTGCCGAGACCGAAGGATATTCTAGAGTATAATACCTAGATATTCTAAAAGAATCAAGGTCTAACGCGTACCTATTTAAAAATAACAGAACGTAGAAACGATTTTAAACAGTTCAGTTTTGTAAAAGTAAGATAAATAAGCAACTACAAAAAAAAAGGGGCATTGGTTTCACAATTCATCGAACAAAGACGAGGGTTTAGTATTGAGAAACAATGGGGCGACCTAAAAAAAATGTTAGTCGGGTTGTACAAGACGATTCACTTTCGCAGACAAGTGGACCTAATAATGGAATTACGTCAGGACAGGTGACTCAATTGTTATCTGAAATAGTGAGCAGATTAGACAGTTTGGAACGGGGTTCAAGTTCAAACAATAGCGGGGAAAGTTGTAGTAATGCTAGTAGGACTTCGGACATACAGACAGACAGGAACTAGAGACGTTTGAACAATCGGTAGAAAAACGTCAAACATGCATAGTGAAAATGACACAGAAGTTGCCGACATTCGATGGGCGGAGTTCGGAAAATCCGATGATTTTCTTAAGAGATCTAAAGGCTTATATCAAGGTCTCGGGAGATAGTTAAAGGGCTTTGATATTGGCAACTGATAGTTTGGTAGGAATTGCAAAAGTTCGAATGAGCATATACAGAGACTCATGCATGGCATACCTATTCGGATTTTGAAAAAGATTTCAGAGAGGTATTCTGGGGAGATAATGAACAGGAATTAATTAAACAAAGATTCCTAACCGCGAAGTTCGATTCTAAGAAAGGTCAAAGCATGGAAGAATTCTTTGTCTCTCAATTGAATAGCATATATGAGCTAACGATACCGTTTACTGATACGGAGAAGATCAACACGATTTTCAGACAGTTGCCGCGCGATATTCAGGTAGCGTTTTTTGCTAGGAAAGAACCAATGACGATACGAGACGCGGTCGAGTTTCTTCGACAATTAGAACGGAATATTGATGGAGGATTAAATGCGTTGCATAGATCGGAGACAATAAATACGAACAATGTAAATCGGAATAGCTACATGCGAGGGGAATTATCGTGCTTTGCGAGTAAATACGATGCGGTATAACGCGGTGAGTCGTAGGAATAATTATAACGCGGGAACAAAGACACAAAACGAATTTGGGACGCGCGCTCGCGGTTATTTTCGAGGTAGAGGTAGACAGCCTCAGGCTAGTTTCAAGGCAATAGAGTTCCAAAAGGGCAATGATAGTTCAGGTAATACAGAGGCAGCGCAAAATTCAAGTGACAGGAATAATGCGATAAATCAGAATTCAAAAAACTAGTGGACTCGCGCGGGTCGTTCGCGCTCAGATATTTATTACGTTTTGGATGGACAGTCGATCAAATTGAAAGAGATCATAGATTGTATGATTTGTGTAATTTGGATTCGAACGTGGCACAGTGTTCGATTGAGCTCAAAAAATTTCCCTATGCTGTTTATCGCATAAATGGATGAAGAAATGCATTTAAAATGCGAGAGGAAAACACCCACGTGTCTATTTCAAATAGTTTTTAAAATAAAAAATAATTTCTATTTCGTGACCTTCGCTCAGAAAAAAGATAAAAAAAAATCTGTAAGCATAATTGATAAAGATTATTTTTTTTAACTAAGGTTTTTATGCGCATATTTTCCAGTTCTTATTTTCAGATAATCACTTCGGGTTACCGAGTTATTTTGTTTTTTTCAGATTTTCGTTTTCTTGTTTTTCTTCCAAAAATCGCAAAAGTGGGACTTGCGACTGGGACTGAAAGATTGCTTTTAATTACGTCTATCATCGATATAAATATCACATTCCATTATTGCGGCGTTAACGTGTACCAGAATTTTAAAATATAGTGTAAGGGTTGTCACTCAACTTGACCTTTAATTTTAGTCAGAGTTAATCAATATTTTTTTCGCTTATTACCAATCTGAGTATTTTTTACACGTAAAAAATGTCATATAATAGACTATTTGAATATTTTTCATCAATACAATGCATATAAATAAATGTAAACACATGCTTTAAAAAAAAATTGGTGAATCAAGTGGTGTTTTTTTTTAGATATTTTGATTATACATTTGTTTGTGACTTAACGTTGAGTGTAATTGATGGAAAAGTCCTCAACGTTATTACTAAAACGTCTTCACAGTTGCGATGCCCATTTTGCAAGCTTACCGCTAGTCAGTTTAATGATTTGGTAACATCATACACAAAGCCAACTATAAAAGAAAATATGCGACACGGCATCAATCCGCTTCATGCGTGGATACGTATTTTCGAGTTTTTATTAAATCTCAGTTATAAAAACGATCCATTAGTACGAAAACGGAGGATCAGTAAGGGGAGCAAGGAGGGCCAAATTGTTGAAGAACGAAAAAAATGTGTCCAAACTGAAGTCAGAAACCGGATTGGATTGTTGGTGGACGTAGTGAAACCTTATTCAGGGACCACAAACGATGGCAATTCAGCCCGCAAAGCATTGTCAGACAAATACCGTGCCGTATTTACTGAGATTTTAGGTCTCGATGCATGGTTGATCGACGGATTGCATATCATTCTTATCGCAATATCTTGCGAGTATCCTATAGATGCAAAAAAGTTCGGCTTTTTTTGCCGCACGCTCGCGGAAAGGTACGTTAAATTTTATAATTGGCACCCTATGACTGTTACAGTACACAAAATGCTAGTGCACGGTGAAGAGATCATTGAAACATCATCTCTTCCTGTCGGTATGCTCTCAGAGCTAGCGCAATAAATTTTGGCGCTCAGATAGGGAACATCACTGTCGGAAAATGGATAGGAGAAAAACTATTACTGATCTCTTTAACCGTGCACTGGAATCATCGGACCCGTTTGTGTCTATGGCACACTACAGACGACAATGCCAAAAATCATCCAATAGGGCTTGTCTTCCAAAAGCCGTTCTTGAACTTTTGAAGCCGTTTCAAGAAGAAAACTTACAGCTGGAAGAGTTGAATGTCGAAGATTCATCATCAGAAAGAACATCGTCATTAGACGAGGATGAAGATGAAGATCCATTCAGTGTTGACAAATACTCGTCGATACTTGAAAATGAAAATGATTTGTATGAGTCAATCTAAATAACAATAAAATCTGAAATTAAAATTACTTCTGCTGTATTCCGGATTGTCTGAATTTAATAACTTATAAAATATCCTTATTGTCTGTTGATAATAAAAATACTTGTCCACGTAAATAAAGCTCAAAACATAATCAGGATTAAGTATTACCAGACATTTTTGTTGATTACAATTATTGTCTTTGCGTGACCTTTAGTGACAACCCTAACATTGACAATGTGACCTTTGCTCTAGCCCCTAATCTTAACGCCGCAATAATGGAATGTGATATTTATATCGATGATAGACGTAATTAAAAGCAATCTTTCAGTGCCGGTCACAAGTCCCACTTTTGCGGTTTTTGGAAGAAAAAAAAAGAAAACGAAAATCTGAAAAAAACGAAATAACTCGGTAACCCGAAGTGTTTATCTGAAAATAAGAACTGGAAAATATGCGCATAAAAACCTTTTATGAAACCACATTAATAAAATTAAAAAAACTTGATCAATTATGCTTACAGATTTTTTTAAATCTTTTTTCTGAGTAAAGATCAAGAAATATAAATTATTTTTTATTTTAAAAACTGTTTAAAATAGACACGTGGGTGTTTTCCTCTCGCATTTAAAATGCATTTCTTCATCCATTTATGCGATAAACAGCATAGGGAAATTTTTTGAGCTCAATCGAACATTGTGCGTGGGTGTGAATGAATTTATACAATTACTAGCGCATAAAGCGCATGGATATGCCGTATGTTTAGATGGAAAAACGAGTTTGGATTGTAGAGACCGGAATGACAGGCGAATATTCAGAGACGACGATTCGACTGAGTGTGGACGCGATTTATGTAGTACATTGACATTACCTGAGATAGATGTGTGTATTGGAAATATTGTTGTAAGGAGTTTGATTGATTCGGGGAGCGAAGTCAGTGTAATAAGTCGGGGTGTGTATGATGAAGTATGCAGGCAATTGGGAAAACCAACGGAAATACCGATCCCAAGTTTGAGAATCACAGGTAGGGTTTGCAAGATCCGGAACTTTTTACTATCCGGATATTATCCGTTTTGAAATTTGATTATCCGGATATCCGGATATTTAAAAAAAATAAAAATACAGAGTAAAATGTATGGAAATAGTTGTTTATTTAACTAAATGGACTGCGGATATTTAAAAAAATAAAAAAACAAAATAAAATGCATGGAAATTGTTGTTTATTGAACTGAATGGACTGATGTGATCGTATTTAACAATAATAACAGCTTCATAAGTAATTTGGAAAGTTAAATCTTAACGAAATAACAATGATTTTCTTATCATTATTAAAGATTTACAAAATCAACAATATTAAAGTCTTATAATAATATTATCATACTTATTTTATTTATTTTATTTTATTTTATTTTATTTTATTTGGGATATCAACAGCATATACAATAAATGAGTTACAACATGTAAATACAAAAATTAAGCCGGTAACAGATATCCACAGAAGATACAATAAGCAAGTAAAAGAGAAAAAAAAACTTTATCTTACAGTTATCTTATTATTATGCACGTTTGTAGAGTTTTAGGAAATAAGAATTTTATAGGGTACGTGATTTAAATTAAATATAGTAAGGAGAATGTGAGGAGTATATTTGTAATGTTTGTGTAAGGGTAGGTGAGTGTGTGTGTGTGAGGGTGTGTGTTAGGGTGTGTATTTTTGTGTTTATTCACTTGTTTCCCTCATCGTCTATCAAGACTTTTATAATTTCATGACGAAATTTGGCTTTGGAGGATGAGAATGGATCTAAATCACTAAATTGTTTATTGTATTCAGAGGCAAGGCGAACCATGGTAGAATTTTGGGCATAATTGGTATGAGCGAGAGGGACGGAGAATAGTCTATTGGATGTATGGCGAGTGCGGCGCTGTGGGACGCAAAAAGATAATTCGGATAGCAGCGGGGGAGAATCGAGGCGGCCAGAAAGAATATCGTGGAGTACCATCATATCTAGCAATACTCTGCGATCTTTGAGAGAGATGAAGTGATGCTGGTGACAGGACTCATCGTACGAGCGGTCCTGGATACGGAATCTATAGTTCAGGTGTTTCAGGAATTTGGACTGAATACGCTCAATACGCTGGGTGTAGGTAATGTAGTTCGGGGACCAAATACATGATGCGTATTCTAAAATACTCCTGACATAAGCATAATAGATCAGCTTTATGCATCCCAGGTCGCTGAAAGGTTTGCAGATACGAATGACAAAGCCAAGATTTCGAAACGCGCGACCCACGATGTTCTCAATGTGCTTTTGAAATGTTAGTTTGCTGTCGAGTATTACACCCAGATCCCGGATCGAGTCGACGCGGGTGAGTGGTTGTTTGTTAATATTATAATTATATAGAATAGGCTCTTGTCGTCTGGTGAAGGATATTTGGACACATTTGCTAACGTTTACAGAAATTCTGTTCTGTTCATAATATACACTAAGACGATCGAGGTCGGATTGCAGCCTATCACAATCAATATTACTGGTTACATCAAGGAAAATCTTTTTATCATCTGCATATAACAGAAACCTACATTCGCAAAATACTGTGTATATGTCATAGAGATAGGCATTATAGAAAAGAGGACCTAAATGAGAGCCCTGTGGCACACCCGATGGAATGTTTATGAAGTCTGAATTATGTCCCCCGATAACCACAGCCTGCTGTCTATTAGATATATATGAGGTGATCCACCGGTAGAGATCACCGTGGATTCCCAAATGGAACAGTTTACGCAACAGGATGACATGGTCCACACGATCAAAAGCTTTCTCGAAATCTGTGTACACCACGTCAACCTGTCTGCGTCTGTCCATCATTTCGAGTACAAAATTTAAAAATTCGGTAAGATTACTAACCGTAGAACGACTCTTAAGGAACCCGTGTTGTTGTGGTGGGATTCCACGAGAAACAATTGGATAAATACATTCGTAGACGGCTTTTTCAAAAACCTTGCCAAAAACATTAAGGATGGCTATTGGTCTATAATGTTCAATATTAATTTTTGTACCTTTTTTATGGATCGGAAGGATATGTGCTTTCTTCCAAATATTGGGATACGAGCCTTCTTTTAGCGATCTGTTGAATAGGATGCACAGAGGAAAGCATAATTGTTTCGCACATCGTACTATGAAATATGGTGGTATCTTGTCACTGCCTGCACCACCATTGATATCGAGCGAATTAAGTAATTTAAGTATAGAGTCAGGATGAAACTGAGTGGTACTGATAATATTGTTGTCGCTACAAAACGGTGGAGCCAAAGGTAGATCGGGGTAGGATGCTGCTGGTTGACTGAATACCGAGCCAAAAAAATCGTTAAACCCTTTACAGATGCTAGGACCGTCGGAATACTGCACACCATTATAAACAAGTGATTGCGGATAAGCCGATTTACGCCTACGTGCTTTTACAAATGACCATAATTGCTTAGGATTGGTTTTGATATTTGTTTGCATTGATTCAATGTATCTTTTGAAACATTCATCTTGAAGTGTCTTTAGCCTTTTACGCAGTAGTGAGAACTCTATGTAATCCAAAGGGTTATTGTACAATTTCCACTTTTTGTGACAGTTGGCTTTATCTCTGTTTATTTTAATAAGTGCCTCACTGAACCATATAGGATGCGATGTTTTTTTCCTTCTGGTGTCCAGAGGTATATGTTCACTGATAACTTTATTAATAATAACATAAAAGTTATCGATCGCATCATCAAGGGTACCCACATTGAGGCATCTGGACCAGTCGTACTTGCTGAGTGTATTACAGATTGTATCATAGTCGCCCTGGTGAAAACGGTGCCTAGGACAGTTTGCTTCACTAAGAGGCTTAGATGTTAGGTCGTTGGCCAGTATTTCTAGAGATGGGTGGGCTAGATCTTCCTTAATGAACGGCACGGAGGAACGTGAGATTTCAAGTGCGAAGTTGCTAAAAACTAAGTCTAAGGTATGTCCACTGTCATTGGTAATAGTGTTGAACTGATCAAATTCGAGTGCCTGAAATTCGTCGACTAAATATGTAGCTGCTTCTTGGACTGCTATAAGTTCCCTACTCAGTTGTTCAACACCGGTGGGTGACCACCGCAAGCAACGTAGGTTAAAATCACCTGCGACAATGAAATTTGAATCAGGGTTTAAGGTTTTCACAGAGTTCACGGATGAAATTAAATTATTGATGTGGAGATGGAGGACCGGAGTGCGGCCACTTTTTTCGGGAAGATATGCAGCACATACGCATAAGTCCTTTGAAGTGCCACGAAGAGCTTTAGCGGGTATGGTAACCCAAAGGTATTCAGTGTTAGACGTGGTCCATTCAGGTCGCGCAACCGCGTTTAGTGTGCGACGTGCGATAACCAATACTCCACCACCATTTTTCCTACCCGTGGCGACACGGTCGCGGTCAAGGCGAAATACGTCGTAACGGTCATCGCATAATTCCGAGTCCAGCACGCCATCTACGAGCCAGGATTCAGTTATAATTATCAAGTCAAAATTGTTTGCTAAAATACTATTATATAATGTTAACGTTTTGGTCCTCAGTCCTCTGACGTTCTGATAATAAATGTTAAATTGATTAGCCGCGAATGGAGTATAAGTGAGGTTTTATAGAGAAAGTATTTACATTAGTGATGAAACAATACTTACAGCACGTTAAAGCCGTAGGGTGGGGAGACAAGTGAGGGAGGTGTGTGTGTAATAGTGCGTGTGAACGGTGTCTAGTGGTGATTATCAAATAAAATAATTTCAAAATGTAGAAAATAATAGCGACAAAAGTACAAATTACACGATTTTGTGAAAATCCACTGGAGTACGAATATGAATCAGGGGGCAGTTATCGGCTTTGCGAGCATAAACATTGCAATGTTTGGTCCATACATATGTATAGTTATGCTTATTACATATCTCTTTTAGATCCATAAACATCTTTTTGTTGGATGGTGTGAGATGATCGTGGACGTATAGTTTGTGCTCGTCTCCAGAAATGCCAATGTCCGATGTTTTGATACCCTTTGACTTGATTAGCCCTGCTACGATAGCATCTTTGTGCGAGCGGTTGCGAAGCTTAGTTATTATGACTTTAGGGCGACCAGGTTTAGCCTTCATCGGCTGTACGCGGTGCGCAAACTCAATGTCTTCGGGCTTGAGCGCAACTCCCGCGTGCGCTGCTATTTTGATAGTTATGTCACGGGGCGACTCATTTTTCAGCTCAGGGACGCCGGATATCTCTAGGTTGCTCATACGTAGCCACTGTTGATGTGAGCCGAACTGGTACTCAAGTTCCGTGACTCGTCTCTCAGAAGCCAATAAGTTGTTCTCGAGCACTGCAATTTTGTCGCATTGTTTTTCAACTTCTACAAGCCTAGTCTCGAGCTGGGCAGTCAAAGATGTAACTTGCTTTTTAATTTCAGACTCAATAATTAGCCTGATCTCCTTCTTCAGTGCTTCGTTACCCTTATGAATTAGGGCTTCGAGACGACTCTCTAGGGAGGTGATGTCAAAAGCGCTGTTGCCCGAGGACTCAGGTTTATCTCCGGCTGTAACGTTAGGTTGAGGTGTGTTAGGCGACGAGGGTGAACTCACTTCGTGCGTCGCGAGTTTAGCAGTGGCAGCGACAACAGCTGCGGCGGCGGCGGAGGCGGCGGCGGATGTTTGTAGTGCTGGCGCGGGAACCCTAGGGCCATCCTGGTTCACATGACTAGTAGACGAAGCGCGCAGTGGAGTCTGAGACCGCTGCTCTGATTTGCAACTGTCGCATTTATCCACATTACGGTTATCTCCAGGAAGCTTTTTGTAGTCCTTTACCGATACATTCAGGCACAGATGATGATAACTGCGAGTACAGGATAAGCAACTCATAAGTTCAGTGATACCGACGAATTTTCCGCAGGCTTCACATTTAGGGGTTTTGGGCGGCATCTTGTTTGTTATACCACGTACCAGCTAAGTAATAAATTAAACTAAAATCTTATTCTACAAGTTAAGTTAAAATTATAATGTTGAAAACAACAAAAAAATTTATATAAAATGTTATTTCCCTAACACGGCGAACCGGGGATAGAACTATGTATGATAATTGTGCGAGTCCAACGCCAGTAGAACCGCGCCACGAAGCTCTTCAATACGCTTGCGAAATTCAAGATCTTGTTTGAATGAAGTGCAGGAACAGTGAAGGAGCCAGGCCAGACGGACGGGTGAAAATTGGCTGGCAGGACCGCTTACGTAACTCGCGGAGACGGTATCTCAGTGGACGGTGATGACTCGGAGACAGCTGTCTCTTTTCCTCGAGAGTCGCGGGGGGCCGCTGATGCCTCGCAGCGCGGATGAGTGTACACTGGTCCCGCGGAGAATTAGGCCGTATGCAAATCGGAGGACGGGTTAAGATTGTAATGACTAATGAGGTTGACTTATTATAACTTTACGGGAGCAACCGATAACACGTCTTGTTAGTTTAAGATTCTCGGACGAAATCGGACTTAACTAGAAAGACCTATTAACTAATGCGCTATAATACTACGATAAAAAAAGAAACATTTTTTAAAATTTAAATAGAATAACATGAAAAATCAACAAACGTTAAACTTTTATTATTTGAAATAATTAAAATTAAACTAAAACGATACAAAGATGTTTCTTTGTGGAATGAGGAGAAGGCACGTAAATATAAATTATTTTTGTAAAATTATTGAACACTATTATTTATTCACCTGACTCTTTTGGTAGTATGATCTTAAAAAACTTATCATCGAGAGTATTATCATGCATTAAACTACGAATTTTATTACACATGTAGCCTGCGGCGGAGAATACTCTCTCAGCTTCTACGCTGGTTGGTGTTACAGTCTTCAGTAATTTGTACACTCGCGACAAATGTAGACCCCGTTCGCCGCCACTGTCATGTCATATAGAGCCATCTCAACTCGGACCTTCGTTTCCATGTCTAGTTGACTAGAAGAATCACTATGTGCTGATGAAGTTGACGGTGTTGCTGAAATGGCTTCATTTATTCTTTTCTGCAACTGTTCCTTTATTGAGAAGGTTGTGTTCAAATTAGCAGTACCTTCTTCAGTATGCGAATACAACTACAACACAAACTCACGTGGTATTTTTGATTGCACATTGCAGTTCATTTATTATAATTGAAACAAAAAGTAAACTTTAGAAAAAACCGACTTCCACAAACCCTATTTGATTAGATTGAGTTTAATACAAACTGTAACCCCTTATCCCCCCCCCCCCTTGGGGACTTAATTTTGTCAAATCCCATCTCAATGCTACCCCACGCTACTAAGGAACCTCTGTACAAAGTTTAATTGCTCTAGGTCCACCGGATTAGGCTATGCGTTGCCTGCCCATCAGCCACGCATTGTATTTGTACCTAGTATTGAGGTATTACCTATACGCCGAAAAAAGATTTGTTTAAATCGGTTCATAATTGGCGGAGTTATCGCGTAACAAACATAGAAAAAAAAAAAAAAAAACATACGGGTCGAATTGAGAACCTCCTCCTTTTTTTGAAGTCGGTTGAAAACTACAACTGTTTTTCACAAATGTTATTTTTTATGTTAATAAATAAAATATATAATTTACATGTAGGAAAAATAAACGATGATTTTTAGAAACTTACCTCATAGTAACACAATTATTCGCGTGTAATGCGTCACCAAAAAAACAACAACACTGTCACTTCGCAAAAGGGTTTACCTGAGACTGAGACAAGGACCCTCCCCTCTGATTACCTATTTCATCCAACGCTACTGCATGCAACGCGATTGGCCCGTTTAGCACAATGACTCTACAATGCGGGCACGTAGATATAGCAAAAAATAAATAAAAAAAGTTTTTTTTTTTTTTTTAGGATGTTTTCATGTCAATCTGACATAACTTTAAGATCCGGATATCCGGATTTTACGACAGAAATTATCCGGATCCAAAAACTGGACGGATATCCGGATCGCAAACCCTAATCACAGGTGCGTTTGGGGTCAGTAAAGAGAAGGTGGATAAGTTAGTCACGTTACCATTAACAATAGGTGAATGCGTTATCGATACTCCAATGCTAGTATTAACAAGGGTGCCTAAAGATTTAATTTTAGGGTTTGATTTTATACAACAGACGCGAGCCAGTTTAATGTGTGAGGGAAATAAGAGGCTAATTATACAAAGCGCCGGGCGGATGTGTGAAATACCACTAGGTACGGGGCCCGATCAGGAAGTTTGTTGTTGTTCAATGGAAGTACAGGACCAAGATACCAGTAGAAATATGATAGAGGAATATGTGAATAATTCATCAATACCTGTTGAACACAAAACAAAGTTATTGCCAGTGTTAAATAAACATGCAGAGTTGTTTAGCGATAGGGTAGGTCGGACAAATAAATATATACATGAGATAAAAATGAGAGATGAAACGCCTTTCGTAAAACGAAGCTATCCCATACCGTTTGCGTATCGCGATAAAGTAACAAAACGATTGGAAGAAATGGAACAGATAGGTATTATAAGCAGGCAATCTACGGATTTCAGCAGTCCATTGACTTGTGCACTAAAGAAGTCAGGGGAGGTTCGGATATTACTCGATGCGCGACAATTAAACACGGGAATGGTTGGGGAAGTTGAAACTACACCATTAATGAGTGAGATATTGCAGTCGGGTCACAGGATAAATTACATAGCGGTCATCGATGTCAAAGATGCGTACTTTTCTATACCGTTATCAGACGAATCTAAACGATACACGGGTTTTGTATATCAAGGCAGAAGTTACGTTTACAACGTTTTACCTCAGGGGTTGAAAACCAGTGTGGGTTCATTTTCGAGGGCGATGGACTTAATCCTAGGGCCAGAGGTTAGGTCATATTGTTTAAATTTTGTTGACGATTTGGCGATTTTAACTGAGGGTGACATCGACGAGCATTTGTCTCAAGTGGACACGGTTCTGAGTAAATTGAAAGACGCCGGCTTCACATGCAAAATAAAGAAATGCGAGTTCGCACAAAAAAAGGTCAAGTTGTTGGGGCACATATTGTTTACAGATGGTTTAGAAATGGACCCGGACAAAGTCGAAACACTCAAATAATATCCATCACCCAAAAGTATCAGGCAATTGAGAGCGTTTTTGGGGTTCATAAATTACTTTCGGAGATTCATAAAAAATTTTGGAACGCTAACGTCATACAATTTATTACGGTCTGGAGTCAAGTTCGTTTGGAGTGCACACGTGCAGAGTGCTTTTGACGAGATAAAAAGAAGTTTTTCAGAAAGTATAATATTGAGTCAGCCATTGGCGGGAAAGACGTATTATGTTCAATGCGACGCCAGCGCTATAGGAATTGGGGGTTACGTTTATCAATTAGATGATTTGGGCCATGAACGAATTATAGGTTTTTGTTCGCAAGCATTTCGGGGAGCTCAGACGAGATGGTCTGTAAGCGAACAGGAAATGTATGCGGTCATATATACTTTAAAGCGATTTGAGATATACACGGCTACTTTTATATCACTATTGAAATTTTCAGGGCCAACTTGTAACACGATATACGACGACGTATATCAATAAAAAAATCGTAACTTTTTTTTTTTAAATAATAATTTTTTTTTAAATAATAATATTTTTTTATTACTTTTCTTACAAAGTGTGAGCACCTTAGTATTGCTAATGTATCGTTGATATACCACCAGTATCGCGCGAAGTCTGACAACAAGGCGTAAATAAAAACGATCAAGCAAAAACCAGTCTTATGTGCTACAAATATGAGAAAGAAATCCGGCGGCCCGGCGGCCTGCGCACGCGGTATTAACCCTCTCACCCCTTCCCTTCCCCTTTCGCTGAAACTCTCCGCTTTCCCAGTCGATCCGCGAACGTATCAGTTGCCACACGCGTCACAATGGCACAACCGCGGGACGACGCCGTTCCGCGGCGCAGGCGCGTATTTTCGCAGTACGGTCCTCGTGAATACACGATGATGTTACGGGCATATTTTTTAGCTGGAGAGAGTTTGCCAGCGGCGCAGAGGCTCTATCAAGAGCTTCACCCTGGTTGGAGGGTTCCGAACCAGTCTACATTTTTACGAGTGTACCAGAACTCGTTGGAGTACGGACAATTTGTTGAACCCCTTCACGCACAAGGTAGAGGCAGACCGAGGTACAACATTTATGATGATGTACTGGATTGGTTTGAAGAGGATCCGCGACGTAGTACCAATGAAGCAGCACGGCACTTTGGCATCAGCCAGTATTGTGCCTGGAAAATTGTAAACAGTTCCGGGCAACACCCGTACCACTTCCGTAAAGTGCAGGAATTAACTGAAAGAGACAGTGTACCGCGCATGCAGTTTTGCCAGTGGCTCTTAGAGCATCAGGATGTACTACCTACTACCCGTGGGAGCTAACTTGAGACTCCGCTGGAATACAATACAATATCATTCAAACGCCGCCGCCGCCGCGCCGCCCAGTAATGACGTCATCGACTCAAGTCTCAAGGAGTTGCGCGTCCACTGCATCGGCGAGTCTACGTGGCGGATGACGTCATCGGAAGGCATATCGCTCTCCGGCGCAGAAATTTCGATCCAGTGCACGCACCAATACAATACAAAGCAACAAATCCGTCCGCTCCTTAAGGTACGAGTTGGATCCCGGCAGCAGGCAGCAGCAGCCGACAGCAATACTGGTTTCTATGCATTTCTATGAAATACCCTACAAACCCGGCAGCATTCAGCTCGGCAGCATGCTGCCGGGCAGCCGACTGCATGCTGCCCGACTGCAGACCAGTAGTGCCCGATAGTAGTGCTCTCTCTCTCTCCCGCTCCCGCGTCGGCTGTTGCTGTCGGTAGTTGCTGTCGGCAGTCTGGCTCTAAATCATAACCTCGGCAGCATGTCGCCGCGTCATGCTGCCGGGTGCTGCTGCTGTCGGCTGCTGCTGCCTGCTGCCGGGTTCCAACTCGTACCTTTACGCTCCGAATCCGACGCAGTGGACGCGCAACTTTAGGCATACTCACTAATATTACTTGACAATAGCACTGACACAGTTACGCGGTTGCCGTAGATTTCATTTTCGAACTCACTTTTGAAAATGTAATGATAATTATGAGTTGTCCGAGCTAATGTCAAATGATTTTAGTGAGTGTAACCTAGATAATAGGTACCAGTATGTACCTACTTCCATCATTGATTGTTTTGTCGGTCCTAAGCCCGTAAAAGTAGGAAGGAAAAATTGTTATCAACGAAATGAATGTTCTAAGCACAGCTGATGCGCGGCGTTGCCAAACCGCGAGTCTGCCAACTCACGGCCATAAGTTCGGAATATTTGGAGACAAATTCCCGCCCCCTTTTTAAATGTAAGGTAAGACTTTTTCAGCTATTTTTTTTATTGAATACATTTATTACTGTAGTACAAGTCGCCTGTAAAAATTTCATCGGTGATATAAAAGTAGCCGTGTATTTGCGAGGAGAAAAAGTTGTTATTAGAACAGATCATAAGAGTTTGACTTTCATTAAGTCGTGGACTTGGGGGCACGCGTAACTAGGTGGATTATGTTTTTGGAGCAATTCGATTACAACATAGAATATGTGCGTGGGGTTGACCATCAAATTGCCGACACGCTAAGCAGGCACACAGCGGGTCATGGAAGTATGAATGTCAGTATAAATGTTCAGCCGGGAATATTCTGGTTTCAGGCATCGAATACCGCAAGTGTTATTTCGAGTTTACGGGACATTGCGAGATTACAAAGCGAAGATGAGCGGTTAAATCGAATTAGCGATTGTATCAGACGTGGGGTGGTAGATGCGGACACGAGAGGATTTGATAATTACAAGCTAGCAGGTGATACGTTATATCAGTGCCTCCAGTAAAAAAGGGATTAAGTCGAGTTAATCCCTTTTGTTTTTATTTCACCATTGGAATCAGCGCATCAAGTTACATAATATATCAAAAGGACATAACTGTATCTTAACTCCTTCATGGATTTTACAAATCACCTAAAGGCATAGTTGGAGGTTTTTATGGGTTAAGAGTAGTTATACTAAGCATTTTTTTGATTAAAATGGGATAAGCGCAGCTGTGTCTTTGAAGTCACTGGTTACTAAGAATTTAATACAAAAAAGGGATCAACATGAGATATTTCCATGTGAACTTATGACAAAAAGACATAACGTGATTTAGTTCTTTTCATTGTATTACAAAAAGACACAGTTGACCGTCATCAAGGGATTAAGTCGTGTTATTCCTTTGCATTGTGGTCATCAGTAGGGGACTACCCGTGCTTATATCCAACAACATGGCTGACTCGGTGAATAAATAGATATAATTAGTCATTTTGTTCTCTTTATTATTCTGATAAGTCGTTGAAAATGAATTGATAATAGATATAATAAAGTGATTCACTACATTTTGCACACTAATTACGAAATTAAATAGATTGACTATTTTTAAACTACATGGTTATTTTTTTGGAAAATAGGTTTGTAACAAATGGACGGATGAAGGTTTGGAAAATGTGCGTCAGCATATTTTATCATTTCCACAATATGAAAGTCACTATGCTCGTAATAAAACCACAAATAAATGTTTGTCGAGTACTTTGAACATAGATACCATCTACTCCTTGTACTGTGAAAACCGACCAAAATAGAAACAAGTTTGTAAGAATCACTCAAAATCAATGCTCACAAATATTTCACAGCTTAAATCTGTCATTTAAGCCCCCGAAGTGGATACATGTACAAAATGTGATATGCTACAAGCTCAAATACAGCACTCTCAGACGTCAGCAGAAGAACAAGCAGAACTAGTAAACAGGCTTAGTATACATCAAGCCGAAGGTGACGGCGCATATCAGCAGAAAATCAATGATAAATTAAAGACATTAAAGGATGATTCTTTAGTCGTACCGTAAAACCGGCTTAATTGGAATCGACGGGGTTATTTGGAAAAAAAATAAAAATATTTTGAACGCATCCTAATTTTTAATTTGTGAACGCATCTAAAACAAAGCGCCCTCATTGGCTAGCTGTGTCTACGTACAGAACGTTTAAACCAATGGCAGCTTTAAATTACTGACAATTTGAAGAAAAAACGAACTTTTGTGAAACTACTTCGTGCGTGCGTAATTGTTGAGCTGCATACTTTTATTTGGAAAATAAAAACTATACATTTTCTCGATCTGGTAAGTGATAAAAGTAATTGTTTGTTTAGTTATGATCAAGTATAAATGGTTTATAGACGGTAAATGTTGTTAGATGAGCAGCTAGAATATAATTTTCTTTGAGGGGTTATTTGGAAGGTAAAACCGGGTAATTCCAATTTCCAAATTAACCTATTTCCAAATTACCCTCTCAGCACACGCAGATGTTTTTTTCAATTATTATACTGGTTTCGTCCTCTTTCAGGACAATAGAAGGGGCAGCTATGGTCCGAAGCTATATTCGGTCATTTCGAAACAGCAGAAATGGTAAACAGCATAAACCGTACAAACTGTACAATGATAATGCTCTCGAAGAAGCTATGCAGCTGGTGCGTCTAGGTCGCGCGACGTTAACCGAAGCAGCAAGCCGGTATGGTATTCCTCCATCGACCCTGTGTAGGAAACTTAAAGGCTACAACAACACTCAGATGTCCGCGGGTCGCCCTACATTGTTCAGCGAGGAAGAAGAGAAGGTATTTGTTGAACATATCAAAGCCTTGTCTGAATGGGGTTTCCCCTTTGATATCAAAGATATAAGAATGATGGCTAACAGTTACCTCATACGAATCGGAAGAACTGTTCCTTATTTAAAAAATAATGTACCGGGTAAGGACTGGGCTCACAACTTCTTACGAAGACATCACGAGGAGCTATCGACGCGAAAGGCCGGAAACATTTCATCAGGTCGAGCCGCAATCGATCCGCCGACGATTCGAAAATTTTTCATAAATTACGAAGAGGTTGCCCAAGACGTACCGGCTGCAAACATCATCAATTACGATGAGACCAACCTTACTGATGACCCTGGGGCCAAGAAAATCGTGTGCAAACGAGGCGAAAAGTATCCTGAAAGAATATTAAACACATCCAAGACTGCCATCAGTATTATGTTTGCAGGCGCTGCTGATGGCACTATGCTAAACCCATATGTTGTTTACAAAGCTGAACACCTTTGGCAGACATGGATAGATGGAGGTCCTCCAGGCTGTCGTTATAACCGCTCCCGCAGTGGCTGGTTTGACAACGTATGCTTCGAGGATTGGTTCGAAAAGGTGGTGGTGCCATACTGCAAAAATATTCCAGGAATGAAACTTCTCCTGGGCGACAACCTATCGTCGCATTTTTCACCGAAAGTCTTAGAAAAATGTGAGACATTGAACATCAGATTTATCTGTTTACCACCTAAATCTACTCACATCATGCAGCCCCTGGATGTGGCCTTTTATGCCCCACTAAAGCATTACTGGCGCATCATTCTGACAGAATGGAAAGAAAATGAAGGTCGTCGAATTAAAATATTAAACAAAGATGCATTCCCATCTCTTTTCGGCAAGCTGTTAAAAACTCTTACTGAGAACGACACAGGAAAGAAGAACATAATCAGTGGCTTCAACAAATGTGGATTGTATCCTATTGATGTTAATCGTCCTCTTCAAAGAATTCCTTCTGTCAACGCCACTGATGGCCATAAGATAAAAGAAAATGTGTCATCAGTCGTGATTGAAATGTTGAGTGATATGAGAAACAGAAACAATGCGGCTGAAGGCCAAAAGACACGCCGTAAACGAGTTAACGTGTCTCCAGGTAAAAGCATTGGTGTTGAAGATTTGGCAATAATCGAGAGTGAGAAAGAGAAAAATAAAGGGAAAGGGAAAGGCAAGGGTAAAGGTGTTGGAATGGGAAAAGGTAAAAAAACAGAGAAGGTACAAGATAAAAAAGAAGATCTTGAAGAACAAGCCAACCTAATCACTCAAGATATAGCGCCTGATCAGCCCTCATGTTCAGGCGTGAACGTCAAGAAACAAAAAAGAAATATTTCATCAGCGAGCAGCAGTTCTAATAGCAGCATAGATATCAGTATACATTCTGACTCAGACATCGCAGACATAGAATCTTCCCCGCCAGCATCGCCGATAAGCATTGCATCAAGTCCAGCGCCATATTCCTTACAGAGAAGTCTCGACGATCCTGGATCCTATTTTATAAATGACACAATTCTAGTTGAGATAAACGGGACACACTATGTTGCTACAATTGTAAAAAAAACAGAAAAATACACCATAGAATGTTTTGGGAAAAAGAAGATCAAAGGGAGTCTTCGCTTCTTTAAACAGAAGAAACCTAATATTCAGGAGGTGACAGCTCAAGAAATAATTAAAGTGTGCCTCCTGATTGAGACCCAAGAAAACTTATTTTTATTGTATGACGCTGACGACAAAGATTTTTTTTAACACCAGTTTTTTGTTGTAATTATGCCAGAGATGTTTAAGAACTGTTTTTTTGTTTTATAATTAGTTATACCTAATAATGTCTATTTGATCTCACTTATGATTTAGTTCGACAGTTTAGTTTATTAAAAATAATATATAAAAAGTTTTTCCCAGCAGTTTCTGACTTTTTTTCGACATAAATCAATAAATTTTAAACTATCCTTTTAGTTCCAAATTAGCTTAAAGATGGTTAACATTGAAAAATTTAATATTTCGTTGGGTTTCGTCCACTAGAATGTATGTCTTCCAAATATCCCTCCAAGGAGGGTAATTTGGAAGGCGTATAATATGTCAGATTTCTCGTTTCCTGTGCTATCAAAGGCATTTTAATGACACTGGTCAGCAGCAAAGGACACAGATCTACGCTAAATCATTTGTATTGCAATCATTTTATAGGATCAAAAAAAGTTACAACAGTTTTAATGGGTTTTTTTTTCCAAATAGCCCCGTTTTACGGTACTCACTTTCGACCTTCAACAATGCCTCCCTACTCCGATGCTGTCATCAGGTATGGCATTTTATAGAAGAAGTCTTTGGACCTTTAACTTGACAATTCATGACTGCAAAACAAAACAAGCTACATGCTACATGTGGCACGAACGTAGACAGAGCAACCAGTAACACTTTCGCTACCATCCATCCATAAATCGTAATTTATCCAGGAGCTACGGAAGTATGCGGAAGTACTCCATAAGACTCGCCAGTCGGGTGCAAATCACAAAAGGTGTGCAAACCGTTTCCAGAGCCGAGCACCCGCCACGCGGTTGCATTTACAAATAGAATAGCGAGCGCCGCCGACTCGCCTAGCGGGTTCTGACGTCATCCAGGGTTGTGCCAAAAGTGTTGCAAATCTTGGAATGCGAAATGGACACCAAATGCGTTATTACAGTTATTAGCAACCCCAAAAAGCTAAAAAGCATACCCATATTGCAAAGCATAAACGCGGGATCGCCTTCTTGTAATTTTAAATGGGCCCTAAATTCCCAGGGGGCCCAGGCATATTCTGCACACACCTATTCTGTGATTCTGTTGGAATGGCAACCTTATAGCCCCTCCATATTCACGCGAGAATAGCTGTTTTTCGGTACTCCGGCACGACAACGACACCGGCACCGATTTAGTGCGAAAGTGCGAAACTTTTTTTATATTTGACTTCAGAATCATGATTGGACTCCAACCGCATCCCAGATATCGATTTTGAAGCAAATCAGACCAGTTTTTTAAAAGCGCAAGATGGCGGCGACCTTTTTCAAAATCAATACAATTTTTCAACACGCAATGAACTGCAACCAACGGAACTACTGGGAAATAAAAAGTCCTATACGTCAACACTGTTACGGTATGGGATTTTTTTTTCCCATTCGTCAACACTGTTACCGTATGGGATTTTTTTTCCCATACCGTAACAGTGTGGACGGGTGTGTACTACTGGGAATAAATGAAAAATACCTAGTATTTGTACCGGTTTTAGTATACCTATACGCCTCAACTCCGAACAACTCCGAATTTCCGAACGCTCTGGAGAATTTTTAACCGTTCTCGAACGCACCCTAGTGCATTGTGATTTTGTTTGTGATCGTGGAAAAATCAAAAATACATACCACAAAATATGCCAGAAACGTAAGTATTACAATACAATACAACGAATCTAATTAGTCTCACTGAGTTTGTTTAGTCCCCCACACTGATACAAAGACAGCTACCTGTCTTTTGTTCTCTATTGTTAGTTTGTTCGACCGGTGTCTTTGTGCCAGAATAGGAGCTTTATGTTCAGAATTACCTATCAAAGAAGGTACCTAACTGTGACTTAGATAAGATACGATTTTAACAGTACATTCTTTTTTATAGCTGATAAATCGACGTCAACAAAACATGGTAACTATATAAATGTTAGAGAGCTATGTACTGTCTTGTCTTGGGTGGTACCTATCCACTTAGCTGCTGTGACGGTTTTTTAGGTAGGTACAGTGAGATGGGGTTTGATCACGGATTCCCGTTTTTTTATCTTGCGCCTTTTCTTTTGTTCGTTTGCTGGTGGATATTACCTGTGATATTTTTGCTTGCATCTGTGTGTGTACCTGATCAATGCTATACTAACCACAAGCAGTCTGTCTGTACATATATCAAGAGAAAGGGATGACTAAACTTAGCCTACTGTGCCTGTATTATGCAATGCATGTTCAAGGTGTAAAATTAACCTCATTATGGAATCATTATGTTATCAGAGTTCCTCATATTAAGTTGCTTTATTTTAGCTCCTTTCGGTAGGAAATAATCTTCCTCTAACTACACTATATATTTTTTTTCTATTTCTAAAAAGAACTCCACTATTGGAGGCGGAGCAGACCACAGGGTGTGGCCTGTAGGGGTGCTGGTGGTGCCCGATGGGGTGCTGGCGACGACGGTGGTGGAACATGAATGTGTAAGTTTAAACATATTGTATCATGCCTACATAGTCTTTGCCTTATCTGCTTATAATGTTCAGTGTATCATTTGAGCACTTTCCAATATTGTAAGATAATGATATTAACATTTTCTTTTTTATTTACAACCAGCAGTATGGTACCACCACACCAACCACCAACACCAACAACGGTGCCACCAACACCAACCACAGGCCGTCCAGCGGCTTGCCCCGAATGGAGGATGGCGTATTATAGGAGGCTTAATCTTCCTGAACTCAATGAATAATAATATTATTCACTGAGTTGAGGAAGATTAATGCCCGGTTTCCTGGGCGCTGATTAAAGTTAACAGGTTGGTTAAATCAGCTTCAGCCAATCACGAACCGCTATTATTCAAAATGACGGAACTTGATTGGCCGACACTGATTTAACCAACCTGTTAACTTTAATCAGCGCCCAGGAAACTAGTGGTGGCAATAACGGCTGTTTTGCAATAACGAACAACACTGTTGTGTTATTTCAAAATAACTGTTGTCGTAAACTGTTATCCTGTTATCCTGTTATATTGCTGTTTGGTAAAACGATAATTGAATTAATCGCAGATTGACAATATCATTATTTATGTTCTTGCTCATTATCAGTTCTTCCCTTCATACTTTAAACAGGCATAGGACTGTCAAAATTATTGTCAATACTTCGTATTCGTAAATTTAAATATATTTGAGAAACTAGTTGTTTGAATGAATTATAGACTGATTATTTGGAGTGTTGCCGGATAATCGATGGTATATCGATTATTAATCGATTCTCCTAAGTACATATAAAAAATCTAACAAATCGATCTGGCATCGATTTTATCGATATAATCGACTGTATCGATACTATCGATTCTTATACTTGTACCAATAAAATCGATTATAATCGATTATTCGATTGTAATTGCTGTTTCTGATAATTAAATCGATTATATCGATAGTATCGATGGTGAGAAGCAATACGATAGAATCGATACTATCGACACAATTGATTAAATCGAGGTATCGTTTAGATTATATTTTTGTGTAATCTGTAACGTAACAATATATTCTAAACCGATACCTCGATTTAATCGATTGTATCGATACTATCGATTTTATCGATTATATTGTTTTGCTTCTCACCATCGATACTATCGATATAATCGATTTAATCATCAGAGACAGTAATTATAATCGACTAATCGATTATAATCGAATTTTTGGTACAAGTATAAGAATCGATAGTATGGATTTAACCGATTATATCGATTGAATCGATAACAAATCGATTAGTTAGATTATTTAGGTACCTACTAATCGATTAATTGATAATCGATTATCCGGAAACACTTTGGAATTATGGTAATACCGGCGGCGTATTTAGTAGTTCATTGATCTTATTTACATTTTTTTAGATATACATTTTTAAATTTACAATTTTTGTTATTCTATTTACACACAGTTATTCCCATTTATAAACATCATAGTCACTTTATCAACTAAAAAACATTATCATACGCAACAGAGCGCACGCACCCCACCCCCCATTGTTCAGATTCAGACGGCCGGACGGCGGCGGCGGCGGCGTCGCGTCATTGGCTAATCATTCATTATTGAGAACAGCAGCAAAGTCGACAACAGCGCGCGACTTCAACAATGTAAAACGCAACGATAACTAACGACAACAGGATAACAGGATAACAGGATGCTTGAGTTTTCGACAACAGTGTTGCTCGTTGCGCACAAATAACGCATTATATTATCTGTTGTCGTAATAACGACCACCACTACAGGAAACTGGGTGTCAGCCTCCTTTTAATTTTAAGTTTATCTTAAGATTAGATTAAAAAACTTTTTTTTTTTTAATATTTTTTATATTAAAATTCTGCAATCATACCTAATCCTATCATACATAATTTACTACTGGTATTACACATAAATAATTAATATCTTAATATTTGTGGTATGATCTGAAACAATCCATACAGAGGCCGGGCGCTGTAGGACAATCAGGACAAAAACACAATGTGTTCTTGCGGGTTTTTGTTGTGTCCCAGCAATGCTTACACCTCCTTCTTTTTGTGTGTTTTGTATGGTCTTTGGGTAAATGTACGGGCAAATGGATCCTATTATTATTGTTTGCTACAGAGGGTGAAGGTGTTGGCAACAATTCAGATATAACCTCTTTTCTAAAATCATAGTAATTAATGTTTCGTTGTTTTTTGTTATATATTAAGTAGGCATTCAAAAACATCATTTGCATGATATGAATGCCTGCTTTTTTATACCATCTAATTGATTTATGTTCACATGTATAATATGCCATCATTTGGTCCTGTCTATCAATACCCCCCATGTATTTATTATATTGTATAATCATCTCTGGTTTGAGTATGGTCACACCTCGTTTATTTGTCGTGGGAACCAACTCTGGCGAATGTTTGGTACTGATAGACAGGACATCTCTTTGGTCTCGCCATTTACATACGCAAACACCTTTGCGGTTATATCTAAATAGGCTTCCCCCTTTCCCCAGTTTACTTTTAATCACAAGAGACGGGTTTCTTTTTCTTGACGGCCGTAATGTCCCAGTGACATAATTTTTTTTATTTTTATTTGTAACGTTTATTCATGAAAAAAAGCACTTAATTAAGTAATTTAAGTCTGCCAAACTGCTAGGCAGTTTGTCGTCAGGTTGGTTTGGCTCTTAACTATAACAGTATGTACTTTTTTTTTTAATACTAAGCCCATCCCCCGTTCCATTTTTAATGATATTTAAAGGTTTTTAATATAATATTGCTTTAACATACATTTAAACTTTCTCTTGGGAATTGCATCAGTAATGATAATGAACTTATCTGGCATATTATTTAGTATCTTAGGCAGCACCCTACAAGCTGTTCTAGACCCATAATAGTTTATGTGTCTTGGAATAATGTATTTGATCTTATTTCTATTAGTGCTACGAGTAGGGTAGCCATGGGCGCTCCTTTTTAGTTGGTTCCGCATTCCAAACGTATCTAAGGCAATTTGATATTCTACTTTCTTGTCAACTGGTATTATTTTACAAACTTTATATAATTTCTCATAATTTTTGTTACATTGTTATAAGTTTTATTTCTCAACAAAAATTCGCATAGATCCACACTATTATAAAAATTATCCATATACAGGTGGTGTCCTTTATTTAAAAAAAAAACTCATTAATTTTAGGACAACTTTTTCGATGTGACCCGTCCCTCCAACTTGCTGGTCACGTTTACCTTTATACATGTGTATTTGGAGGGAAAAGCCACATTTGACTGCCAAAATGTAGAGTTTTATTCCATATTTATGGCGTTTTCCCTTAATAAACTGTCTTATGCCACTCCGACCTCTGGATGAAATGATTGATTCATCAATGCACAGTTCTTCTCCTGGATTGAACAATTCTAACATTCTTTTATTAAAATGTTTCTAAATTATTGCTCCCAAACCTTAAACACCTTAAAATTATTAAAAACCTATTTCTTGACATGAATTTTGCTGCAAATAAATTGTAGAGTATACCCCGCTTCCAGTAATCAGAATATCTGTTTACTTTTATATTACCCATATGAAATAATATTCCTAAAAATATCTTTAGCTCGTCTACTGTCAATTCTTTCCAGGCTCTTATGCTCTGATTGCGCAAATTTAGCTACGCTAACAAATTGCGAGCACATTCATTTAAAAAATTTCAAGATTTCTGTTAAAAAATGTACTTACATTAAAAATTAACGCGAAGAAGTCGTAAGGTGTCCGTACCGCTGGCGATACATTCACTGCCTCTTCACCATCGAATGTAGGCCGTTCTAGATTTAGTGGACGACGCAATGACCATTCGTCGTCATTGTTGGCTGTAATGGCCACCGGCGGCGGCGGCGGCGTCGACACATCACCGCTGCCGTTGTCATAGCTGCCGTTATCACCGCTCTCATCTTCAGAGGAAGTGGACTCATTTGACTCGGACCTAAAATAAAACAATACATTTTGTTAGGTAGGTACGGTCGGTTGACGTTAAAAGTATACAGGAGGCAGCACGCAGGTAATGCCATCTATGAAACATAAATGAACTGCTTACGGAATGCCTACAAGCGGGGCGGGGCGGCGGCGGCGGCTGTTATAACCGATAGATTATTTCGATCACTCTCTCAAAGTTAGTGATAGTCCGTGTGGCAATGCGCGTTGCATTCATGTTTTGATGCGGCGGCGGCGGTCCCGGGTTCAAATCCCACATGTAGAAAAATAAATAGTGGTATTGGGTATGAGCCTATTTGCAGAGTTAAGATTTAAGAGAAACGACGGTTTAGTAGTTTAACTCAATTCCTTATATTGGCGGGAATTTAATGTACTTGGAAGGAAGGAAATTTGTCTCATTTATTATAACTTTTATCACAGTCACAAACCTTTCGCATTCTACACTCCAAACTTTATATCCGTTTGGTTCATAGCCCACCAGTTTTTTTTTTTTTTTAACGATTTGTCGTCAAACTTTGCCTTACTGGTTTTATTATGGACATAGACTGTAGTACCAAAAACCCTTAGGTATTTTAGAACCGGCTTTTACCATGCCATAACTCATATGGTGTCTGAGATTGTTTCAATGCCCTCGTTTGGTGTTAGATTTATTAAATGCACTGCAGTTAAAACTGCTTCGCCCCAAAATACTTTATCTAACTTTTCCTCATGAATCATAGCGCGGGCTTTCTCAGTTATCGTTTTTACCATACGCTCTGAAACACCATTGAGTTGAGGCGTTCGTGGAACCGTTTAATGATATATATACCTTTATGCACGCAATTTTTTTTTTTTTTTTTTTTACCTCGGTGGATAAATACTCGCCACCGTTATCACAGTAGAGATTTACTAATTTTGAATTGAATTTAGCTTCACACTTTGCAAAAAGTCTTTGAAACAAGCGAACACATCTGATTTATAAGTTATTTATCAGGTAAGTTACGCAATAGTGTGTGAATTGATCGACAAACAATATAAAGTAATTTTTGTTATCAATTGTTGGAGGAGTGATAGGCGCGCACACATCTGAATGGCGCTATACAATGGTCGCTTTACTGGCTATTTATCCTTACTCTCTGTTACTACCGATCGTCTGTTTTCCAGTAATGCACGGTTCACACAATTTTTCGTTAGGAACCACTGATTCAATTAGTTTTATATCGTCCATCATATCAATGCCTTTTATTTCCTGGAATTTATTTTTACTCAATCGTTTTGATGCCATAATTCATAGTCACTGTTGTTCGTGCATATTTGGGAAACAGAGCGATGCACTATCACAGATAACATTATAGCAAATAAGTTGTTTCAACACATACCATTCATGAGCTTCTTACCACCTCAGTCAGTGATGTGGGCTCCATGTTGGTCGAAAACAACGCTCAGGCTGGCTCGCTGCATTTTGGACACCGACAGCAGCAGCACTTCGGGGCAGAAAATCACCTGTATCGCTCACAACTTGAATTGATCCCTTCTTCGTAGCTGAAATAAATTGTCCAGTTTTAGCAATTAAAATTTTAACTGGTGTGTACGGTCACGCCGCACAATATTGTGATCAGCAACCTAGTTTAAGTCACGCGTCATGCGAACTTACTTGTATGATATTTAACTATAGCTTAGCCGAGTCTTTATACAACTGTATACCTTGTAACATCAATAAATAGTAATCCAGCAATAATTCTGGTTTAACGCATAACTTCAACAACTACTTCGAGTGTGTGGGATAATCTCGTAAACTACGGGTTAGACTATACATGGTGTGGTTAGGTTTGAGCAGATGTAGAAGAAAACTTCCCTGTTTATGATGTGGTCGGACGCTCCAGAGTCCAACAGGAACGTTATCCTGTTCTCCAATCGCTCGTCCTCTTGTTGGTAGTAGCCCGTCATGAATGCGAAGCCTGAGAACTCATCTGGCGCGGGCGTCGATTCTTCGTTCAGCTGCGCCGCCGCATGAACTTGTCAGTCTCATCAAGTTTTGCGCCGGCCGCCAACAACTCCGAAATCAACTCGTCGAATGTGGTGAAGTGGCTCACGAGGGGAATATCACTTAGTAACGCGCGAACTCGAAACTTCCATGCTGCGTATTTTTCACCAGCAAAAGGTTGGATGTTACGCCTTGGTCTTTTCGTTTCCATTTTTTAAATTTAGTTAATATTTGCACAGTAGATTCATTTCGCGGCACCTGGGCCCATAACCTATTGGGTATGAGCCTATTTGCAGAGTTAAGATTTAAGAGAAACGACGGTTTAGTAGTTTAACTCAATTCCTTATATTGGCGGGAATTTAATGTACTTGGAAGGCTATACGACTATGTCCTATCAGCTTGAGAACACACCAGAAACAAGAAGGGTCTGGGCGGTTTCAACGCCTTTTATAACACAGCTATGAACTAACTTTTTAAATACAGTGTGGCGGTTTCACAGATTAGTTTTTGTACAATCGATTCTCAATCGAATAATCCAACAAGTGGTTATTGTTTTTGCTTTTTAACTTTCTTGACATCAGTAGTAAGCACCGATAAGTAATAGTTAGTAGCCAGAGTAATTTATAAATCGTTGAGTGGAGCCAGTGTAAAACTGACGGAAAGAAACGTTTGTTGTTCAATCATGATCAAATAAATTAACTAGGTCTACCCACAATAATAAATAAAAGAAGTAAGTTTTAGTTTCGTCTGCTACATTGCATCTGACAGCTACTGTTGTTTATTGCTCCTATCGATTGTGTGATTGTTTCATTAACAGCTTTTTAATTCTGTTTTGGTTCGCAATGCATCATTTAACGGCGATTATGAAGGCAAGGATCATTGTTTTGCAAGAGGATAATGTGAGCATTAGTGAAATAGCTCGCCGATTGCAAATAACGGTAGGTATCTATGTCCAATATTATAGTCATCCAAATACGATAGGTTTTGTGGCAGTTGTATCTGAACTAAGTGTGACCTCTTTTCACACATGCGAAAATAATGAAAGGCCTTACAATGTTTTTATTTATTTGCAGAGAAAAACCGTCCAATTATGGATAAGGCGGTATGCTAGCACAGGCGAGATAAACAACTTGAGACGTGGACGGAAATCTTTCACGTATACCCCTGCTTGTGCCCGCCACCGAGAAATTATAGCAGCTCATACAGCGGATCCCTTTGCTACGACTCGTTCCACGGCCCTGCAACATGGAATATCTATGGATCTAGTGCGCCGACATCTGCATGTTGGCGGTATTCATTGCTATCGACCAGCGAGGAAAATAGCGTTATCACCAGCCCATCGCCAAGCAAGACTAGAATTCGCTCGCCAATATTTAAATTTTAACTGGCAGGATAATATTGTAATTTTCACTGACGAAAAATGTTTTAAATCAGACAAAGATGGTAGAAAAATTTTGTGGAGAACAACAGGAACACGTTACGATGTAGTTAACACGCTTACTTGCAGAACCAGTGGCAGGATTACTCTCGGCTACTGGGGCTGGATTTCTTCGATGGGTCCTGGCGAGTTAGTTGAAGTAGGGGGCCGTATGACTGGTCTAAGATATTTAGAATTGTTACGAGATGTCATGTTACCCTCAGTGCGCAATGTGTATCCTGAACCACATCATATTTACTTCGTGCATGATAACTGTGCAGTTCATCGTGCACAAGTTGTTAGTGATTGGTTAAGGACACAATCGAATATGACTATTATTGATTGGCCCTCTAAAAGCCCTGATCTCAATCCAATTGAAAATTTGTGGGGCCAAATGGTGCTTAACTGGGACCCGTCCGAAGTAAGAAATAAGATAAACTTAGACAAACTAGTCACGTCAACATGGGAGTCGTATCGCGGCCGTGATATGTGCTGGAATATGGTGACAGGCATGTTGAGACGGCTGCAGGAAGTCATCAACCACGAGGGTGCAGCAACTCGCTATTAAGCATTTTAAGATAAAGTGAAGTATTATTTATTTGTATGAATATAGATAAGATAAGATAAGATAAGATAAGATAATTTCATATTCCTATTTAGGAATATTCACTCCCTCAGCGTTTTTTACCGGTCATAAATTAACTACCCCATGTTGGCGTGTCAGGTCAGGAAAGTTATAGGTAGAAGGTGAGTTATGTTATTGTTACAATTGTGTAACATGTTGATTCACTTCACTTCGTATTTAATATTTATGAGTTAATATTACTCGTCAACTTTTTATGTTTTGATATTTTACTAATAAACTTTTAAATTAAATTCCAGCTATTTTATTTATTAGTCCTTTTATTTTTGTATTCAATTATTGATAATTGAATACAAAAATAAAAAGAAAGTAAAGAAAACTTGTATATAACATTTTCTTTTAAGTCACAAAAAAGACAATAATAGGATTCGAAGTAGGTCCAAAACATTCGTGGTAGTTTCTGCGACTCGCCGCCATTAACCACTACGCCACGGTCACTATGTCACGGTTGTATGAAATTGACTACTTATTCTACACCTACTCAAACACACTCGCTATTAGTGGTGGCAATAACGGCTGTTTTGCAATAACGAACAACACTGTTGTGTTATTTCAAAATAACTGTTGTCGTAAACTGTTATCCTGTTATATTGCTGTTTGGTAAAACGATAATTGAATGAATCGCAGATTGACAATATCATTATTTATGTTCTTGCTCATTATCAGTTCTTCCCTTCATACTTTAAACAGGCATAGGACTGTCAAAATTATTGTCAATACTTCGTATTCGTAAATTTAAATATATTTGAGAAACTAGTTGTTTGAATGAATTATAGACTGATTATTTGGAGTGTTGCCGGATAATCGATGGTATATCGATTATTAATCGATTCTCCTAAGTACATATAAAAAATCTAACAAATCGATCTGGCATCGATTTTATCGATATAATCGACTGTATCGATACTATCGATTCTTATACTTGTACCAATAAAATCGATTATAATCGATTATTCGATTGTAATTGCTGTTTCTGATAATTAAATCGATTATATCGATAGTATCGATGGTGAGAAGCAATACGATAGAATCAATACTATCGACACAATTGATTAAATCGAGGTATCGTTTAGATTATATTTTTGTGTAATCTGTAACGTAACAATATATTCTAAACCGATACCTCGATTTAATCGATTGTGTCGATACTATCGATTTTATCGATTATATTGTTTTGCTTCTCACCATCGATACTATCGATATAATCGATTTAATCATCAGAGACAGTAATTATAATCGACTAATCGATTATAATCGAATTTTTGGTACAAGTATAAGAATCGATAGTATGGATTTAACCGATTATATCGATTGAATCGATAACAAATCGATTAGTTAGATTATTTAGGTACCTACTAACCGATTAATTGATAATCGATTATCCGGAAACACTTTGGAATTATGGTAATACCGGCGGCGTATTTAGTAGTTCATTGATCTTATTTACATTTTTTTAGATATACATTTTTAAATTTACAATTTTTGTTATTCTATTTACACACAGTTATTCCCATTTATAAACATCATAGTCACTTTATCAACTAAAAACATTATCATACGCAACAGAGCGCACGCACCCCACCCCCCATTTGTCAGACGGCCGGACGGCGGCGGCGGCGGCGTCGCGTCATTGGCTAATCATTATTGAGAACAGCAGCAAAGTCGACAACAGCGCGCGACTTCAACAATGTAAAACGCAACGATAACTAACGACAACAGGATAACAGGATAACAGGATGCTTGAGTTTTCGACAACAGTGTTGCTCGTTGCGCACAAATAACGCATTATATTATCTGTTGTCGTAATAACGACCACCACTACTCGCTATACAACACTGCCACACACACCACAACACGTCCACGGAACTATAACCCAGTACGTTGTAGTTACAAGCTGGTTACTAGATGGCATCACTGCTTGCACCCCGCCTGTATACTTTTAGAAGCAGGCGACCGTACATACCTAGGCAGTTGTGAAGTACATCTGTACCTAGGTATTATATAGGTGATCTGTAAAGTAGGTACACCTTCCCCAAGAGGTACTAACAGAATATAGTGAATGAACATTTAGCTTGAAAAAGATATTTAACTGTTTCATTAAAAAAAAAAAAATTAGGTTTAATTTTTTTATTAAATATTAATTATTAATAATTTATTTTAGTATAAATTAATAGAATTAGTTAATTCTTTCCAAAAAGTTTAATTTTTATTAATATAAATAATGTTTTTTTTAGGATTAATATTTTTTTAAAATTATTTTAATCTTAAATTATTTTATTTTATTAAATAAAATTACATTTAAATCCAATTTCAATTTTATTTTGAACATTATGAAAGTAGGTAGTAAAGTAAATAAGTTTGTAAATAATGCTCGGTATGCAAATGTCGTCTATAGGTACCCGAAAACGAGCCAATGAAATCTGTTTCCTGACAGTGAAGTCCATACGTAGGTATTACATAATATAAACGAATATACGAGGAGCTCCGTGGTCTAGTGGGTTTCATGCTTGCCTCTCACGCAGGCAGTGCAGGTTCGAATCGCGGTGCTGGCCATGTACCAATATGAGATAAGTCATTTACCTTAAGTACGTTATACGGACACTAACGGTGATGGAAAACATTGTGAGGAAACCTTCATGACTTTATAGCTACGGCAATGGGCTAGCCCCCTGTCACGCAAAATGTAGTATCGAATCACTGGCTGAAAGTGGGGGCAGTTGTGCCTCTGCCACCCCGTATGGGAAAAGGCGTGACGCTATGTTATGTTATATCATGAACCTAAGAGCCAAAATGTATCTTGTGGCAGTGAATATAAACACCGAAAAGGCTGGATGTATAATGTCATCCAGGTAAAAACAAATTTGAGCGCGCTTCGGATCGGAAGCCTTTGGTACATCGTAATATATTTTACATGTCAAGTGGGTGGTACAGTTGGTGTATGCGTGTGTACGTACATAGTTGGATATGGGGAAAAAAACTATTTGGTTATTCACTGAGGCTTTTAACTCAGTACGTAGGTCTGCATAAGTAACTTACGTTTCATCAGGATCGTTTAGTTCCTCGTCTGAAGCGCTCGCACCACCAGATGAATCTGCCACATTATCTCGCTCTTCACTTTCCAGTAAGTCACGGATTTGACTGTATTCTGCTTCGTTGTACTGGTTAGCAGCGGAACTGAGGATTGGCGAGACTGTCTCTGTCTCGACAGAAAGGGGCGAATCATCACCAAATATCTCCAAGATATCACGCTCAATGTCACTCGGAGTACGTGTGGACGACATTATCACACAGTCCAATAAAGCGCGCAAGGGTCACAGTTTCAAGGGTTCGACACGAGTCCGTTCGTAAGCAGTATCAAGGTCCAATAAAGATGCACAAGTCACAGTCTCGGGATTCAACACGGGTCCGGAAAGCAAGTATCAGAGTCCGAAGAGAAAGCACAAGTCAAAACTAAACACACTCGGCAAGGGCAGGGAATATTCGATAAGACCAGCAGGAAGCACAGACATCGAATGAATGACCAAGTCATCCACCACCCAGCTATACTACCCTTCCCTTATAGCGTGGGAAGGATTCCATTCCCACACTATTATAATAGAAACTTTCAAAACTAGTAAGATACGCCGCTGATAAGAGTAGGTAGGTAGCCTTATTGGCTTCCCGAACCCTTTGTTCGTAAGAATAGTTTACTTACCTGTTATTGCTAACATGCTATTATTATCGGCAGAAGAACTTAACCCTCACAATGAGACAAAGACACCGCCGGTGTCTGGGTTTCCGACACACCGTAAAGATCTGCCGCCTGATAAGAGTAGGAGGTAGGCTTTTGTCTTTCCTAACCCTTTGTAAAAATATTTTTTTGGTACCATTCGTCCATACGATTTGTATCGTGGGAACAAAAAAATGTATGGAATTTTCGGGATTTTTTTGTATTACTAATAGCAAAAAACTAAATAAAATCAACAACAGTTATATTATTACACAACTTTATTAGAAACTTTATCGATATTCATCGGCTATAACGACCAACCGCTCCTTGTCTCATGTGACATGGCTAAGCGAGTGTCGTAGGACTCGTAGGACCCGCTAGTCGAGTCGGCGCCGGCGGCGTGATTAAGAATATTGACTGAAATAATAATATAATACGATACTTAGATAGATAAACAACCATGACTCGGGAACAAACATCCGTGCTCATCACACAAATATTTGCTCCTACCGGGACTCGAACCCGGGGCCCCTTCGAAAGCAGGGTCACTTCACTACCGACTCGGCCATTCGGGTTGGACCAGTCAAATCTACCAGTTGGTAGATTTTTCCCTACACTGGTATCCCCAAAAGGATTTTTTCTCGTTGCAAAACACTGGCCATAAAATACACAAAAAAAAAAAGAAGCAAAACAGCTGTTTTTTTTCTGAGGAGGTTGGTGTTCGCAAAATTGTAAAAAAATAGTTAAAATAAAATGGAAGAAGACACAGACACGTAAGTACCTACACCATTCATAAAATGAAAGGCCCGTTTTGACAGTTCACGCCCATGAAGTTTTAACCCCTGACGCGTAGGTAATAGAAGCGGTTTTCCTAGGTGCAACTTGTACGCTTTGCTTGTACGCAACCGTTGGCTTTTATTACCTACGCGTTAGGGGTTAAAACTTCATGGGCGTGAACGGTTTACCTCAATGTGATTCGAAGAAAAAAATAATGAACTATCACCAAATCTATTCTTTTTTATAGCCCGTGATCAATTTTACGTCAACAACAAAAGGTAAAAATTAATTTAGAAACTAGGTATGCTATGCACTTAATTTTCGTGTTGTACTGCACTTAATTTTGTTTGGTTGCTTTTGGATGTTATTGTTACCTATCTTTTTGGATGCTATTTGTACTTTGTTTACTTGTGAAAGTTTACACGCCAATACACGCCTAATAACCAGACGTAGTAGACTAACTTATTCCAATAACAAACACTTTAACACAATAACAAAGGTTAGTTCCTACCTATCTAGTGTTTCTTGAATAGCGCAAAAATCATCTACACCTACACTACAGTGCGTTCGGAGTTATTTTACCCTTTTGTAACAACGTATTTTCGTTCTTATTTCAATGACATACGGAATCTGTCAGAGGTAAAATAACGCTGAACGCTATGTACCTACCCATGCAAGAGAAAATATATGACAAACATACGAGCACTGCACTCTCGTCAGAGTAATTGTGTTCTGTGACTGCACTGCTTGTGGTATCATACTAACATCTGCGAATACACCTACGAAAGTAGGTACCTGTGTCATCGTGGGTAGAGGTTAGCTTGTGGTTTAACACTTTCGCTGTTATTGTTCAGAGGTACTTACATGGTTAAACCTGCCTACATCGCGGGTTGCTTTGCTTGCGTATTTACAAAAAAAACTTATTAACACATTCAATGCAAGGGTTTTTGACAAAAACAGCGAAACAAACATTTCGTATTCCTTCCATCCAGTTATTCCGATTCCTAAATTCTAAGGTAAACACTACTCTAGTAATAGTAAGTACCTACCTGCCATCAGCAGCAATAATAACGCAAATTATACCTAATGGGGGCAAAGCACAGGGTGATTTTTTAGGGTTCCGTATTACCCAAAGCATCACATAATTTTATTTCTTAATAGGACTCCGCTCCTGGGCAGCAGTGGCAGTGCCCAGACGCGAAAAAGGTGGTGGCGCATGTGGTGCTGGCGAATTACGTAAGTTTCATCAATAATGCAATAGCCATGCTTGGGTCTTAATTTGAAGTAAAAGAAAATTATTTGTTCACAGAGCTGAAGACTGTGACGGCGGCGTGCCGCCAGAACCTACACCTGGGGCGCCTGAGCATCCTGGGGATTGGTATAGGCCTAGTTCGCCTATACCAATCCCCACGAGGCCTAGTAGGCGTCCTTGGGTTTTTTTTTTTTTATCTATATAATTTAATTTTTTAATAAATAAGTAAGTAGTTAAATCAATTAATAATTGTTTTTATTAATAAAGTCGTTATTAACAACCCTTACCATCCTAGCGTCGTAGATCCCGCTAGGCGGGATGTGTGGCGTGGATTGAAGTCATCTATAACTACGGATAGGCTGGACGCGCGAGGCGGGTCGTCGGCGTGCGTGCAATATTCGATAGAACTCGCAAGGCGAGTCCATTGGCATTGAAAGTGCCAAGTACCAGTAATGGGCCTATTAGACTACGCTGTCGGCAGGGCCCTGTCTGACTCACTGTCTCTTTCTAGTCGTTCCATCATGAGTGAGATGTCTATACAAATCGGGCCCTGCCGACAGCGTAATGTAACAACGCGGTGGCAATCAAATCGCTTCCTGTCTCTATGACTACATCAAAAAGTTGCCGGTTCATGTCACGAAAATCATATTATACTCTGACACTTGTGAGGGTCAAAATAAGAACTCCTATGTCACTGCTATGTTCTTAGTAAAAACTTACAAAAGAGTATCCTCATCTTTAGTACATCAACCACAAATTCATGGTCCCGGGTCATACTTATATGGAGTGTGACTACGACCACTCCGTTATTGAGAGGGCCAAAAAGAAGATAATAGTAGATTGTTTACCAAGGGAGTAAAGAACTATTTTTAGGGCGAGAGTGTTTTTTGACTCCTGAGCGACCGAGGGATTCTAGAGTTGAGTCCCGAGTGTAACGAGGGACTCAAAAGTAGAATCCTGAGGGAGCGAGGGATTCAAAGTACATCACTCGAGCCAAAAATAGTTTTTACTCCTGAGGTGGACACTCTACTTTTCATCACCCTCTATGAGAAAAGTAGTAAGTAATCAATAAAATAACACACATGTACCTATACAGGGTGTAACAAAAAGGGGTGCACAAGCGGAAAGAGGGACATCATTCTGAACAACTTTCACTATGGGATCGACTTGATCAGAGCAACTTTATTTTTAACTCAGTACATTTCGGGCCTAGCGCTCAGCTGATCTGTATGGTGGAGTGAAAAATAAAGTTGCTCTGATCAAGTCGGTCCAATTGTGAAAGTTGTTCAAAATGATGTCCCTAACAACCTTCTTTCGGCTTGTACACCCCTTTCTGTTAGACCCTATATTTATTTACACAATTGTCGTGATATGTTGTGTGTAATGGTTTTTTGGAAGAAATCTCTTGTTATCTATTATGTGTTTTCTGTATGTCATTCTTGTCTTAGTACAATAAAGAAATTACGAATTACAAATATGTCCTCCACATAGTTAAAGATTGTTTAGTATTGGCTAAATCTTGAAAATTGGTTCAAAAAGCATTTTCAAATAACCACTAGTTTTAACATACCTATATTCCTCGTGATTTTATTGGTAACAGATCTTGTATTTGTCATTCGCGTTTGTTGTTATCATCTGGAGTTAGACACTCACTTTCACTCATATTCTTTACTCATGTCCGCAAACGAAATTGAAATAATTACAGCATTCAGATTTGGCGCGCTTTGTTTACAAATTTTCCACAACTTTTTAAATTAATTGGTCCGTGTTTCGATATCAATTCTGTAAGGTTGTTTCTCTATTGTCACCAATCGATTCGGTCGATCGGATTATCTAATCTGTGTCGAGTACGCATTTTAGTACAAACTTATTTTTTATTGGCGGCGTTTAGAATCGATCTCTCTTTTAATTGGGTCTGTCAGCCTGAGTGGTAGTGAAACTGATTAGTGACAGCATTTTTTTTCCTTTGTACTGGCAACAAAATTAAAAAGTTACTTTTAGTCCCTAGGGACTAAATGACCTACTTTAGTCCCTGTTTGCCGGGACTAAAGTAGATCTTTTTGAATAGATGTGATGAAAAGAATATTCACCACCCAAGAGATTACTCCCAGATGGTATGAAATTCTGCAAGGGATGTGTGAATAATTGCCTGTAGCAACACTCAGCGCTGTCACCAGAGACAACATGACGGAGTGACAATTTCGATTAAATTGGCCAACCTGCGTGGACGAACCAATCACAGCTTCAAAAATGGAACGTGCCCGATGGCGCGTAAAAATTGCGGGAGAAAAACGTCTGACGCAGCAATGGTGGGAAGATGGTATAAAAAGAAGTGCAGGCTATTTTCGCGTCCTCTTTTCTGGATAATCGTCGGACTGAACATAAGCTAAGTGTAGTTCTTGTCAAATAATAGTGATCAATCCTTGTTTTGCCTATTTTGCATTCCTGTTAGTGTAGTGTGTGCTTAATTTATTTAGAAGTTCATTGATTTTAAGTAAACAGGATTATCTTTTCAAATGACATTGTTTTGTCAGTCTAGCTTGCTTTGCCGAATTGCTGTGTATTCTAAAGTTATGTTAAGCTAAAGTTCTCGAAAGAGTCAAAAGATAAAGTTATACTTTTAGGTTTTGTGTTTCGTTCTTTTGGTTATCGATAAATTATAATTGGTACTCGGTTAAATATTTAGTGTTACCTAAATATTAGGTTTTGTTTCTTTCTTTTGGTAATCGATAAATTTTAATTGGTACCCGGTTAAATATTTAGTGTTTTCTAAATACTAAACAGCTATTACTATTGTGTAGATTGGATTTAATTATGTAGGACTTGATACAGTGCTAATTAGGTTTCGATATTAGTTTCTGGTTTATCTATGCTATATTCTGAAAATAAAAATGATGGTTAACAGGATTATTGAAGTGATTTTATTTATGTCGTTCTAATAGGTTTTTACATTTTCAGAAGTGGGATAATGGATCGTTCGACGCCAAGCCGTAGCCGTTCCCGTAGCCGCAGTCCGTTGGGGTGGCGACATCGGGAGAGGCAGAGCTGTTCAAGAGAGAAACAGACGACTGGCTATTGCGGACCATGGCGGCCCAGAGAGACTCCGCATCGAGAAGTTCATGGACATTCGCGCGCCGGAACACCGGCACAACTGGAAAAATCTGGTAGGATCGTTTCATATCCTAATATTTTAGTAAAAGCAGACATTGTGCCAGAATTTGACCCAGAAAAATCAGAACTGCCAGCTACTCTGTGGTTAAATAAGATTGAGCAAGATGATGTAAAGAGCTATTTATATGCAATCACGGCTTGTTGGACTGGCAAAAATGTGGCATGGTGCTTTGCGCGACTATGAATTTTCGTGGGCCGAGTGGAAGGCAAAAATAACTGAAGCCTTTCCGCAAAATGAGGATTATGCAGAATCCTTAAAGGAGATGTTGGCCAGGAAGAAACAATATCAGGAGACAATGACCCAATACTTCTATTCTAAGTCTACCCTGTTAACTAAATGTGAACTTGTTGGAGACAAGGCCGTGGCCTGTATCATAGAAGGTTTGCCATTTCATCTCAGAACTTCTGCAAGAGCTGGTAACTACCGAACACCGGGCGAACTGTATTCGAAATTTCTATGCATGAACGATGATAGAAAGACATTTGATTCTCGTAGTTCCACTCGTTATAGGATCAATAATGTACCTAAAGGGAACGAGAAGGCATCAGAAAATACACAGTCTATTGCACGGAAGGAAAAAGGTGTAGTTACTTGCTTTCTTTGTCATGAACCGGGGCACATAGTTCGTTCTTGTCCCAAAAATGGATCCGTCTCGAAATGTGGCATTTGCGGAAAGCTGGGACACAAGGATGAGCAATGCTTTAAGCGGCAAATCAACCATGTAACAATACAGGTAAATGAGTCTTATTTCAAGAAAAATTCTATAAACGGGGTTGAACTTATTGCTTACCTAGATACAGGAGCTCAGGTGAATTTGATATCTTCCTCTAGCATACTTAAATTAGGGTTCGACATACAACCATTCGACGTGTTTATCAGCGGGTTCGGCGGTAAACCTCTTCGTGCACTCGGTAAAATTACGACGAAACTTATGATTGATGGCTTGGAGGTGGTAACAGATTTTGTCGTTACAGATATATCATTAAATCGTGCCGATGTCTTCTTAGGGCAACCCATTTTAAATGACGAGAAATATGAGCTCAGTGTTTGTGGTACTAGTGTCACTTTAAAACCAAGTGTTAAAGAAACTCTAGAGGTAATCGATATAAACTCGATAAATACTGTTCAAGGACCAGAAAAGATTAACTTACTTTGTACAAAAGAGACAATAGTGCCACCGAAAACAGGATTGTTGGTTCAGGTTAGAAGCAATACGGAGCTAGAAAAAGAAACCTTGTTATTTGTTGATACGAGTTGTTGTTCTTATGGTTCGATAGACTATAGGATCTCTTCTTTCGTCCAAAACTATCCAATTCAGACAATCATAGTGAACAACTATGGGTCACAGTCTGTGAAGTTTGCAGAAGGGCAGGTTGTCGCAAGGGCAATGGTAACTGACGAGGTCTTAGTTGAGAATAGTCCCTTACTAGCAAATCATGAATCATCAATGGTCCTAGGAATCGATGCGAACAAAATTAATTGCGGATCAAATGACAGTGCAGTGTTAGATGAGTTACTTCAGATTCTACAGGAATATTCTGATTGTTTTGCAGCAAAAACGAGTCAACTTGGGCTGACTGACAAAATTGAGCTAAACATTGACCTGACTTGTGATAAGCCTATTTGCTACCGTCCTTATCGTCTATCTTTGTCAGAAAAGGCCGTAGTAAGGGAAAAAATAGATGATTTACTTAGCAATGGAATCATACGGGAATCTTCATCGAATTATTCTAGTCCAATAGTCCTTGTTCGAAAAAAGAATGGTGAATACAGGCTTTGTGTCGACTTTCGGAAACTGAATAACATCACAGTCAAGGATAAATATCCACTACCTATTATTGAGGACCAAATTGAAAAACTTGGTAATAAACGAGTATTTACAAGTCTGGACATGACACAAAGCTTTTATCAAATACCGGTCGCTAAAGAGTCTATTCATAAAACAGGATTTGTTACTCCTGAGGGTCATTTTGAATTCCTGCGAATGCCTTTTGGCCTTGCCAATTCTCCAGCGGTGTTCCAGCGCTTAATGGATAAAATTTTTGACTCCCTTCGGTTTGATACAGTAATTCCGTACATAGATGACGTCCTTTTACCAACTAAAACAGAACAGGAGGGGCTAAGCCTTTTGAGAGTTGTTTTAGGTATAATAAAAGATGCAGGGCTAACGCTTAATCTTGATAAATGTGCCTTTTTGCAATCCAAAATTGACTATCTTGGGTATGAAATAAGCGAGGCAGGAATTCGGCCAGGCTCAACTAAAATAAATGCAGTTGCAAAGTTTAAAGAGCCAGAAAATGTGCATGAATTGCGCATGTTTTTGGGACTTACAAGCTACTTTAGAAAGTTTGTACAAGGCTATGCCACCATTAGTTATGAGCTTTACAGACTTCTTAAGAAAGATGTAGAATGGGGTTGGGGTCCATTGCAAAAAGAAGCATTTAATCGGCTTATACAAATACTCACAACTCGACCTGTATTAGCCATCTTCCAAGTAGGAGCGGATGTTGAGGTCCACACTGACGCAAGTTCCAAAGGACTGGGAGGCATTCTTTTGCAGAGGCAGGATGGCGAGTTGAAGCCTGTTGCTTACTTCAGTCGCAAAACGAGCAAGGAGGAATCAATGTATCATTCGTACGAGTTGGAAACGCTGGCGGTAGTTGAGTCTCTGAGACGTTTCCGAATTTATATTGCCGGCACACATTTTAAAGTCGTTACAGACTGTTCAGCAGTTCGATATACCTTTCTCAAGAAGGATCTGATGCCCCGCATAGCTAGCTGGTGGCTGTCCATTCAGGAGTACGACATGGACGTGGAACATAGACCCGGTAAGTCCCATAGTCACGTAGATGCTTTGAGTAGGTGTCCAGTCGAGAACCCCCAGACAGTAGACAGCAATGCTATTGATGTTTTTGATTGGGTAATATGTCTACAAAACCAAGATGAAAAGTTGCGGATAATTCGAGCGAAGCTGGAAGGTGGAGACAGCGATCCGGAAATAAATAACAATTACAGATTGGTGGATGATAGGTTGTATAGGATTATTAAACAGTGTGAAACTAGATTAGTAGTACCTAAATATGGGCGCTGGAATATCTTGAGGAAATACCACGATCTGATCGGTCATCCCGGGCTCCAGCGTTGCGAGAAAATAATCAAGGAATCATTTTGGTTCCCTGGTATGACCCGCTTTATTCGTAAGTACAGTCAGTGACACAAGAGCGTACGGGGTGAAAATAATAAATGGTGGACCAGGGGAAAGGGGGGATGCTACTAATGTATACAGCGGAGCAACGACTCTGATGCACAGTGGTCTCGGGAAAAATATGATTGTTGAGTTCTATCTAGGTTTTGCTATGTAAAAGTGAGACCTAGTCTCAAGCCTAACCTTAGGTCTCTGTGAATATAAGCGCAAAAACTCTTTACTGTTAACCTGTAAGTGCACCTTGTTGTAGCATTGGTTGTAGGTAGCAACATCCATATCAGTAAATTCTTACAGCATTAGAACGGCCACCCGCGACGGCGCGATAACGCTCTTATCGCTGAACTCAAATGGTATTTATATTAATTTCCTCTCATTCAATTAAATATGTTATCGGGTTCAATTAATCGATCTCATCCTGTCCGTGGGGTTTATTGAAATATTAATAGTTCGGAAAAATGAGACAATACACCATTGTTCGATAAGGTTTGACGTCATACCTACGGTAAGGCATACCTACGGTAAGGCATACCTACGGTAAGGCATACCTACGGTAAGGCATACCTACGGTAAGGTGTACAGGTACACCTGCCGAGGTAATTAAGTGTTCATCACCTAACGATGGTGTGCATGGACGATTCAACAAAAACCCAAGTCTCTCGGGTTCGCTTGGTAAACTGCTTTGCGGACATGAGTGCACGCTTCAACGCTGTAGTGGAATAGCTTGTCGGAGCCGAACATCCGAAGAACATACAACATAGTCAAGTAAGACTGCAGGTCACGTAGCAAGACTGCGTGCATACTCAGCATCCCGGGGTGCTTGCAGTTAGAGTTGAAACAATCGTTGGTTGCATTTGTACCGTAACGAGCACGTACTGAAGCTTACCTATACTTTTTTCCATACGGAGCATGATTGTGCTAGCTAACAGAAGTTAACACAATGTATGATATGACTCCCGTAATAAAATGTAAAACTGTATGCATTATCCTTATCAATTTTTTCCTTTTCAGCTGAAAATAACTGGGTATTGCCGATATATGCATGTATTACCCGTTGACATCATCGATATTGCGCCATTTTACCACAAAATACGTTTCTCTACCTAATTTGCTTATCAATTCTGTCGTTACTGCGGTACACCATGATGTCACGGTATTTGAATTATCCCTCATGAACGAGCTTATTCAAGTGGGAAAACATTCGCGATAATTATGGAACAACGAGTCCTTATTAGGTAGGTTTCGGGTTAGTATAAATGGAGGAAAGTACATATACAATCAATCATTAGCACATATACACTCGCCATAATCACAAGGCTGTGTACAATCGATCAGTCTTAACAAAATCACCATGTCATCATTCACAAAATCATCATCCACCATGAGCGGAAACTCTGGAGAAGCCGTTCATCGAGACAACGGGGAAAAATCTCGGAAGGAGCAAGAGCGCGCGGAAGAAGAAGAAGAAAAGCGCAGACAAGACTTGGAGCGTGAGGAGAGAAAACGTCAGAAGGCAGAGCAGCGGCGACTGGACAGGCACTTGATGCAGTATGCAGAAGCTTTGCGTCAGCAGGCATCGTGGCGTGGAACTCTCAACCGGCCGAAGTAGTGCTAATCATAGATATGATCATTTGTTTATATAATAAGTATTAGGTATTTGTGTACATCAGTATTAAGTATATTGTGTATGTGAGTGATTGTTTTTGAAAATTTAAAAAAAAAACTTGTTCCCGATACATAGTTATTTCATTTCAAAATGCATGCCGACTTACAAATGTCACGACATACCAGTTTCCTTCATGATACTAGATATTTAGGTAGTTAGTTTAATAATGATAATAATATATTGTACTAGTTCTATCCACTAAGATGTTGTACAATCTACATCCATGCATAGATAACCGTGGTCACTACACTTTGTAACACGATAGAGGGGCACCGCGACATGCTATGCAGCGATAGGTAGGTACGGTGCAGTGTTTAGGTAAGGTATCTGTCATACCATAGTCCTAACATTACAGGAATCATGAAAAGTATACATATTTAGAATGATGTTTTGTACATCACTATAGTCTAACCAAACCTGTAAGCTATACAATGACAAATCTTAAGTATAAGTGAGGTGTATACATGTATGAAGCACACGTGTATGTGCCGGTAATTTTCTATGGTCACTCATCAGTTTTGATTTCGTTTTGAAATACACGCCGCCAGTCGGATACAGATCATAAAATGAATATAGCACGGGTTTTCCCGAATATTTCAAGACAGTGCCAACTAAACGTGGGTTGCCGTAATACGCTGGATCTACTTACGTTCGGCCGGCAGCCTGTAATAATATTTCGATGAAGGTCCCGTCGTCTTACCATATTTACCTATCTTTTGAGTAGTGACACATAGTTTGTTCCATATTTAAACGATAGCGTGCCATGTGGTCATACGTATTATCGGTTCATAAGGAGTTATAGATGTAACGCCAATTGCCGCCAGTCTTTGTCATAATACTGTTTGCGGCTTACATGCAGTTATTCATGGATATAAAGTTAAGAAAAACCTTATTTAGACGTCTCATATTCCTGTATGGTCGGCTCCATACCTAAACGTCGCAGATACACGTAGTCAGAGGCGAATGCACACTCAGGCCTTGCTCAAGACATATGATAAGCATATGCCAAGCATAGTTTGTGATAACGGAGCTTTGCATCCCATGTGCACATAACGCTAATCATCACGCCTTGCAACTTATCTGCGTTGGTGATGTGACGTGCTATGCAGCGGCTAGTAGCACGTTACCTAGCCGTTACATCTGGTGCAGTCAAAGCTTGACTTGATTGTATCTAACATAGAGTGGTCACGAGAGAAACTAAATTTCAACTTGAAGCAACGTCAGAGGGAATGATCTCAGTACCTTACCTGCACAACTCTCCATCATCCTACACTCATAGGGGTACAAGAAAAAAAAAGTAAACATATTATAAACACAAATATTTATTTTAATAAGCGAACTACACATGCTGCTGCACTATTTAGCACTATTATCACTGATGTTGCGAGCCGAGTGCAGCAACATTTCTGTGTCCGTCCGGTCACCCGTCGAATAGTATTCGAGGATTTGCGGATCACCTTCATGCACTTTCTGGATGACCTCTCTGAAGATTTCTTGGGATTCTTTCAGCAGAATCGCCGGGACCATGTACTTGGTTATCCACGCAGAGACGTGCGCCGTGCAGAAATGATGAAAGTGCTGTGGGATCCTGCACTCACGTCCCGGTGGTACCACTACATTAGGCCTCTTGCCGCAGGAGCAGGTGTCCCCGGCGACCGCCTTGCACTTCGAAAAGCGAATCTTCGTTTCAACAAACTCCAGTATAGTGGGCAGCCTGACGAGATCCCTCTCACCAGGCGGCGGCCCCCAAAATAAGGGCATGAGCCAGTCCCAGTTCACCAGCAGCCGATCTTCTTCTGGCCTCGTCGGATCAAAGTTGTAGCGGACGGGGCATGGCTTCCCGTTAAGGAAAGTCAGGTCGTCCAGCTGTCGTTCCGCCTGAAGAAACTGTTTGTATGCTTTGTTGAATTGCAGAATTTCGCCGGGGCTGAAAGGGGCCTCCTCGGGTATAGAAGGCCCGCGCCTCGTGAAGGTGTCCACCGGGAAACTGAGTATTCTGTCTTGGGACTGCATCTTGAGTTCTGGATGGATGTCACGGGACTCCTAAGTCTATATGATGTTCTTGCGGTAATGTTGACCGTGTAGTGTCTAGCCACTGACTGCCCGCATAGCAATTTATACCACTCCAGTTGTTTATCGTACCAAATAAAGAAAACAATATAGGGATAATATCAATTTGGAATTCCCACAACCTCGCGTGCGGGTTATCGTTCGGCGCGGTAATTGGATCATTCCTAAAATAAACGAGTGAATATTAAAATATTCTTGGACCACGTCAGTCAACAGATGATACCCTTCACAGGACGCTGTAAGTTACGCCAAGTTGTTAAGAACAAACCCCGACCTGTAGGTCTAAAAAACTTTGTTCTTACCACATCTGAGGGATTGATGTTAGATTTCGAGATCTACAAAGGCGCCAAGACGACTTTCGGCGAGTCAAATCTCGGTCTCGGTCCATCTATAATCTTACACTTGATAAAAAGCATTCCACCTGGCAGCTGCGTTTACCACGACCGGTATTTCACCACCGTTCCGTTGACTGAGGAAATGGAAAAGTTAGGTCTGCATTCAACTGGTACCATAATGCAGAACCGTATCCCAGATCGAGCGACTATTAAATTCAAAAAAGATACAGAGATGCAACGCGGCGAGTCTCAGCAGTTTGTTTGTACCCCTACCGCAATAGTAAAATGGAAGGATAATAAATCTGTATTACTAGCGTCGAACTGTACCGCCTCCGAGGAGCAATCAAACGTAAAACGATGGGACAAAAAACGTAAAGTTTATGTCGATGTTCCAGCCCCCAAAATAGTCAGGAACTACAATCAATTCATGGGTGGTGTCGATGTACTGGACCAACAGATGGAATATTATCGAACATTCATCAAAACTAAAAAGTGGACATTGAAAGTATTGATTCACTTTTTAGATCTATCAGTTGTTAATGCTTGGAGGCTATACAAGAATGACTGTTTGGCTAATAAACGGCCCAGAAAGGACACAATGCCCCTCCTTGACTTTAGCATGAATGTTGCTGAGAGCTTAACATCGATACCCGATCGTACTCCTATGGAAGACAGCGAAGAATCTGCTCAAGTTCCTCCTCGAGATTACAAAATATATAGGCCAGCTATCGCACCATCAGAAGCGAAAAGATATGACGGCTACAAGCACTATCCTATTAGTGATGATATAAAAGCACCCAGGTCTTGTCGGTTGGAAGAATGCAGTAGTCGCTCAAAAATAAGATGTGAAAAGTGTGACGTTTATTTGTGTCTGTCTCGTGAAAAAAATTGTTTTAAGACTTATCACGTCATAAATAAGTAAAACATTTGTTTTTAAGTAAATATAAGGTTGATTATTATTAAACATGGTTTTATTTCCATTCTTAAACCTGATGATAATACACACTCACGATCGTGCGACATACAATTATTTCCTGAAACTCACGATGGTGAGGGTCTGATTGCTGGAGACCAGCACCAGCAGGATTTTTTTCACTATTTTTCTCATATGCTTTGGACACAAAATAAACCACGTATCCACATTTTAATAGCATTTACAAGAATTTTGTCTCTCGGGTGTAAAGGGATACTATAACCGTCGCGAACTCTCATAAAATTATTCAACACGCAGCATGCTTTTACAATGTTCTTTGCAACATTGAAACCTGCATTAATAGGTGTATGAAAGACTCTGAACTTGTTTGACATTATACCAAATGTTGATTCTATGTAGCGTCTACTGCGGCTCAATCTGTAGTTGAAATTTTTTTTCTTGTGGGTCATATTAGTTCTCACATATGGCTTCATAACTTTTTGAGATATTCCAAAAGCACCATCGGCTACAATCACATAGGGAACTGGAATATTCGTTCCGGGCAATGGCTTTGGTTCTGGAACATTGAGATCGTTATTTTCCAAGTTCCTGAAGAGTGTACTGTCTCGGAATATAAACGAGTCGGAATTTTTGCCATATGATCCCACGTTTATGTACGTAAAACAATAGTTTGCATCACACATAGCTAACAGGACTATGGAATAAAAATTCTTATAGTTGTAGAACATTGAGCCACCACCAGCTGGATTTACTATTCGTATATGTTTGCCGTCAAGAGCTCCTATGTAATTTGGAAAATTGGCATTTTCTAGAAATCCATTACTTATATCTTGCCACATATCAGAGGTTCTTGTTGGTATGCATTCATCGTGTTGTGTTTCCCATATTACAATACACACTTCGTTCACGATTTTACTTATTGTTGCAATTCCCATCCTGAATGAATAGTGCAAGTCTGTAAATGTTCGACCCGTAGCCAGGAAACTAAAAAAAAATGTTTGTATCATTACAGTTAAACTACTTCAGCAAAGATGGAGAACAGCCAGAGATGCATTCTTCAAAACAAAGGCTTCTATGAAAAATCAACCATCTGGAAGTTCTGCTAAGTTCAAAAAGTATATTTACTATGATGAACTTATGTTCCTAAACCCTTCAACTGACAATGATTTTGATGAGTCAATGATATCATCGCCCCCAGTTAATGAAGCATCTCCAGAAAACGTAACGTCTCCAGAAAATACAGAATCTCTAGAAAATATTTCATCTCCACAAAACGTTACGTCTCCAGCAGCATTACAAGAGAATATTGCATCACCAGAAAACACAGTGACTTCAGAAAATACACAGCGTGCAAGTAATCACGGATCACAAAATCCATGGACCCAAAAAAGAAAAAATAGACCACGACAAACAAATCAAGAAAGTTCATCGTTTGAACGCGAGTTATTGACTTTGCTGTCTAACCAGACACCTGATCTTGCCTCTGATGACCTGGCTTTTTTTTCCTCGTTGGGTCCAATTTTACGTGATTTTGATATTGAAGAGAAGTTAGAGTTTCGGGCAAGAGTGCTGCGCGAGGCAACGGCAATTAAAAATATGCGAAATAGGCCCAGTAGCTCTTCATCTACCTCAAGATTTTCACCAAGATATAATACTTATGCTGCTGGCGCATCGTCAGAATACGACTATGTGTATGAAACTACAACAGGTTATCAAACAGCAGAGTATCGCACAGATAATAATCGTTATAATTAACTTTTTTACTGAACTTTAAAATCTAAATTTTTTCTGAACTCAAGCACAAATAAATAAATATTATATTACTTAGATAAATGATTTTTTATTCTTACCTCAAAGTAACCATCAGGCGTTCAATCGGTGTTATAGGCAGGCGTCGTAAGCTGCAATAAACCAGTTTATTTTTTGTCTTTGACAGTAGTTCGTCAAAACTTCTAGTCGACATACGAAAGTAGTTGAAGAACTTTGTTTCGTCAGCCCTCAAACTGCCGTATAATGTGACGAATTCTCCCGCGACGGCTCTCTGCTCTATTAAAGGGTGTACATGCAGTCTCCTTCTTTGATTTTTTTTCTTTAGTAATGTAGGGAAATAACCAATAACACCCGCCACAATGGATGCATTGCGCGCGTCTGTACACCACGGTGGTCAGGGCGACACTAAACAACATAACGCGGACCATCAGTGCGGATCAACAAACCAGCCAAAGAGGTTGTGACACTTTTTGACACGCCACATTTGTTAAAATGTTTTAGAAACCTCTTCTTGAAATATAACATTATGTGCGAAACAAACTTTTCCTCTGAGGAGCATATTAGGCATAAACTTACGCAGTTAAGACTCATCCCCTCGTCCCATACACATTACACGCACTATACAGTACATCGCCTTCAGACACTCACAACACTCACATCTTCTCTCCACACTCACTATCGGTATACACTCTACATAACAACCCCAATTTAATCTTACTTAAAAAAATATTAGCTTATAATAATATATTTTTTTTACAACAGTTATTTCACAAAATTTAAAATACTTTAATATTTTATTAATTTAAAAAGTCTCCTACTTTTCACAATTACATTATAGTATATCACACAGGGAATGGCACCTAATCTCAAAAGCTCAAGGCAGATGGCGCTGGTTGTGTTGGAGGTCAGTCTATCTGTCGAAGCTGTCAAATTCTATATAATTTCCAAGATTTATTGTTGTTTTTGTTGCAAATATACATATATTTTGCTGTTCCAAAATGCCTCAGTGTTGTGTGGTGCCTTTTTGCTCGATGAGGAAATCAGGACACAAGTTTCCTAATGATAAACAGCTGCGAAAAAAGTGGATTGTAGCTATAAGAAGAGATAAATTCAACCCAACAAAAAATGCACGCATGGAGAGGTGCAGAAATGTGATTCATCTACTATGACATGTACTCTGCTTAACACATTTTGTATTGAAAATTTGCAATCAGAAGCAAAGAAAGGTGAACTAAACTTCTATACCGGTTTTGATAGTCATGAACACTTCTGGCTTGTTTTCAATATTTTAGGGCCGGCAGTAAATCATCTATTGTATTATCCATCTGGACGCAGTATGAGTGTTCGCATCCTGTCTCCGGCAAATGAGTTTCTTCTTACTATTGTAAAACTAAGGCGTAACATGATAAATAAAGAACTGGCATATAAATTTGACATCAGTAAACCACTAGTTAGCCGTATATTTATATCATGGCTCAACTTTCTGTATTGTCAGTTTAAAGAACTGAATATATGGGTACCACTAACAACTGCCAAACAAAATGCCAAGTTCCAAGGCCGTAAATGTACCAGTACAGTAATTATTGACTGTACAGAGATAAAAATAGATCAGCCCAAAAATCCAGTAGCCCAGCAACTCACTTATTCAACATAAAAATCTTGAAAGTATTGGTTGGTATGTCTAGTACAGGTAATATAACTTTTGTTTCTGATAGATATGGAGGCTCCATCAGTGACAGATGTTTGTTTGAAAAGTGTGGTTTGTTTCATCTACTTGAAAAAAATGATATTGTACTGGCAGATCGAGGTTTTCAGATTCAAGATATTTTAGCCACAAAAGACGTGACTGTAAATATGCCAGAATTTCTGAAAAAAAGGTCTGGTCAGCTTGAGCCTGCTCAACTTTGTCATTCTAAAATAATATCATCAAGTAGAATACATGTTGAGAGAATAATTGGTTTGGGCAAAACATGCAAGATTCTTAAGTATTTATCGAGTAATTTAGTACCACTAGGAAGTAGAATAATATTTGTTTGCTTTATGTTAGCAAATTTTCGTAATAATATAATGGATGGTGGTGAAAATAATAAATAAAATATTGTGTTATACTTATAGACTTTTTATTATTTTATAACCTACCTACATCAAATACTTCTCAGCTAGGGCTGGGACCATGTACTTATCAAAAAAGTCTTTAGCTCTTGGAATTATTTCCTTATTGATAATTACATAATTTTTTTAACAGATATACAGGGTGGCGCAATAGAACGTGCATATTGCATCATTTTTTTTGGCGGGGTGGAAAGCGCGTGGGCGGGGGGAACCTTACCTCGTTGGTTAGGCGGGCTCATGGAGTTTTAGTCACTATGAGTCACTTCGACGGGAAGAAACGCGCATTTTGCGTGCGCGCGTTTTACCAGACCTCTCGTTCATACGTTGTTATTAGGCGACTATATTGTTCTGAATATGAACTACGGCGAATCAGTCAAGCTCCGAGTGCAAATTTAATTAAAATATGGATAAAGCGTTTCGAAGAGACTGGCTCAACGTTTAAACCCAAAGCAAAAGGTCTTCCAAGAACATCTAGGACCGAAGACAATATTGAGAGAGTTATGCAGTCGGTACAAGGAGAACCACAAATGTCTACTCGCAAGAGATCGTCCGTCTTACACTTATCGCGACGAAGTTTGCAACGAATTTTAAAGTTGGATCTTAAACTGCATCCATACAAGCTGCAATTAACACAAGAATTGAAAGAATCTGACTTCGGAGCAAGGCTCGCATTTGCTGATGAAATGCTGAATCGGTTTTCCAATTGTGACAACATCCTTTTCTCTGATGAGGCTCATTTTCACATGAATGGGTTCGTAAACCGTCAAAATTGTCGTTACTGGCAAAGTGGAATCCTAAACATAAACATCAGAAACCACTGCATAGTCCTAAAGTGACAGTTTGGGCAGCAATCTCGGGCAGAGGAATAGTGGGTCCGTTTTTCTTTGAAAATGCGCGTGGACAAAACGTCACTGTTAATACCCAACGCTATGTTGCTATGTTGGAAGGCTTTTTGGCTCCAGAACTTGAAAATTCAAGAATAAGGAATTCTAGGACATGGTTTCCACAAGATGGAGCCACTTGTCACACATCTAATGACTCCATGGCGGTTGTGAAACAGATGTTCCCTGGAAAAGTGATTTCAAAGAGAGGTGATATCCCATGGCCCCCACGTAGTCCGGACTTAACGCCTCCTGACTTTTTTTGTGGGGATACCTTAAACACAAAGTCTACAACATCCGAGAAACATCGACGAGCTCAAGCAGAATATCCGTGGTGAAATGGCAGCAATCACACCAGCATTACTGAACAAAGTTTTCAATAATTTCCGTTTGCGGTTAGAGGAGTGGCGTCGTAGAGAGGGTCATCATTTAGATGATGTTATTTTAAAAAAATAAACTTCAGTTCTTACTTAGGCCGATATTAGACTATCATAGAAATATGATCATAGATGTAGGACTCATATAAGTATGATAAACCTATGACAGTGTAATAACAAGCTATGATTCATATTTTCTATGATCATAGAAGTTTGATCCTATTTCACAGCAAGCATACAATTATGATCATATGTGGTCACATCCCTAAATAGTCTGTGGTCGTCTAACCTCAAATACAAAAATGGCGTCGTCAAAAAGCAGATCTTTTGACTGGAATTTAGAAACCACGAAACTACTAATAAACCTATACGAGGAAAATGAGTGCCTTTATAATAATCTTGATCCCGAGTACAAAAATAGGGATAAACGTTTATCCAAAATGACAAACATTGCTAACCTTATTAGCAATGCAACAGGACGGGTTTGCCTCGTCGCAGATGTCCGAAAGAAAATAAACAGCCTCAGATCCCAGCATCTCGCAGAGAAACTTAAGGTGAGCAATCTCCATTTATTCGTAACAGAGTTTTTTATAACAATGATGGTACCTATTTTACCTTCTTGTCCACTTGAAGGAAGGACACTCAAGAATGCAAATGAAACTTACCGAGTACCGATTCGTTTATAAGAATTATTTATTAAATGTAATGTATTTATAAAGTTAAAATTTCCATTTTCAGATAACAACATGCAAAAGTGGATCTGGTGGGGATTATAGTCCTAAAGTATACTGGTTCCCACTGCTTCGTTTTCTGGATGTTTCCGCTGAAGCAGATGCTTCTCAATCAAACTTGGACAGCCCATTACCCCAAGCCGAGTTAGACACACAGCATTCACATGAAGAGGAGACAGCATCTTGTAATGTAAGTGTACTTATTTATATTTAGGTACTTATTTTTCCATCTTGCAAGGGTACTTTTCCAATGCCATTATAATAAACTCTCAAGTGATTTCTGATTTCTGCACCATGTAGTTGTGACTCTCGATCTTGTCTGGCAATTTGGATTAGTTCTTCTTGACTTTCATTCGTTGTTTGAAATAGAGAATCACCTTCAAAACGTGCTTGTTTAGTATATAAGTGGGCACTCTTTTCGACAAGTACATAATGTAAAACACAGCATGCCAATACTATCTCTTTAGCACGAATTGGAACTAAATGAATTGAATTTAACAATACTCTGAAACGAGTTGCCAATATGCCAAAGGCACTTTCTACAACCCTTCTACCGCGTGAAAGCCTATAGTTAAATATTGCATCTTCCCGTGTTAAATTTCGTAACGGATATGGTTTCATTATGGTGTAACTTAGGGAAATGCATCATCTGCTAAAGCAACATAAGGCAACACTGTGCTTGTGCCAGGCAGGGGTTTTCCTTCTGGTATATGTAACAGTGATTTATTGTTTAAGATGTGTCTAAGTTTGCTCTTAGCATAAACTCCTGAATCACCAACTCTGCCATTTGTTCCGACATCAACGTACAAAAATTTATAATTAGCATCTGCTAAACCTAATAAGATAATGCTGTTATACAGCTTGTAGTTGTAGAAATGTGATCCACTGTTAGGGGGACATTTAATCCGAACATGTTTTCCATCTAATGCTCCCAGGCAATTAAATACATGCCATTTATTTTTAAAATCTTCAGAGACTTTGTTCCACTCAGTCTCAGTATTTGGTACCTGCAATAATGATTGTTTTATTAATTTCAGAACGAGCATCCATCTAAGAAAAAGAAATTGAAAACTACTCAAGATGGAGACGCAGATGGTTTAATTAAAGAAGCAACGGCTACAATGAGACATGTCTCAGCACATTACCAGTAAGGGGTGTATTACTAAAAATGACAACCACATTGTTACATTTTGTAACTTTATAAACAGTGAGTTGACAAGTATCCTTCAGGCAAGCAACAATACTTATGTAAATAAAGCTAAGCTGAAAATCCAACTGTGCCTATTTGACATCTGGGACGAGGTTGAGACTGGCAATTTTCATGAGAGACCATCCACCCGGTCCACTAACTATTCTGAAAATTCTGTAGTGTCTGGAATTGCCAGTTCTCTTGTAATTAAAAGAAACGATTTGCAGCCCTATAGCCCCCAAGAGAATAGAAATGTCAAACAGTGCACAGAGTACGAAATTCCTTTGCATGTGCCTGAAAATACTCAGAATTCAAACGAAGAAATTGTATACTACATAAATAATTATGATCCTGAATAAATAAGAATAAGTATAAACATTTTCTGTTTTATGTTTAAATTAATAAGAATAAGTATTACAATTTTCTGTTTTCTGTTTAAATAAATAAGAATAAGTATTATGTAATATTTTCTGTTTTTTATTTTGAGGGATCTGCGGATCGGACAGTCCCAACTTGCCGGCAATGATCTACTCTACGATACCCTTCTGTTGTTTCATTCATCATTTCATTGGTTTTTCAAGTCGTGTGTTTGTTTGTTCACAGTCGTCGGTCGCCGCAGCGTCGGGTTCGGGCGCAGCGTCGACGTCCGTCGCAGGAACATCTGGGGCGTGTAAACGCTCTGCACCCGCAATGTCTTCGTCATCGTCGAAAAAGCCAGTTCCCTCCCGGAGGGGAGCCCTTGCGGATATTGATATAGACGCATTGGTCAACGACTCCGGGAGCGAGCTGTGCTCTTCTGATGATGACGGAGACGATTTCATTGATCCTGCGTCTAGGAGGGAATATGCGCAGGAATTGGATGCAGAGGAGGAGGAGACGCTTTTGGGACGAGCGAGACGAGCAATCGGTAAGGTCGGAGTATGTGTGTCGGAGTAATAGCCCTGTGCCTGTTGAGGAAGAGCATGCCATGATGCAAGATGCAGAAGACGAGGAATGGATCCGATCTATGAGAGTAGCAATGCAAGGAGAGTATGAGGTGTCTGTCGATGTGGAAGGGGGTGAAGTGACTCCGCAGGATGTTGAGGCGGAAAATGTGGTCAGTGCGCCTTGCAGCGCGCGTGTTGCCGGGCCACGTGTTGCCAGGCGTACTGACACCCCGGACGCGGATGTTTTTTCTTGGTCGAGTGACTTTGCTGATTTCACTGGCCAAGCAGAAACATACCAGCGTGAACCGGGCCCGCAATTTACTTCCCAGGATCCTACGGAAGTCTTCCTTTGCATGTGGGATCGGCCAATCATTGAGATGATTGTCACCGAGACGAATAGATACGCAGTGCAAGTAATTTCTAAATTGTCTGAGACAGATGCTATTACCGCCGACCTTGACACGTGGCGGGAAACCACTGTCGAAGAAATTTATACTTTAATTGCAGTGCTTATCTATATGTCATTCTACCCGAGGACGAGAGTGAGGGATTACTGGACGACTGGTGTTCTGGGCATGGCTGAATTCAGGAAGTTGATGAGCCGCAATCGCTTCCTAATGCTCAGTAGGTTTCTTCATTTTATGGACAATGAAGGCATGCCACCAGGTATGTCTTCGTACCAAAAAAAAATATCTAAAATATCCCCCATTTTGGATCATTGCAATAATAAATTTCAGAGTTTGTATACGCCTCAAAGAGAACTCAGCTTGGACGAGTCGTTGCTTCTATGGAAGGGACGCCTATCTTGGGTCCAATCCATACGCAAGAGGCGCGGGCCTTCTATACCCGAGGAGGCCCCTTTCAGCCCCGGCGAAATTCTGCAATTCAATAAAGCATACAAACAGTTTCTTCAGGCGGAACGAAGGACGACCTGACTTTCCTTAACGGGAAGCCATGCCCCGTCCGCTACAACTTTGATCCGACGAGGCCAGAAGAAGATCGGCTGCTGGTGAACTGGGACTGGCTCATGCCCTTATTTTGGGGGCCGCCGCCAGGTGAGAGGGATCTCGTGAGGCTGCCCACCATACTGGAGTTTGTTGAAACGAAGATTCGCTTTTCGAAGTGCAAGGCGGTCGCCGGGGACACCTGCTCCTGCGGCAAGAGGCCTAATGTAGTGGTACCACCGGGACGTGAGTGCAGGATCCCACAGCACTTTCATCATTTCTGCACGGCGCACGTCTCTGCGTGGATAACCAAGTACATGGTCCCGGCGATTCTGCTGAAAGAATCCCAAGAAATCTTCAGAGAGGTCATCCAGAAAGTGCATGAAGGTGATCCGCAAATCCTCCAATACTATTCGACGGGTGACCGGACGGACACAGAAATGTTGCTGCACTCGGCTCGCAACATCAGTGATAATAGTGCTAAATAGTGCAGCAGCATGTGTAGTTCGCTTATTAAAATAAATATTTGTGTTTATAATATGTTTACTTTTTTTTTCTTGTACCCCTATGAGTGTAGGATGATGGAGAGTTGTGCAGGTAAGGTACTGAGATCATTCCCTCTGACGTTGCTTCAAGTTGAAATTTAGTTTCTCTCGTGACCACTCTATGTTAGATACAATCAAGTCAAGCTTGGACTGCATCAGATGTAACGTCTAGGTAACGTGCTACTAGCCGCTGCATAGCACGTCACATCACTAACGCAGATAAGTTGCAAGGCGTGATGATTAGCGTTATGTGCACATGGGATGCAAAGCTCCGTTATCACAAACTATGCTTGGCATATGCTTATCATATGTCTTGAGCTAGGCCTGAGTGTGCATTCGTCTCTGAGTACGTGTATCTGCGACGTTTAGGTATGGAGCCGACCATACAGGAATATGAGACGTCTAAATAAGGTTTTTCTTAACTTCATATCTATGAATAACTGCATGTAAGCCGCAAACAGTATTATGACAAAGACCGGCGGCAATTGGCGTTACATCTGTAACTCCTTATGGACCGATAATACGTATGACCACATGGCACGCTATCGTTTAAATATGGAACAAACTATGTGTCACTACTCAAAAGATAGGTAAATATGATAAGACGACGGGACCTTCATCGAAATATTATTACAGGCTGCCGACCGAACGTAAGTAGCTCCAGCGTATTACGGCAACCCACGTTTAGTTGGCACTGTCTTGAAATATTCGGGAAAACCCGTGCTATATTCATTTTATGATCTGTATCCAACTGGCGGCGTGTATTTCAAAACGAAATCAAAACTGATGAGTGACCATAGAAAATTACCGGGACATACACGTGTGCTTCATACACGTATATACACCTCACTTATACTTAAGATTTGTCATTGTATAGCTTACAGGTTTGGTTAGACTATAATGATGTACAAAACATCATTCTAAATATGTATACTTTTCATGATTCCTGTAATGTTAGGACTATGGTATGACAGATACCTTACCTAAACACTGCACCGTACCTACCTATCGCTGCATAGCATGTCGCGGTGCCCCTCTATCGTGTTACAAAGTGTAGTGACCACGGTTATCTATGCATGGATGTAGATTGTACAACATCTTAGTGGATAGAACTAGTACAATATATTATTATCATTATTAAACTAACTACCTAAATATCTAATATCATGAAGGAAACTGGTATGTCGTGACATTTGTAAGTCGGCATGCATTTTGAAATGAAATAACTATCTATCGGGAACAATTTTTTTTTTTTTTTTTTCAAAAACAAACACTCACATGCACAATATACTCAATACTGATGTACACAAATACCTAATACTTATTATATAAACAAATGATCATATCTATGATTAGCACTACTTCGGCCGGTTGAGAGTTCCACGCCACGATGCCTGCTGACGCAAAGCTTCTGCATACTGCATCAAGTGCCTGTCCAGTCGCCGCTGCTCTGCCTTCTGACGTTTTCTCTCCTCACGCTCCAAGTCTTGTCTGCGCTTTTCTTCTTCTTCTTCCGCGCGCTCTTGCTCCTTCCGAGATTTTTCCCCGTTGTCTCGATGAACGGCTTCTCCAGAGTTTCCGCTCATGGTGGATGATGATTTTGTGAATGATGACATGGTGATTTTGTTAAGACTGATCGATTGTACACAGCCTTGTGATTATGGCGAGTGTATATGTGCTAATGATTGATTGTATATGTACTTTCCTCCATTTATACTAACCCGAAACCTACCTAATAAGGACTCGTTGTTCCATAATTATCGCGAATGTTTTCCCACTTGAATAAGCTCGTTCATGAGGGATAATTCAAATACCGTGACATCATGGTGTACCGCAGTAACGACAGAATTGATAAGCAAATTAGGTAGAGAAACGTATTTTGTGGTAAAATGGCGCAATATCGATGATGTCAACGGGTAATACATATCGGCAATACCCAGTTATTTTCAGCTGAAAAGGAAAAAATTGATAAGGATAATGCATACAGTTTTACATTTTATTACGGGAGTCATATCATACACTGTGTTAACTTCTGTTAGCTAGCACAATCATGCTCCGTATGGAAAAAAGTATAGGTAAGCTTCAGTACGTGCTCGTTACGGTACAAATGCAACCAACGATTGTTTCAACTCTAACTGCAAGCACCCCGGCATGCTGAGTATGCACGCAGTCTTGCTACGTGACCTGCAGTCTTACTTGACTATGTTGTATGTTCTTCGGATGTTCGGCTCCGACAAGCTATTCCACTACAGCGTTGCAGCGTGCACTCATGTCCGCAAAGCAGTTTATTAAGCGAACCCGAGAGACTTGGGTTTTTGTTGAATCGTCCATGCACACCATCGTTAGGTGATGAACACTTAATTACCTCGGCAGGTGTACCTGTACACCTTACCGTAGGTATGCCTTACCGTAGGTATGCCTTACCGTAGGTATGACGTCAAACCTTATCGAACAATGGTGTATTGTTTCATTTTTCCGAACTATTAATATTTCAATAAACCCCACGGACAGGATGAGATCGATTAATTGAGCCCGATAACATATTTAATTGAATGAGAGGAAATTAATATAAATACCATTTGAGTTCAGCGATAAGAGCGTTATCGCGCCGTCGCGGGTGGCCGTTCTAATGCTGTAAGAATTTACTGATATGGATGTTGCTACCTACAACCAATGCTACAACAAGGTGCACTTACAGGTTAACAGTAAAGAGTTTTTGCGCTCATATTCACAGAGACCTAAGGTTAGGCTTGAGACTAGGTCTCACTTTTACATAGCAAAACCTAGATAGAACTCAACAATCATATTTTTCCCGAGACCACTGTGCATCAGAGTCTATTGTATATTTTTTGTATGGGGAAAAAGTAAAAATCATGAAAATCTTTTAAATGGTAATACTGTTAGGCATGGCGGCAAGTAGGCATTATAGTCCACACAATTCTTGACATTTGATGCCTTGAAGTCATATTCATATGTCTGCCGCTTTGGCTTCCACAGCACTTTGAAATTTCCCATACTAAATGTAAGGGAAATGTAAACAACGACGTTATTTTATTAATATTTATTTCGAAGTGGGTAGGTATTTGAAAGTGAATGCAGGACAAGTAATGTAGCACTGATATGATTAAAAAAAATGGCGAAGTGCAAGTTGGACTCACGCGTTGAGAGTTCCGCTCTAAAAAAAGCTCTTTTAAGCCGTAGGGCTATGCCAAAGGATCTGAATATGAATAAATAAATTCAATTTCTTGGATTTCGAATACTCCAGCCAGGATGTGGGATATATTATGGATCTGAAGTTATTAAAAACTTAAATTTTCTCCAGTATTACCAGCCTAACGGTATTTTTATCAAACAACAAATATTAGGCAAAAAACCATTTGCAGACTTGAGCAACAAGCAAAAGAAAAGGCGGTCAGGAACATTAAGCGACTATTCAGAAGAAGAATTATCTTTTGCTCTGGTTTCTCAACTTAAAACAAAAGGAAGAAAGGACCTTGCCCAAGTAATTGAGTTACTCATGAAAAATCCGGACCGAGCTCACGAAGTCCAATCATTTTTGGTGAACAAGAAGAAGAAAGAAACTCTTCAGGAAGATCAAGCTTTGGCCCCTGCTACTTCACTGTATTTGTCAAAATGGAAATATTTGACGCTAAGGGCTTTCTTGTCAGATATAGAAGATTCTGCGCAGCTTCCTTCATGCCACAAGTTGTTGATTGCTATGAAGAAGTGCTATCCGAGTACGTTAGATATTGAAATATTTGAAAACGGAGCAAAGGTGAAGCTGCAGGCATTGCTGAATTTGACTGTACTGAGGATACTGCAAATTGTTGGTGAACCTCTCGATGTATCAAGTAAAGGACTGAAGATGACTAGCAAGTGGGGTTTCGACGGATGTTCAGCACAAAGTAACTACACACAGAGAAGCGAGAATTCTGACTTGGATGATTCATCGGTATTCATCACAAGTCTAGTACCATTGAAGCTGGAGTCTGGCAATGTGATGGTATGGGAGAATCCAAAATCTTCTTCCAAGTTTTACTGCAGACCTGTCAAGTTTCTGTTTGCAAAGGAAACCAGCCATTTAATTAAACAAGAAGAAGCTGCGATGAAGGAAGAAATCCGAAACCTAATATTATCAAGATGCGGGGAATTCGAGATCAGTCATGATCTGCACATGACGATGATTGATGGCAAGATAGCTACAATTATAACCGATACTCCATCTGCAGCCACTTGCAATATATGTCTGGTAAAGCCAAGTGACATGAACAACCTAGCTGAAGTATTTTTAAGACCTGTTCGGGATGATGTGTACCAATATGGACTCTCAACACTCCACATGTGGATCAGAAGCATGGAGTGTGTATTGCACATATCCTACAATTTGGATTTTAAGATGTGGTGTGCACGTGGTGGAAACAAAGAGCTGAAGAAGGCAAGGAAGGATTTAACGCAACAAGAATTAAAAAAAAGATGGGACTCTTGATAGATATTGTGAAACAGGGCTTCGGGACTACCAACGATGGCAACACTGCCATAAAATTTTTCAGAGAATACGAGAAGAGTGCACAAATCACGAAGATTGATGAGAATCTCATCAAGCACTTCGCTGTCGTCTTGCAAGTCATATCCTCAGGGATCGCCATCAAAATTGATAGATTCCGGGAATACTGCAGAGAGACAGCTGAGCTTTTTGTCCACCTTTATCCGTGGTACAATATGCCTGCAAGCGTACACAAGCTGCTTATACATGGAGCTGATATTCGCAGACATTTCTCTTGTCTTCCCATCGGAATAATGTCGGAAGAAGCCTACGAAGCAAGAAACATGGATTTCAGAAATACAAGAGAGCATTACACTCGAAAAATGGGGAGGATCCAAAACAACGCAGATATCCTTCATAAGTTTTTAATAACTTCAGATCCATATATATCCCATATCCGGCCGAAGTATGCGAAATCCAAGAAATTGAATTTATTTGCAGAAGCTATGGACCTACTAGAATCAGAGGTAGAGGAAGAAAAGGAAATGGAGATCGACGAAGCTCCAGTAGATATGGCAGATCCTTTGGCATGATTATCTCCACAGCCACAGCTACACGGCTTAAAACAGCTCTTTTTAGTGCGGAACCCTCAACGCGCGAGTCCTACTCGTACTTGGCCATCTCTTCCCTAAGCCCGAAACTTCCGTACGGGCAGTAGTATACAATATATATACAGGGTGGCCCAAATACCGTGGATCAAACGAACCAGGGTGATAGAGGTGATTTCCAACAAAAAATATTTCTACAGCATGGTCATAACTTAATTGGATAAAAAGTGATGATCATTTTTGGTTTTTTCAAATAAACTGCCGATTTTTTTACAATTTCATTAATACAGAGAAAAGTTGATAAAAAACACCAAAACAAAAGGTGTTGTATTATGACCAGATAATGTATCATTACAAAAAAAAAAAGAATTGCAGCTCTGGGTACCTAATTTAAGAAGCAATTAATTTTTTCCCGTAAATTTTGAAGCATTACAAAAAAATACTACTCACTTTGAGAGCACCCTGAGTAAAAAAAATGTACTACAGAAAAGTGACCCTGTATTAAAAAAACTAGCCGATTTAATGCTGATTTGAATGAGGTATAACACTTTAGTGTCAGACTTTCAGTTCAGGTTTTATGCGAGTTTTTTTCATGTCAAGGAGCAAATTTGTTAGAAAGGAAAATTCGAATAAAAATTACGTAGTAATTAAAAAACCATCTTGAAATAAAAGAACAACAATTTATGTGGGTTCACTCTGGAGTAGTAGTGTAAGTTATGGATGTTAAAAATTCCCATTCTTCTAAAACTTTATCATCGTTATCATAAACGGCTAGTTTTCTGTACGTTGGATTGCTAGAACTGCTTTGTGCTTGTCACACTTAGGATTTATGAAATGGAAAGAAACTCTTTCACACTAAACATTGAATGAACATTTTTTCTTTAATCTTTTATCGAAAAAGCGTCATAATTAAGAAACTATGCCTCTCTTTCACACTAACCATTTCAATCCTTTGTCGAAAAAGGTCAGAACGCCCGTCTTGGCGTGGCGTTATCAGTTCAGTTCAGGTAGAAGAATGCTGGGTGGAGCGGGGCTCTACGCAGGAAGCCAGTGATCAGAGAACTGGTTCTTTTCTCTGACATCTCTTGTCCTCTTCTAACACTGATCGATTTCTGAGGGGGGCCGGCGGGGTGGGGCCGGGGGAAGCGCGTGAGCATCTTTCTTTGTTAGTAACTCGCTTTCCGCCTGTGACTACGCACCCGTATTCTGCACTTGTGACCTTACCTACCTATCACCTACGCATCGTTATTGGACTTGTCTATATATTGCCTACCTGTGACCTACGCTTCGTTATTGGACTTGTGTTAGATTGCCTACCTGTGACCTACGCTGTGTGAACCGGACTTTGTAATCGCTACGGATTGGCTAGATAAACGGAAGATGGCTGCTGCGAGGAGAGAGTACACCCAAAGGGAGTATGCAGAAATGCATTACCTTTATGGCTTCTGCGACGGCAATGCTCGGGCTGCTGCCAGGGAATATCAACAACGGTACCCTGACCGAGACCGTTTCCCGGACTACAGGGTCTTTTTGCGTGTGCATAATGCGTACATGGAGGGAGTCTTACCCGGTACGCATGCTCCGAGAGAGAGATTTGTGGTACGATTTGACAATGAAGAGCGAATACTGCGAGAGTTACGATTGGACCCCGGTATTAGCCAACGCCAAATATCGCGAAATCTCGGGATCCCACGTTCGACGGTGCAGCGTATTATTAAAAAAAACCGATATCATGCCTACCACGTGCAACGAGTTCAAGCTTTGCTGCCAGCTGACTATGAACCTAGAGTGAGATTTTGTAGAGAGATGTTAAGACTACACAGAGAGGATCCTCAGTTTTTCAATAAAGTGTTATGGTCGGATGAGTCAAATTTTAGAAGAATGGGAATTTTTAACATCCATAACTTACACTACTACTCCAGAGTGAACCCACATATCATCAGAAATGATCGATTCCAGCATCAGTTTGGCATTAACATGTGGGCTGGTATCATTGACCAGAAGCTGGTGCTACACGAAATGCCACCAAGGCTAAACGGTGCTGAGTATTTAAATTTTTTACAAAATGATTTGAATCCATTACTCAACGAAGCTGAAGTTCCGGAAGAAATAAGAGAAGAAATGTGGCTGCAACAGGACGGTGCCCCGCCTCATTACGCTCGAGCAGTTCGACAATACTTGAATGAGCGCTTCCCCGACCGGTGGATTGGTCGAATAGGAGCTGTTGCATGGCCACCCCGGTCGCCCGACCTTAATCCGTTAGACTTTTTTATTTGGGGCTATTTCAAAGAAGTGGTATATCAAAAAGAGAACAACACTGAACAAGAATTACGACGAAAACTCGAATTTGCAAAAGTACAAATTATGAATAACAGAGGTGCCTTCCGGCGATTACGTACCAATTTTATTAGGCGGTGCAGATTGTGCATAATGGTTAGAGGCAGGAATTTTGAGCATTTACTGTAAAAAAATAATGTAATAAAATTATCGACTCATAATTGTTGTTCTTTTATTTCAAGATGGTTTTTTAATTACTACATAATTTTTATTCGAATTTTCCTTTCTAACAAATTTGCTCCTTGACATGAAAAAAACTCGCATAAAACCTGAACTGAAAGTCTGACACTAAAGTGTTATACCTCATTCAAATCAGCATTAAATCGGCTAGTTTTTTTAATACAGGGTCACTTTTCTGTAGTACATTTTTTTTACTCAGGGTGCTCTCAAAGTGAGTAGTATTTTTTTGTAATGCTTCAAAATTTACGGGAAAAAATTAATTGTTCTTAAATTAGGTACCCAGAGCTGCAATTCTTTTTTTTTTTGTAATGATACATTATCTGGTCATAATACAACACCTTTTGTTTTGGTGTTTTTTATCAACTTTTCTGTATTAATGAAATTGTAAAAAAATCGGCAGTTTATTTGAAAAAACCAAAAATGATCATCACTTTTTATCCAATTAAGTTATGACCATGCTGTAGAAATATTTTTTGTTGGAAATCACCTCCTCTATCACCCTGGTTCGTTTGATCCACGGTATTTGGGCCACCCTGTATAAGTAGTGTATTATTGGGCACTTTAGCTCACTTTCGATCCGTTCCGCTTCGCTCCACTCCGCTCCGCTGCGCTCAGCTCGATCAAAGTGAGCCAAAGTGCCACAATAATACACACCTTACCCTCTCCATCGAAATCGATATACAGGGTGTTTGGTAGAACGTTGAACATACGAAAATGGGAGACAGGTGGGGTCGTCTCCTATCTATCCAGCCCAAAAAATTTGACCCAGGCCCCATAGAATTTTTTAGCCGATTTTTTTTTAAATTTTGAATTTTAGTGAGGTCGACATCTTTAAAGTCCCATAACTTTTTGTAGGATGGACAAAACTGGCAACACTTTTTTTTGTTTTTGTTTTGACTGTTGGTAGATTCATCTCCAATTATTAGTTTGTGCAGATAGCAGTTAGAAAAAAAGTTATGAGCCTTCGAACATTACAAAACGGAAAAACAAAATTTAAGGGTGCTTTTGAACTGCATTTAAAAAAAAAACTAATAGTGATTGAAGAATTAGGATTTCCTAAAAACATCCTTGGTTTATGGCCTTTCGAACGGTATGTAATTTGTTTAATTTGAATAATAAACTTCAGAGTTATTGACCATTTTTACTTGAAAACGGGAATTTTGACGCAATTTCATTTTTGAGAAATGTTTTTTTTTTTGCAAGATTCATCATAGGGTGTTAGGTAGAACGTTGAACATACGAAAATGGCGGTTAGTTGGGGTCATCTGCTACCCACTTGGCCCAAATTATTTGACCTTGGCCCCACCGTTTTTTATTTTTTTACTTTTTCTTACTTTTATTAAAAATTACCAGTTATTTAACTTTAAATTCGAATATCTTTACTTGCGATGGGTAAAACAGGCAGGATATTGTTTTGTATTAATGTTTAAGAGTAGCAGATTCTCATAAAATTATTGTTTGGTACAGATGTTCGTAGGAAAAAATGTTATGAGCCTTTAAAGGTACAAAAAGATGTAAAAAAATACTTAGAGCATAATTTTGACTTGCATAAAAAAAAAACTAAAAGCGATCGAGAACTTAGGATTACACATCTCTGCTGTATGAGCTTTCTAACGGTACCTAATTTACATTTACTAAAACAAAAAGTCAGGACTTATTTGACAATTTTATCAAGTAGGAGGTTTTTGACGAAACAGAAAATTAAAATGTTTTGCAAAATTTAAAACTGTAAAGTTGTCAAAAAATGTAGCAATCAATTTAAATGAGAGGAGTACTTAAATTACCCATTCAAAGGGCCTTTTTCTGTTACCAGTCACTGCACAGACTCCTTTGTTGCGAAATTTCTAGGAAAAAAAACCACTTACATTTGTTATCTGGGGTCGGGAGCTCTAAGCAGGTAAACAGTTTGTCTCACTCGTGCGCAGTCATAAGGCATGTTTTTTCTCTTTCGCTCCCGGCGGAGACCGCTGAAGAGGCCAAAACGATGATTTAGAATAATTTGAATCAGTCGAGACTTAAATGCCTCTGCGATCGTTTGTGCCCGTCACTTCTGTTTTCGTTCCGAGTCGTTTTGTTAATTACTTGTTGTGTTATCTGTCTGTTAAGTTTCTTGTTACTGTACTGTTAAGTTTCTTGTTAATGTGCGTTATTACGTTTTTCTTGGTGAAAAATGGCTACCTTTACCAGTGAAGAATACGCTGACATGTTGTTAGCGTATGGACGCGCCAACACTAATTCGCGTGAAGCGCGAAGGATTTACCAGGAAACTTATCCTAACCGGCGAGTACCAAGTCATCAAACTTTTGCCAGCACTTACCGACGTTTACGAACTACCGGTAATCTAAATTTTCAAGAGCCAAGAGTGAACCAGGGAATTCTCAATGTCGCCGTTGAAGAGCAAATTGTAGCTGAGTTTGAGGCAGACCCTAACACTAGCATAAGGGTCGTAGCTAGACGACTTGGCTTGACCATATGGAAAGTGTGGTCTGTTCTCCGGGCAGATGGAATGCATGCTTTTCACCACACTCCAGTGCAAGGTAAGATTTTTACACATTTAAGCATTCGTTTTGATCCGAAACAAAATTGTGCCATGAGTAAGTTTCTGCAATTAAATAAAAAGTACATTTTAAATTAGTTTGACCTTGACTTCGCCAGTTTTTTATTTGTGTCTTATGTATCAATCAGGCGTCTTTGCACTGCACTGTATTGCATTCCCTTTTGTGAATTTAGTTTTAGATCTTTAAGAATTTTAATCCATTAGGTATTTTTTTTTGTTCTAAGACGTGTTTGGTTTGTTACAGATCTTGAAGATAATGACTTTGGGAGGCGAATGCAGTTCTGTCACCATTTGCTGCATACTGATGTAGACGATGTCAACTTTTTGCGGAGCATACTGTGGACGGACGAATCTAAGTTCGATAAAAAAGGGATTACCAACTTGCATAATTTGCATCATTGGGCCCCTAAAGGTCAAAACCCACATACAAAGAGACGAAGAGGGTTCCAAAGAAGATTTTCAGTCAATGTCTGGGCCGGAGTGATTGGAAACAGGCTCATAGGGCCCCATTTTTTGCCCGAAAATCTTGATGGGAGCAATTATTTAGAGTTTTTGATCAACGATCTACCACCATTGCTACAAGAAGCATTTGATGAAGACAGGCCTGTCGTGTTCCAGCATGATGGCTGCCCAGCTCACTGGAGTCGGAGCGTACGTGAGCTACTAGACAATTGTTTCCCCAATTCGTGGATTGGCAGAGGGGGACCAATTCCATGGCCTCTGCGATCACCCGACCTCACTCCGCTCGACTTTTACGTGTGGGGAAGAGCCAAAGAACTTGTCTACTTCACGGTAGTAGAAACGCGTGAAGAATTAATAAACAGAATTAATGCTGCATTCGAAGTGATGAGGGGAGAGATGCTGCTGCGGACGACAACCGTTGAAATAAGACGCAGATGTCGCGCGTGCATTGAAAATGGAGGGCGTCAATTTGAGCAATTACTTAATTGAATAAATTCATTTAAATGTAATTTACTTGTTTTATTACCCACTGACATTTAGGTAACAGAAAAAGGCCCTTTGAATGGATAATTTAAGTACTTCTCTTATTTAAATTGATTGCTACATTTTTTGACAACTTTACAGTTTTAAATTTCGCAAAATTTTAATTTTTTATAAAACATTAATACAAAACAATATCCTGCCTGTTTTACCCATCGCAAGTAAAGATATTCGAATTTAAAGTTAAAAAACTGGTAATTTTTAATAAAAGTAAGAAAAAGTAAAAAAATAAAAAACGGTGGGGCCAAGGTCAAATAATTTGGGCCAAGTGGGTAGCAGATGACCCCAACTAACCGCCATTTTCGTATGTTCAACGTTCTACCTAACACCCTATGATGAATCTTGCAAAAAAAAAAATCATTTCTCAAAAATGAAATTGCGTCAAAATTCCAGTTTTCAAGTAAAAATGGTCAATAACTCTGAAGTTTATTATTCAAATTAAACAAATTACATACCGTTCGAAAGGCCATAAACCAAGGATGTTTTTAGGAAATCCTAATTCTTCAATCACTATTAGTTTTTTTTTTAAATGCAGTTCAAAAGCACCCTTAAATTTTGTTTTTCCGTTTTGTAATGTTCGAAGGCTCATAACTTTTTTTCTAACTGCTATCTGCACAAACTAATAATTGGAGATGAATCTACCAACAGTCAAAACAAAAACAAAAAAAAGTGTTGCCAGTTTTGTCCATCCTACAAAAAGTTATGGGACTTTAAAGATGTCGACCTCACTAAAATTCAAAATTTAAAAAAAAAATCGGCTAAAAAATTCTATGGGGCCTGGGTCAAATTTTTTGGGCTGGATAGATAGGAGACGACCCCACCTGTCTCCCATTTTCGTATGTTCAACGTTCTACCAAACACCCTGTACATTAGCTTAATTGTGTCTCACTTTTAATCGGAGCACCGCTCGATTAAAGCAATCTAGAATGCTACAATAATGCACACCTCGCTGTGATTGTCTCGAATCGATATGGATGGAGCAAGCATGGAAGTAACAAAAATATAACCTCGACTCACCATCGCCCCGTCACGCCGTGGAGTACAATCACTGTTTATGAAATGCTTACACAAAACACACAATGTAAGTAATTCACTGATGAATGTGATTGTTGGTTTTAAAAGATGATTTTAACCATGTTTCTAATGAGAAAATTCCGTTTTATGTTTGTAGGTAAGTACGTTAACTAGGTTCCATTTCGAAGTTTCATTGTTGTCTGGAATGTGTCACGTTCCTGTTTTGTAAAACCAACATCAAATCAAAGTCATGCTCAGGTTTGTCGCTGATGTCTGAGAGGCTCTTTATATACAATTAATCATAGGTAAGGTTGAAACCATCAGACAATCAAGAGTCATACTCAGGTTGTAAGTGATTTCTTGTTGGAGTTTATAATGTACCACCATCACTAACTCAAACCTTCACTCAGGTTGTAGCTGATGTCCAACAGGTTTTCTTAGTAATAAACCCATCAGAAATGCAGACCTTCGTTCAGATTTTTTTTTGTTGTGTGTTAGGTAATACAAAATTGAAAAACCATCAGAAAAATCAACCCATTTCAAGTACTCTGTTGGCTGCGAGGTACCTACCAATGATTTTAAAATTGGTATGCAATCAGACATATCGCTAGAGCAAATATCTGATAAGTTTAACAAGAAGCTGTTGTGTGACACAACAAGAAAATCAAGCCTTCGGAAATGGATTAAGGTAGTTTTGACATTTACCTGACGAAAATAAAGGATTCCATCGGCAAGCTTAGGAAAACCAAAAATCTCATTTTTTTGTTTAAGTAATATTAAGCAATGTTTCTTTGTGGGATTCTAAACGACCACTGTACTTATACCATGTACGTATACGAACATGTACTGTAATGGACACCCTGCGTTCCCACGGGGAGGGCTCAAGCTGACTTAGGTGTCCGGCTCTCAGAATCTCTTACCTTAATCAGCATAATTGCAATACAAGTACAGTCAACAGCACATGTAGGTTAACAACTTTGATTAAATTTGGTTTATTGTTTAGCCAAATGTACATGTACCGTGTTATCATAAAAAGTTAGACATCGATTTCAACACTTGTTTTGAAGTGATGAACAAGAATTTGTAATATCTATTAGCTACCAGCTGTAGCCTACAACTTTACTCGCATCTGGTTATGATCCCAAATATAGTACCAAAATCATAAAATTATGATATATAATGATTGTCATCAGTAATTGATGCAAAAAAGTTGCATTTGTCAGCCAGGAAAAAAAACAAGGTAAGTACCTATATCGGTATAGTTAGTCCCAACTTAACCCTTAAATGCATGATGTTTTCTTTTTTTATTAAAAAAAAAAACAATTTTAGCTTTTTTTTCTCTGCGATAAAATTTTCAACCTTCCGTAACATTTTTTGATTTATGAAGTTATGAAAAATATTTTTTTCATGTTTTTTTTATGTTTTTCTACATTTTAATATACAATAGTATATTAAACAAAGAATTAAGACACATATAAATTACTTATTTTTTTTTTTGTTTTTTTTTCGTTGTATCATTTTCGATACAAGATGCATTTAAGGGTTAAACCTAACTAAAATAGAATACGTAAGCTGCATAATAATATCACAGAGGAAATAAATAGGAACAGAGACAAAGCTTCATACAACCACGGCGTCGTAGGTTAACTACTACAAGCATACTGCGCATGTGTGAGTGAGCACTGGACGCTGTGTCGCGTACGCGCCGCCACTGGATAAAACCGGTTTACGCTCGTTCGAGCAGTGAACAAACTGTGGGCTTGCACAAACCCCGTTTTATTTGTTGTCACCTACCTTATCGAATTGTTTTATGGCTCAAAACCACGAAGGTGGCAAATTCCAAGTTTGCAACTTGAGCATAAAATCTTAAAAGCAATAGCCGAATTAAAAAGTTAATATGATTGGCTTGTTATTGTACTTGGCATATTTAAAAGGGGCGCGCACAGATTTCTTTATTTTTTTTAATACAGTGATTTTAAGGCAACTTGGCAGCAAAAATCGTCATTTCGGGAACATAATAAAATATTTATTTAAAATTGTAATATGTCTTAATATCTTGAATTATTTATTTATTTTTACAGTATTTTACTATATTAACTAAGTGCAAATATAAATTTAATGAATATATAGAGGTAATAATAAACAAATATAAGCTGAAAATTAAACTGAAGCTAAGTTAAAAATTTCAAGCATAAAATTTCATATATAACAAAATATGGATAGCTTAAAAAGTAATATTAAAAATGATTGTGACAAGAGCGTTATTCTGTTTGTATGTACCCATTTATATGTTTAATAAAAAAAAATAGTATTATTACGGCAAATAAAAGTAGTGTTCCCGGAAATGATGTCGCGTTCCCGGAATGACTGAGATGTTCACTGAATGATTTATTCAGGATTTTGTTACAGGCAATTGTATTTTTAAGTAATAAATGCGTGAATGTAACCTTAAAATATCTTTAATCAGTCTTTACATTTGGTATTTATTATTGCAATATATTTTAACACGATAGAATCGGCAATTAATAATTCAAAACTGGTAACAAAACTCTTAATATTTTTGTTACCTATACGAACATAAATCTTCACAAACTCAACTTTTAACGTCTAGCCTCTCTTATTTAAATCAGTCTTCAAGTGAATTATTAACTAACGCAATAAAGTAAACAAAATTGGTAACAGAATCGTATCCAATTAAAAAAGAACAAAATTTGCTTCCTTCTGCAGTAAAAAAATCACCCTGTTAATTGGTTAACATTTTTCAAATATATCAACATTAGACTTAAAAAAGAACAAAATTTGCTTCCTTCTGCAGTAAAAAAATCACCCTGTTAATTGGTTAACATTTTTCAAATATATCAACATTAGACTTGAAATGGTAATACTCATCATTGTTTTCAAATTTCAGAGATGGTGTAGGTGTTATCTCTATAATTTGTTCAAATGTAACGTAAGATACATCTTGTGGGTCTATCTGAAATATCCTTGCAGTATTGCGCACTGATCTAAGAAAAGTGACCTTGAGTTCTCCGTCGTCGTCTCCAACACAAGTCTGACTGATTGCAAGGTATCTATAGAACACATTTCTTTTTTGAGTAGGCACTTTCACCAATAAAAATGTTCCAGGTCCAATTAAATTGGGATGAATATTTTCTTTGGTGTTCATGTCATAAGACGGTCCAGCTGCCATATCCTTAACGGTGGTCTTTAGAGCTTTCTGGCGAAGAGAGAGTGTTTGTAAATCTTCGTCATCAGATGAAGTAGAGTCATAAATGCTTTTAAAAATGCTTGGTCTGTTATTGATGTTCGTCAGATCTTCAAAGTTAATTTCAGTTGGTTCTTCCGTTTGATGTGAATGAATTTCTAAAGACTTAATGTCATCCGTGGATTCGATAACATCGTTGCATTCACCTCTGGAGGGCACTTGTAGTTTCAACACTTTTTGCAAATGCTGATATTGGTGTAACTCTATTAAAACTTCATGTGCTTTTTTCCAAGCGATATGAGTTATTTTCATAATACCTGGCACAGCGTCGATTGATTTCGGAATGTTTTCTTTCATGCCTTTAACTTCATCGTCAGAAACTTCTTGTACATGGATCCTAGACTCTGTAAACAGATTAACGAATTCTGTGGCAGTCTTGATATCTTTCCCCATTAACACGTGACTATCAGCAGTTCGTTTTAAGACTCCGCCTACACCATCCATAGGCCCTTTTCCATGTCCTGGTTCGCTAAATGTCCACGTAGATTTTATGATTTGCTTAAATTCGTCAATCAAAGTTTTGAGCCACAAGTATATGTTGGTACGATTGCGATATTGGGATGTTGGTCCGTCAGAGTAAACATGCAAAGTGTCAATTTTCTTGTTTTCCAGGATTGTCCTCAATATTGGTTTCATGTGTGCCCACACCGCATGGGCCTGGTGATCCAAATTATCACTGACTGTTGCAAAAGATGTTGTTTGCAACTGATGGTCATCATTTCGTGAATAGTAAACTCCAGTGTGAATAGTTACTTGATTTTTGACGAAATGCGAGGATTGTATTTCTGTTGCATATTTTGTTGTGTAATTTTCTGAGAAATCAATTTGGATCATGATCTCATTGTCTTTCATCGTTTCTTTCATCTCTTTCTTTTGTTTATTATAGTTGTAAATACCATAAAGATGTTGTTTGATTATTGGAATTTCTTTTGCTATTGCTTTCTTCAATTCTTTCACTGTAGTTGTAACAGGAATTTTACTTGTAATTTTAAATGTCTTTTTTTCTCCTTTAATAATATTTTCTTTATTTATGGACTTCCACTGAAAATATGTTACTGAATCTTCGTTTTCTCCTTCTTCCAATGTCAGCTCCTTGCAATTGTTGCATAATCCATACATGCACTCATAAGAAGTGGGTTCGCAAATATAATCTTTTATAAATGTTTCGGTGTCACGGCATCCTGTTTGGTTTAACTTCTTTATTTTTAGCTCGAAGTTTTCATGTTTGACACATACACAAGTTTCACGATCTCTTAGTTTTGGTGCTACTATCCAAAATGGCTTCGCTCTTCGTAATGTGGTGTAAGGTAAATTGATACCTGTTTCCTGAACAAATTTCGGATGTAAAGCTTTGATCGTTGACAAAAGCACGCGTTTTTGTTTCTTGACACCATTTTTCTTCACAAAGTCCCTCTTTCCTGGGCACATCCTGCTAACATCGTCATTTTGGAAGAAATCCCCTTCTGGCGTATATCTGGCTTCAAAACTACTTCCCGAACTTTTTTGTCGGTCATCAGAATGGTTTTATTAGTTTTTTCTTTAGGCATAATTTCCTTAGCCATGTGTAACAATTTATACTTTCTCATATCGGTGCCACTGACACATCTTTGAAAAATGTCTCTCTCTTTTGTGTTTTTCTGTAATGTTGCTGCCTTTGTTTTCAATTGAGTAGATAATACCTCACCAAATAACAGTTGTTTGCGTACTTCGGGAGGTACTGGTGTATCTTTGATTAACTCATCCACTTTACTATTAGGAGTCATCTGCATATTCTTCTTCTTCTTCTCTATCTTTTCCTTTCTGCTTAAGGTTTTTTTCAATGCCTCAATTTTACGCCTCATTTTGGCCATCGTGTCTTGTTGTTTTGATATTGTCCGGTATGCTTTAGCCCGGTCTTTTTTCACCTGTTTTCTTCCGCGCTGTCTTCGCATTAAATCGAGAGGAGACGGTAAAGTTATGTCTAACTCAGTATCAGAAGGCGGAGGGGTGTTGCTGACTGCATTTGTTAATATCTTTTTCTTTTGTCTATAACTCCTTGAGGCTTCTTTCCATTTTTTTCTTTGTTTGCGTTTTTCGCGCTCTGTCATATCTGCTACTTTCTTTAACTTGTTTTCCGCTTTCTTTTTCTGGTAGTACTCCCTATCTTTAGCTCGTTTTATGTCTCTTTGTTCTTCTGTCATTTTATCTAAGAACTTCCTCTTTCTTGCATTGGCTTTGTTTCTTTCATGTAAATACGCTGAACTATATTTTTTAAGGTTTTTTTTAGGTTTCTTCTTCTTTTCATTTTCATTTGGCTCCATGTTTGCTGAAAGTAAAGAAAGATCTTTAAATTTCCACAAAATATATATCTAATATTGATTCAGTAACAATAACGTCATTTCGGGAACAACTTAGTCATTTCGGGAACGTGCCATCATGTCCGGGAACGTTCCCGAAATGACCGTTCCCGAAATGACTTTTTTGAAATTTCGCGCACTTTATTCTGAAGCCAGCCATCTTGGATGTATTCTTTCGAGGTCATTGTGAAGTAAACAATGATTGTTTTAAGGAATACTCATTCAATATCTACAATCTGAATGTATGTAACAGTTACACGCATTCCCGAAATGACGTATAATTAAAGTACGGTCCAAAAATTATGAAGATAGTGGTACTTACCACTTAAATCATTATTTATTTGCGAACAAAACAATTGACGCCGGCAACACGAAACAGTTCCCCACAACTACAGCACACTAGCGCCAAAGGTCGCGTTCATGAATAAAAGTTTTTCCTACTTAATGCTGCGTTCACGAATATGACGGATATTTTCTAGGACGAACTTTTAACAAATGCTGCTTCCACAATTAATTTATTATGTCAATATTAATTAAGAATACTTAATTTTTAATAAACAAACATATTAATATGAATATTTAAAATATTTAAAGTGTTATTTTACTATATTTTTACGTAACTTGAAGTTAGAAGATGTTGTTTAGGACGCGTTCCCGAAATGATTTTTTACCCATATTTTATCTTAAATTAATCAGAATAAATTGTTTTTAAATTCTATAATTTTAAGTTTAGATACATCACGCTAATTTTGATAGTAAACAATAATAATTTACTGTTATTCATTCAGATATAATATTTTATAAGTTGCCAAAGCTAATTTGCCACCTTCGTGGTTTTGAGCCTTATGTGGAATAAACTGTAAATAGTTATAAAAGTGTTAAAGTGTATATTTTGGACTTTCAAAATGGTGAACTGTACTGTTTGTATGAATGATACTAGAAAAAGAAAAGACATTTCATATTTTAACTATCCCAGGGAGTCTACTAGGTAAGTAAATGAATACCAGATTAGGTATACTTAACGCCAAACAACTTGGACAAGTTTTGAGGTAGTTGTTGTTGGGTAAGATCGCTTCGCGCTCGCTCGGTCAATAAAAGCTTGTAACAGTTTGTTATTTGATTTTTTTCTCTTTTGCCAACCCTACTAGTATAGGTATGAATTTTGTAGGCTCTTTGGAACCTTTCTCTCTGTTCCTATTTATTCCTCTGTGATAATATGCTAAGTAAGTCGTAATAGTACATTAATGAACGATCATGAGTCGCTGAGTCCTCATGACACATGAGCCGGTGATGATAAAACGTTGTAATCGATACCTAAGAATCACACGGTTTTAAACCTTAGTTAGCAGTTTTAACACTAGTCAGGGATACTCAACATTAGGTATTCTTTGGAAAGTTTATTAAACATAGTTTTGCATAGTATATATCAATTTGATTGTCCATGTTTTGTATAATACTGTAAAAGGTTGACAACCATTGCTTTTTTATTGTAGTCATCAAAAAATATGTATAAAATGATTGAATTTATTACAAAAAAGTTATAATTTCTTCGGCGAGCGTGATACATCAACCTTCTAAAGTGCAGTAAAATAAAGTGCAGTAGTGAAATCTCATCAGAGGAACAGCAGAATAAAATGTTCGTAAGTTTATTTTTATTTTTATTGTCCTAACCCTACAGTCTCAACATTAGATAACGATGCGATCGAATGGTATCTACGCTGAATTGTAGTCGTCTCGGTACTAGACTAATGTAGTTCTATGGAGACCACTAGAACTCCTCACACAGAGCGACCGATCGTATCATTATCTTATGTGGAGACTGCAGGGCGTGGTTAACTCAGTTAGCAGTAGCCGTGCCTACTTTTGTTGGGGGAGTCTCTGGTTTCTAAACCTGGTATAGAAAATCTAAGTAAAAAAATCCGCTGCGTTTGCGCCGCAAACAAACACAACAACCAACAACCATCTTGTTTTTCTAGTCCAAACGTCATACAACAGTGTTGTCAACTACAGAAATTTCGTGTCGCTACCTAGTAGAGAATGTAGCGATGGGCAAAAGGAATGTTGGCAAATGGTCTCTGGAGTCGAGAATCTATCAAGAATTTAAAATTTGTATGAGTGAGAGTGGCAGTACTAATTAAACTAAAAAGTAAGTTACCGTTCTCAGTAAATTCCCCGTTCAATGTCGCCATTTCTAGCGACAAAGACGCTAAACTGGCAACACTGCATTAAACAATTCGCTACTACAGCGTCCTCTGAAAGTCTATTAGAGAACTACGACTATAAAATACGGCTAAATTAGAAATACATTATTATAGCTGAAACCAAAGGTCTTTGCTATACTTCGGAATGTGGTATCTTATACATCTTTCATTTCCTACTTTCTTCTTCTAAGTTTGAAGCCCCTAATCTAACGGTCAGCTGGTCGTGTTTTGCTAATATTATTTTAATACAGTACCTAGTGTTCAAAATGGCAGTTAACCAAAACCACAGCAAATTTAAACACAGTTAGCAGTAGCCGTGCCTACTTTTGTTGGGGGAGTCTCTGGTTTCTAAACCTGGTATAGAAAATCTAAGTAAGACCTCATGTATAGATATAATAATATTAGACGAACCCAATGTTTGTAAGTTACGAGTATGTACTATAAGTATTTGTGTCTGTACGTCTAGTATAATACCAATAAAATGAAGGAAAATGAAATGTTTAGAGAGTGTGAGAGTGATATTAAATTAAACTATGATATTTGTGATCGTAGTTTTTGTTTGTATTTGACTTATTTTTTTTTTTATAACCAGGTCTGACACCGAAAACGAAACCCTCACCCCCAACATCAGCGAGAAGCAGTGGCGCCAGCAAAGAGCAAACTCGTTACTGAATTTAGATTCAGAAGACGAGGATCACCACTCGTAAGTAGTGTGTCTCACTCCTAGTAAAAGACCCTCCCACTCTCAAATACTCTTAAATAAGTTGTTTTCATAAAAACAATACTTACATTATTTCCACAACGACTCAGCACAGCACACAACAGCACACAGCCTTATCTAAATTGCATTAATTTTGATTCATAGTTACTAATAGAATATTGTTTATCATTTCAGGAAGGGTACGACTAAACCACCTAAGGAGACAAAGAAACGTAACGTTGGCAGCGGCCAACACGAGCGGTGGAGGTAGTGCAAGTCGCGACGCAAAGCAAAAGAAGAGAGGTGTTAGCGGCACGTCAGCGACAGCATCAACATCGCGCACGTCAGCGACAGCATCAACTCCTGCTACCTCCGGAGGGAAATTTACTCTCACCGAATTGTTTGGGGAAGAAGAGGATGCGACAACGATAGCTGAAGCTAAGGTGAATCTGCTCAAGTCAGTGCTTTGGCGACGCGTCGCAGGTGGACTATTAAAACGCAGCGAAGATCTTGAGGGCAACTTATTTGTAGAGTTAAGGGTCTATAAAGCTGACATTATAAATGTGAAAGCACACCAACGCTACTGGAAGGCAGCTGTCAATCTGAGATATCAGGTTGATGACAGCGCACCGGAGCTGGATGCACTCCACACATTTATAAAGTCGGCTAAAGCCAAATTTACCCACGAGGGTACCTTCCAACTCGATAATGTCAAATATGAATAAGCCTTTTATTATTGTAATTGTTTTAATGATTAGTTATGAATCAGAAGAATAAATATACATGTACGCACATATAAACGGTGAACATTGCATCATTTTAAACATTTTGATTTCTTTAAATACAATCCTATAATTCAACATGCCAGGTAAAGACATATTTTGTGAAGTTTGTGACAAGTCCATTAAAAGCAGAGGGTTTTCTGCACATCTTAGAAGTACTATTCATAAAAATAATAGTTTGGTTGAAGTCAGCAGCAATATTTCAAAAATCAACAGTGCATTTAGGAACCGTATAGCTTCGTATCGAGTTCATTCTAATGAACAACTGTTGGAGGGTTCTGAGTCCAACCCAAGTGCGAACCACGACCTACCGATTGAATATATCGCTCGCCTGCGTCGCTACGTTAGACAAATTATTGACGCAAAGGTAGCTTCTTATCATACAGTGAAAGTTAACTTTGAGTTTTTTGCTCAATTTTATTTACCAAGAAACGATGCAACAGAAATAAAGTCATTTGCTACAGAAAATATAGTTTTTCTTACAAACAATGATTTCAATGACATCTACAATAGAGTTATAAATATAATCTCAACAAAGATTAGTGAATTTCAAGACCGAGAAAGTGGATGGTCTTTTTTAAATAATTTGTACTTAGAGGTAAATGTAAACAAGTACATTCCATTACGAGGATCAAGCTACATTGAGTTACCTAAGTTAATCAAAAATAAACGGACTTGCATTAACATCAAAAGTTATGACAATTTTTGTTTCTTGTGGAGTGTAATGGCTGCTTTGTTTCCAGCAAAAAAAAATGCTGATAGAGTCACGTCTTACCCCCATTACAGTGAAGATCTCGATACGAAGAATATGACGTTCCCCGTGTCAATTTTAGATATAAAATTTTTTGAAAAAAATAACACAGGTCAACAAATAAAATATAAAAATTTGGTGCTGAGTTAGTGTTAATGGTTTTTGACTAAGTGATCATTGGTAACAGTAAATGTAATTTTATTTATTTTTTCCTACGTGTAGTTTTTGATCTACCCTCAGTTTTAAATATTGGCTATAATCGTACTTTCGTGCACTCTGTTTGCTAACTTATCGGTACATTTCTATAAATAAATAAATTATATCATCATGTCTACTACATCGCGAAGAAGTTGTCTCAATGAACCAAATGTGTTTTGTTACATTTGTGGTGAATACACATTTAAAAAAAATTAGAAAATCTATAACAGATTTTATTAAAAGTGCCTATTTTTCTTACTTTAAGTCAAAAATAGTGGATGAATACAAGCCGTGGTAACCTCAAATTGTATGTAAAATGTGCAGTGAACACTTGAGACAATGGGTCAACGGGTTTGGAGTGCCTATGCAATGGAAAGAACAAAAAAAACCACTACGATGACTGTTACTTCTGCTGTGTTAATTTGCGTGGTGTTAACGTTAAAAAAATGATTTATCCAGACTTAGAATCGGCTCGAAGACCTTTGCCACATTCAGGAGAAGTACCTGTTCCAACATTTTGTGCTACCCGTGAACCGTCTTCTAACGAAATCATTGAGAAAGAGAATAGCGACCAGTCATTTTTTGACAAAAAAAATGACTGATCTCAGCATAGAAAAAATAAAAGCAGGAGTTTTCGATGGCCCACAGATAAGAACAAACTGCAATTTTGTGTGGTGTAAATGTGGTGTAAACTGCAATTTTACATTTGGCAGATGCCACCCCGTATGGGAAAACGCGTGTAAAATTGTGTAAACTATTGATCTTTAGCGGCCTGCTTCGCTCGTAAGTACAGATGTGTGGAAAAAGCCAGTTCCCTCCCGGAGGGGAGCCCTTGAGGATATTGATATAGACGCATTGGTCAACGACTCCGGGAGCGAGCTGTGCACTTCTGATGATGACGGAGACGATTTCATTGATCCTGCGTCTAGGAGGGAATATGCGCAGGAATTGGATGCAGAGGAGGAGGAGACGCTTTTGAACGAGCAATCGGTAAGGTCGGAGTATGTGTGTCGGAGTGATAGCCCTGTGCCTGTTGAGGAAGAGCATGCCATGATGCAAGATGCAGAAGACGAGGAATGGATCCGATCTATGAGAGTAGCAATGCAAGGAGAGTATGAGGTGTCTGTCGATGTGGAAAGGGGTGAAGTGACTCCGCAGGATGTTGAGGCGGAAAATGTGGTCAGTGCGCCTTGCAGCGCGCGTGCTGCCGGGCCACGTGTTGCCAGGCGTACTGACACCCCGGACGCGGATGTTTTTTCTTGGTCGAGTGACTTTGATGACCACATGCCGGAGACCAAACATGCCAATGAAACGCAACTCACGACGATGCAGGCTAATAAATCAAGGCTTATCACCATTTGCCGGTGGGTAGTGGAGGTGGTAAACGGAAGGCTGAAGCGAGATTTCCGATTGCTACGATATGTTTATAACAATCGGGCATTAGCCCATTTGTTTGACTACACGAAAATCGCAGCGGCATTAATTAATGCATTCCACGTTCTAATCGAAGACAATATACATGCTCCGACAATACTGAATATAATAAATGACCGATTGAACATGAGAAACCATCTTTCTGAAATTGTTGAAAGATACAACTACAATAGAAGACGAGCACAATTTAGACTAATGTCAGCAGATATGCCAGATTTTGAGAACTTCCCACGCTTGGAAGAAGAGGAGCTGTTTCTATTTGCCCTTGGTATTTACCAACTGAAGCAGGCAAGATGCTATTACGGCGAGCATATTCAACAAGATGGCTCATTTATGATAGAGCTCAACAGAGAAGCAAACGATGAGCATTTAAGTGAATTGGAAGGAAACGATTTATGGATGATTCGAGCACGAATTCAATCCAGACATGTGCGAGCTAGAACATATTATGTTTATGTAGTGATAGATAATACTTTAAATGGACGAGAAAGCATCAAGCATTATTACTGTACTTGTAATATTGGCAAGCGTACAGTCGGTTGCTGCGCACATTGCATGACAATTGTCTGGTATTTAAGCTATGCAAGATATCGAAATGTAATACCACCAGCGCCAGGCCTCGAAAATGTAATAATGATAACTGATGATTAAATACATAAAATATGTTCTGTGTTATTTCTTATCCCCACCTAAAATAATTTATCTACATAAAAATAACTGCCTACCCCTCTGGGAAACAGGCTTGATGCTATGTAAGTATGTATGTATGTAACAACTTGCAGTAGCCTACGACGACGACGTCTTACCCCGTATTACCTATTTCCTAGTAGGGTAAGCAGTACAATGATTGGCACCTTAAGGAAAATCTCATGTTTGAGGTTCAATATCTATGTAGTTAGCTATTGAAACTATCATGATGTTGTGTTTTCTACTACTATAGGGATCTAAGAACCTAATAAAACCTGATTTATCTTTCTAAAATCTAATTTTAATTCATCAATTCACAAAATAGTGAAAAATTACCCAAAAGTACATTCATTGGCCCCTTCAGCACAATGATTAGCCCTATAATAAGTATAAAGATTGGCATGGCAATCATTATACACGTGAGGTGCCAATGAATGTATTCCATTGAGTAATAGTGATGGGAAATAAAATAAAATACCTAGAACTTTCAGAACCTATCAGACTAGAAAATCTACCTATCTATCCGTAGATTCCGTAGAACCTGCTACCTACCTCAGATTTCGACTCATTCGAATGTGGGTACCTTATCTATCTATACCTATAATACCCTATATACAAAATATTTTTGGTGAAAATAATTCTAACCTTTCCAAACTTTTAATAAAATAAAATATAAAATGTGCACATCACTACTAGATAAAAGCATAATCGTAAAAACTCAGTACATTGATTGGCCCCACTTAGAATACAATCATCAGCAGTGCCAATGGTCAAAAAGTACAATGATTAGCAGTGCCATCATTTGTTTAAAGAGGGCTGATGACAGTTTTGAGTGCATACTTTTAAACAACTTATTCGTCGCAATTAATTTAGGTACTAATTGCAATTAAAAATTCTGAAATAGTTTTAACAATCATTAGCCCCGGTGCCAATGAACTGCACCTTCATAGAAACTTAAGGTTACAATGATTGGCCCCAATTAAAACTGATTTTAGGCGTTGAAATACAATAACAAACTGCTTAATATCATAACTTGACTCATATAATAACAACAAAACCATTAACTCGCATCTAGACTTCCAAAATAACAAGTAAAAAGGCTTCAACAGTCACCTGTTTCTTAACAAAAATCGTAGCGATTTCAACAATCCGCACCACACAGAGACATGTTGGGAAAGAACATTTTTTCACAGAGTTGCCAGTAGTTTCATCTAAAAACTACCAATTTGGTGTTGTCACTTACGAAATGGTGGATTTAATAGAAATTTTTGTTTTACTTTTCTTATCTGGTGATTCTTAATAATTGTGTTCAAAGTCCAGAGTGCCAATCAATGGGGGGGGTGCTGGAATTAGTACCCTTTACCCTACGACCATTTTCCCAAGTATTACTACTTTACGGACTTTAACCCTGTAAATGCATTTTCTGATTAGTTATTTAGTTACGAAAAAATTATTGATAAAATAAGTGTTGGAAAAGAGGTTGTACACGTTTTTTGAGTAGTTATTTCAGTTTTCGTACGTTACTTTACTCATTAAAACAAATAATACTAATTACTTAAATATAGTATAATACTTATTAATAATAATAAAAAATTACACTTATTTTTTCAATATATAACAAATAACTAATCAGGAAATATAGTTACAGGGTTAAGTCCATATTTTTTTTTAAGTTCTTAACATGGCCTAGCTATTGGTAATAATCCTAGGTCTGACCGCCCACTTTTTTTTTTAGACCAACATTGTATGGAAATCGCCTGATGTCCTTTTTATATTACTAAAATACTATGGCGAATCCCATATATCAAAGTATCAGACAGAGAAAGAATCAACTTATTAAAATATTTGGAAAAAGATCGTTCCATCAATATCGCATTTAGAAATTGGGATCTGTATGAACACCCACTTTTACCACATACTACTAAACATACATGGGCAATAAAGACTTCTTCACAATTAGAGAAGCCTCGCTATGTAATAATAGGATTACAAACCAATCGTAAAAATAACGGATCAGTTGATTCTTCTCGATTTGATCATTGTAATCTACGTGATGTTAACGTATTACTCAACCCTGTTTATTATCCGTATGAGAGTTTAAACACGGATTTCAATCATGATAAATTCTCTTTAATATATGAAGCATACATAAACTTCCAACAGTCGTATTACGGTCGTCGTAGTGAACCGTTACTTAATCCAGCTGAGTTCAAAATTGAGCACCTTTATTAGTAGATGTACGTGTTGAAATCGAATGCTCAAGTGAAATACCTGACAAAACTAGTGCCTATTGTTTAATAATAAACGATTGTTTAGTAGAATATAAACCTTTGACGAGCATTGTAAAGAAAATATCATAATGAAACAATACTTAGTGGTGGATTTGGAAGGTTTCAAAGACTATAAAAATAATTTTATCGTTAAAGAATTCGCCTTAGCTACTACCAACAAGTATACACAAATGTTTCTAGTTAAACCACCATTTGCTTATTCATCTTTAACATTATTTGAAAAAAAAAAACATGTATATTGTATTGAGAAAAATCGAGGTATTTACTGGAAAGAAGGATTTATTGACATGTATGAGTTCAAAAAAGTTATAAAACCATATCTGAAAAACCATGAAATATTTGTGAAGGGTCAAGAAAAAAATCAGTGGGTAAAGGACCTTTGTATCGATTGTAATGTAACTAATATTGAGGAAATGGGTTGTCCTAATTTAAAAACTCTAGGTGAAATAACAAAGAACAACAATAATAATAAGTCTGATGTTAATGTCAGTGATGATGTTTGGTGGGATCATCCTGTTGCTAAATTTAATGATTTGATGTGTATAAATCATACTAAAATATGTGCACTGAAACATGTAATACTTATAAGAAATTGGATTGGTAATGATCAATATAATAAAGGAGTATTTTGAACAAAGTATCTTTTTTCATTTACCTACCTAACCTGAAAATTAAGCATAGAAAAATAAAAAATAAACAAGTATTTACATTAAACTTGTTATGAGGATGTAAAAATAAATTAATCAATTATTTAAACCAAATAATTTAATGAAGATGAAAAAATGAAAAATACGTGAAAACTAAATTAGGTGATTCTCGTAGACGTTTTTATTTTTACATCCGTCTTATTTATCGATACCCGTAAGGTGTACACAGCGTGACGGTGAGTCGATGTTTTTTTTTTGTTACTTCCATGCTTGCTCGATCCATATCGATTCGAGACAATCACAGCGAGGTGTGCATTCTAGATTGCTTTAATCGAGCGGTGCTCCGATTAAAAGTGAGCCACAATTAAGCTAATGTTTATCGATTTCGATGGAGAGGGTAAGGTCTGTATTATTGTGGCACTTTGGCTCACGTCGATCGAGCGGACATTCAGCGGCGTGCTTCCGACCAAACTGGACGAGTTAAAAAAGTATTCCTTTACCTTCAATAATGGAAAGTCAGTTGAACACAGTTTACGACGCGGATTCGCTTCAATGCCACGAGGTAGTGCCAGTGTCCGACGAAGAGGAACAATATCAGGCTGGGTCGATGTTCAAAAGTCGTCAAGACGAACCTGCGGAGGAAACGATGGAGAATACGCAAGCTGTTCTCAACATTCCGAGGAAGGCAGCGGCGAAACCGAAAATAAGCGCCGGAAAATTGAAGTGTGTCCGAACACGTCAACTAAAATCAATTCGGGACAATCAGCTTATGAAATGGTTGAAGTTATATTGGCAAGTCGGAGTAACACTGTTCGTGATGAACGAGTTTCTGCGCCACCTGAAGAGATATTGCTTCCAGAACAAGAGCAACACACTATTCGTGACGGTGAGTGCCCTGTCCCGAATAATGAAGGCGTTTATACTGGGCAGCAAAGGTTTGGACTTGACCAAAGTATCTTACGAGAACTTCGAGGAGTGGGTCTTAAACGCAGGATTCTCCACGACATATTCGAATCTCCAGCCGACGGAACCAATCGAAGATTTCGACGCGGTGTTCTTCACCGTTTACAGTCAGGCAGTGATGAGATACGAACAGGACGAAAAAGACATCCTAGAGGAATCTTTATTGTCGCAGAACATGGAACGCACCTCCATGTCGTCCACGACTGTGCCTACAGTTCGAACACTTGCCGATGCCGAGGAATTGAGCTTCTCAAAGGATATCCATCGCAAAGGCAAGGCGACACCCAACAAGCAAGAAATCATCAATGAAGAAACCGCAACAGAGTTCGACAAAGAGACCTCTGGAATCGGATCCAGATATGACGGACAACGCCAGCGACGACTCTCGGCCGGGGAGTCCGATCAAGAAGCGCAAGAACGTGAAATTCATGGAACTGGACACGGAGAGCGATATGATGATGGAAATACACCAAGTTCGTCAGAAATACGAGAAAGTGGATGGTTCGGAAACAGAGGAGGATCAGGAAAAGAAGAAAGAGGACTTGCACTCCTTGCTCGACGATATTGTGAGAGCTCACTCGTCAACGAAAGGTATATCTCGAATCTCGCAGTCTATTTGTGTTCAGGACAACGACGACTGTGTTACTTTGAAATCGCCGGGAGTGTCTGGGCAATCGGTTCTGAAATTCGACATATACCCCTACAAATAATGTGCCAGGAACAATCGCCAAGATTGGTGGCGTCGTGCCGAGATGCGGTCTGTGATGGTAATCTCTGGAAAGGACTCTCCTGTGGGTCGGATTGTGGAGGAACTGAAGAAGGAGATAATCAAAGACATGATGTCTCACAAAAACGTCGACATCGAACGCAAACAAGCCAACTCGAGCGGTGGTTGGAAACGTTCGTAATCACACCGACTTCGAATATTGTTTTTACAGGCCATTGGGTTAATGGTCCATTTAAATATCAAAATAGAAGTGATGCATTTTTTAAAAATTGTATACATAACATTAATCAAAAACTCTGCGACTATACTTATAAGCAGTTATTTTTAAAAACTAGAATGGTATCTATGAATAAGTTAATTTACGTTGCACCATTGAATAAGGTATCTTCATACTATTTTAATGTTCACGATTCATTAAAAGCACTAAACGCTTTATTAGATTTTCAATTTGATGGCGATACTGAAGCCATTTATTGTTTTTTGCATAGATTATATGAAGTTGTGTGTAAACTTAGACCTAAGAAAAATACTTTTCTCGTTGTATCTCCGCCAAATGCGGGTAAAAATTTCTTTTTTGATTGTTTAGTTCATAGTTGTATTAATTTTGGGCAAATGGCTAATTTTAATAAGTACAAGGTGTCCAAAAAGAGTATCGGGTATTTGTTTTCGCGCCATATTCGAAACGGGGCGTTTAAAGGGAGCGGGGAGGGGTTCGTGGCGTCCGCCATTTTGTGGAGTTTTAGTCACGATGGAACAGTACTCGGGGACGCATCGCGCATTTTGCGTACGAGCGTATTATCGTAATAGTGATTCAATAGTGACCGCTCAACGTCTCTATCGTGCGGAATATCGTACACGCCACGCGCCAAGTGACGATAGCATTAGGAAATGGATCAGGATGTTCGAGAATACAGGTGCGACAGTTAAAATTCAAAACTCTGGTCGTCCTCGTTCAGTTCGCGATGAAGAAACAATTGAAGGAGTTGAGGCGTCGGTTCGTCAAAATCCGTCTTTATCCATCCGAAAGCGAAGTCAAGCGTTGAACATCAAAAAATCGTCTTTACATTCGATTTTAAAGAAAGCCTTACATCTTAAAGCCTATAAAATTCAATTGGTTCAAGAATTGAAGGATACGGACTATGCTAATCGACTGAATTTTGCGAACGAAATGCTGCAGCGATTTAACAACTTTAACAACATACTGTTCAGTGACGAAGCAAATTTTCACCTGAATGGTCATGTCAATAAGCAGAATTGTCGGTACTGGGCAGTGGAGAATCCGAGACGAAAGCATGAACGACCCCTGCATAGCCCAAAGGTCGTTGTTTGGGCCGCTATGTCTGCTAAAGGCATAATTGGTCCTTATTTTCATGAAGATCAACGAGGCCGAGCAATTAATGTGAATAGTGACCGTTATTGCGATATGTTGCGAAATTTTTTGGTCCCGGAGTTGCAGGAGTTTGCAGGTTTCAACTCAAGAACGTGGTTCCAGCAAGATGGGGCCACTTGCCATACCTCAAATGACTCAATGGAAGTTGTTAACGAATTATTCCCTAATAAAGTCATTTCGCGAAGGGGTAACATCAACTGGCCTCCCAGAAGCCCCGACCTTAGCCCGCTTGACTATTTTGCATGGGGATACCTTAAAAGTAAGGTTTATCAAAATAATCCGACGAATCTAACCCAGTTGAAGCAAAACATACGGTCAGAAATGGCAGCAATATCGATAGCTATGTGTCAACGTGTTATCGCCAATCTTCGTTCCCGTTTAGAAGAGTGCCAGCAACGTAGCGGTCATCATTTGGATAACATAATCTTTTCCAAATAATTCTCCAATTCATATGCTAATAATAAACAATAAACTTTTTTATTGCTTACCAAAAAAATTTTGTTAAATTGAACTTACAAATACCCGATACCCTTTCTGGACACCTGGTACAATGGTTTTCCTCTTATGGATACTATACAGCGTCGTATTATAATGTGGAACGAGCCTAACTATGAATCTGGTTCAGAAGAAACTCTAAAAACCATATTTGGTGGTGATGAATTAGAATAAAAAGGTATTTGCTGAAAATCTGGTATTTTTTTCATCATTTTGACAGTAATTTTAAAATTTCTCGAAAAATCGTCACCTTTATCTTACTTTTTTTTATTTTATTTGTTCGACACAGTCAATGGAAGCTACCGGAAAAACAAATTCGCCAAACCTTTACTTGGACCGGCAACGCCATTTTCAGTCCATTCAAGAACATATGACGAGACAAAAAACATTTTGCAAACTGTAAAGAAGTTATTCTACATCGTATTAGCTTTCTAATGGTAAAAAATGCACGTTTATTACTCAAATGCAACAATTTCTATGAGTGTTTAAAAAAGCCCTTGTTTGGCGCATCGTTTCGCTACGCACCCACCATTGTTTATCAGGCAGGTAGAAACCTGTTTTTTTTTGGGTCAATCATTGTAGAGGCGAGCGGGCTGTAGGTGCGGGGGGTGTGGGGAGGCGTGTCCCGTCGAAGGATAATTGACTGTTGATAATTGATAATTGAAGTATGTATGTTAGTCGCTCCGAACTATTCGCCGCTGCTATTTGTGTTTCTTTTGCCAAAGTCGTTATCACGCCACGCGTTCGCTTTTTTGGTCGCGATGCCGCGAATCAGTGATTTCCCTCCGGCACACATTGCCGATATCCATTATTACTATGGACTGTACCGAGGGAGTGCAAGAGCTGCTCGCATAGCTTATCTAGCTGCGTTTCCAAATCGACGCCCTGAGCCATCAGCCCGAAACTTCCAGGAAGTTCATAGAAGACTGGCTAACACTGGACTTGGACTTTCTCGAGATCGCCGCGAACCAGGTGTTATTATTGATGTTGCTATTGAACAAGCCATTTTGAATGATTTGTTTGCTAACCCGACTACCAGTACTAGACGTTTGGCTTTACGTCATGGCGTGTCCCAAAAATGAAAGAAGGCTTGCATCCTTACCATTATCAAAGGGTGCAGCACTTACATGAAGATGTGGATTGGCGTCCAAGGTGGCGTCCAAGGCTTTAGGTTTGGAATCCCCCAAAATCAGATACCGAGGGCTATTCTGCCCAACCAGAACATTCAACCTCAACATAGATCATACATGCCGTATAACCAACCCAGATTTGATAGCTATCAGCCAGCCCACCGACCACAATTTAGGTTCGGCATTCCACCTGCCTATCAACAGATGCAAGGCCAAAGGCCACAAGGTCCACAAACCCCGAGATTTGAAAACGATGTATCCATGCGTACCGCATCTCATCATAATCCAAATGTTGCCCCACGTACAAAAAATAATTTGTTTTACACCGAAATGACTTACCAACCTGAATATCCCGCCGAATGCCTCTATATGATGGAAGGACACAATGACACTTACCAATATACGGACGCAGATTCTGTCGAATATCCCGTAGATGAGTGCGTTGCTTTCGAAAGCCAAACTCAAGATTGTGCCCAAACTTCTGAAACACGTGCAAAAATTACTGTTGACCTTCTTGACGGAGAAGCGATTATTAATTTCATAAATTTTGGTCAAGGTGTGAGAACCCCCGCCGCACTGGTGACATGTACACAGGGTTATGCTACGACTGTCATTCAAAATACATCAGATGATCATTACCAAAAACCAAAATCCAAAAACCTCTTACTGTCACTAAATATGAAAAGCAGGAGATTGAAGTTAATAGCATTGTTTCAACGGATGAGCACAACAATAATGAAATTCTAAAACAAAATCTATCAAAACAGCGTTTAGAACATATGAATTCTGAAGAACGAAACAAAATCCTTAACTTGTGTACAGAAAGAAATTACAAAGACATTTTTTACACCGAACAACTGCCACTGACATTTACTAATCAGGTTAAACACAAAATCAGGACTGTCAACGAAGATCCAATATATGTCAACGGATGAGCACAACAATAATGATATTCTAAAACAAAATCTATCAAAACAGCGTTTAGAACATATGAATTCTGAAGAACGAAACAAAATCCTTAACTTGTGTACAGATTACAAAGACATTTTTTACACCGAACAACTGCCACTGACATTTACTAATCAGGTTAAACACAAAATCAGGACTGTCAACGAAGATCCAATATATGTGAAACCGTATCTTCAACCCCCGGCTGAATCCACTGAAATCAGAAATCAGGTAGAGAAATTACTAAATGACAATGTCATACAGGAATCCCATTCACCATGGAGTGCTCCTGGACAACAAAAGTACCGAATGGTTATAGACTACAGACGCCTTAATGAAATCACAGTTGACGACAAATACCCGCTCCCCAATATCAGACCTTTTTGATAAACTCGGCAAAAGCTGTTATTTCTCTGTACTTGATTTAGCAAGCGGATACCACCAAATTGAAATAGAAAAAGTAGATCGTCCTAAAACTGCGTTTTCAACGCAATTTGGACATTATGAGTTCCTTCGAATGCCGTTCGGGCTTAAAACAGCTCCAGCGACATTCCAAAGAGCCATCGATAATGTTCTGCGGGGACTCCAGGGCACACACTGTTTAATATATCTCGATGATATTATAGTGTTTTCCACGAGCCTCGACGAACATTTGACAAAGCTGAAAGCGGTTTTCGATAGGTTGAGGGAAACAAACCTGAAAGTGCAATTGGATAAATCAGAGTTTCTTTGTAAGGAAGCCGCTTACCTGGGACACACTGTTACGCCTGAAGGACTGAAACCAAACACGGACAAAATTGACGCAATTATGAACTACCCCTTGCCAAAGACAACGACCGAAATAAAAAGCTTTTTAGGACTGATTGGCTATAACCGAAAATTTATCAGAGACTTCTCTTAAATAACACAACCTATGACTGCATGTCTGAAAAAGAACAGTAAGATAGTAATTGATGACAAGTATTTAAATTCATTCCAAAAATGCAAGGAACTACTGGTTAGTGCACCCCTTTTACAATACCCCAACTTCACAAAACCATTTATATTGACAACTAACGCCTCCGACTTTGCCATTGGTGCAGTGCTCTCGCAAGGCACCATTGGAAGTGACAAGCCAATATCCTATGCGAGTCGAACCTTAAATGACGTGGAAAAAAGATATAGCACGATAGAAAAAGAGCTGCTTGCCATAGTGTGGGCAGTGAAACATTTTCGTCCATACCTCTACGGCAATCAATTCACAATATACACTGACCATAGACCACTAGCATGGCTCGACTCCCTCAAGGAACCAAATAGCAAACTGACCCGTTACAAACTTACAGTCTTATTCATAAAAACTTATGAGAGGTTTATTGGCTTGTTATAGGGTTCATTATGAAAAACACTATTCATAAACGATCAATAGCACTAAAACGTTCTATAAACCTTCAATAAAATCTTCATAAGTTATAGTAGGTCGGACCCTACTATAAACCTCTAATAGAGACAAAAATGGCCGACTTTACGAACAGCTGATTGAAATTGACGTTTTGATTTTGAGGTTATAGTGTGCTGTGAATTTGGGTGTTGCGAATTTGTGTTGTGTGTTGGTAAACATCTCGTATCCTAAACTAAATTGTGCAAGCTTTACAAGCTATAGCCGCCATTGAGCTTATAGAAGGTGCTCCGCATGAGAGATACGACCCGTTCTCATTGCCGCACAGTGGGCTGAAATCGCGAAGTAGGGACTTAAGGATTCTAACACGTTTTATTATATTCTAGAGACGAATAAAAACCTTTTTTGTTATTTATCATTTTTTGATATTCCTTGTTATAGATACAGGGCCTTAAACTTTGTATGAAAAAAAATATTCTATGAATTTCTATGTATCATTAAATACATTTAAATACTATATCAGAAGAAATATTTACTCAATATTGATAAATGACATTCCACACCACCCCTATGAGTTATACAAAAAAACAACAAGTGACGTCATAGGCGATGACGTCACTTGTTTACGACAAAACACATTAGTGCGATGACTTGCATTATCGCGTCGGCCAATCAAAGCGCAGCAAAGAATGTCGTGACATTATGTGATTGGATTTTATTTTTTTTCTTTATTAGGAAAACAAACAGCTTAATCTATTACATAACAAAAAAAACAATGAGTTAACACACAGGCCAATAAAGTTTTCACAAAAAAAATTGACAAAGGTACTCAGAACAACACTAAAATGTATAGGTACTTGAATTGTATATAAAGTTACCAACAGAGGGAGATATATGGTTCTACAGTAGGTAGTTCTAATTTATATAAAATATATATGTACGAGTATAGTGCTTATGTACTAAAGGTGATTAGAATAGAATAGCAGATCCGTACCGAATCACCCTTACCCTTAGCACATAAGCACTATACTCGTTATAGTGCTTATGTACCAAAGGCGACCCAATACAAATCCGCTATTCCATTACATAGCTTTTAAGTTATTAAAAATATTTTTCCTAAAACTGATGGGTGTTTCATGAAATATATCAACTTGATTATGTAATTTATTATAATTTTCGCAAGCTCTTATAACAAAGCGGTTTTTAGCATAGTTAGTCCTACAATTTCTTGTGACAAAAGCCTTTCTATGACGAGAGCTGTGTTTACAGTATAAAGAGATTTTACTAAGTAGATATGGGCTATCGATTTGGCTGTTGATAATCTTGTATAAAAACATCTGGTCTCTCATGCTACGACGATTTTCAAGCGAAAGAAAAGTATTAGATTCAAAGGTTTTGAATTTATATTTTAAACGTTTAATGAATTTATTTTGTATTCTTTCAATATTATTTATGTGGTTCTGGTATTGTGGGTTCCATACAGTTGATGCATATTCAAGTATGGATCTTACAAAAAGAGTTGAAAAGCATAATAAGAGTTTTAGGGTTTTTAAAATCTTTACTTTGTCTAAAAATGAAACCTAGCATCTTATACGCTTTAGATATAATTATATCAAAATGTTTCCGAAATGATAACTCGCTGTCGAGATGAACACCTAGGTCTCTCACCTCGGTTACCCAAACTTCTACCTTTAAAATTATAATCAAATAAAATTTTGTTTTTTTTTCTAGTGAAAGTAATGACCAGTGGTCGGCGTTTGGGTGCTATTCCGCGGGATTCATGAATGTGGACTAGCATAATGTGGACATGCCCTTATTCCGGGATTAGATCGTATTTTCCGGGATTCGCATTTAATTATTAATTCAAGGGGAAATAAATTTGTAACTTGGTATTTAACCCTCAGGGTGCATGGTTGACCCACCAGGCATCCCAAGGGTTAAACGTAAAATATTGTCATCATCAGCAATACAATGCAAATACAATAAATCTTTATTTACCAAAAAGTTGATACATATTTCAAGTAAAGAGTGCCCTACTCCCCAAAAAAGGGCTAAAGCCCTGTAGATTTAGGTTAAGTAGATCTCAACCTTATATATCATATTAGGTGACCACTGGTGAACTAGTATATTTTAATTAATGATAATGAAGTATACTCCAATGTATAATTCCGGCAAATTTCTTAGCACGATTCGAAACAGTTTGCGCAGGCACACTGTATGAAACAATCGCAAAACGCACGTGTTGAATGAAGAACCAATCGCGCGCATCTCAAAGCAATGCGCACCAATCAGCGAGCGCCACGTATAACCGCACGCCAACCAGCGCTCGATATAGCTATGTATAACAAAGGCCTCTCGCCTCCGTGAATTGAGTATCTGGCTCAGTCAGTCAGTCTTATGCTTCGGTTCAGTGCGTTTGTCGTGTTTGCTGTGCTGAGAGAGTATACTTATTGACACATTTTGACCCACGCTTGTTTACTGGTTTCTGCATTTTTCTTAATACGACTACTTTGGCTGTGATCTACGGACTCCGAATTGCTTCAATTGATCTGGACACCACTAATTGGGTATGTTTATTCATTAGTAATTTTGAATGTTTACTGTGTGCTTGCATAGTGTTCTAGCTAAATAATGGTGGCGATTCCTTTGAGTTGGTGATGTTGATGGCGCCAAAACCCAATATTAACAAAATAATTATACAAACAAAATCTATAGGTGACCACGGCTTTAAAACAGAATGGCGGCCACAGCTGTCAATACAAAATGGCGGTGAATGTCACGTTTCTGTGCTGGCGGCTGCCACGCGGTATCGGCCCGTTTAAATGACGATATCTCTGTTTTTTAGTATGGGAGCTATACATGAAAGTTATGTCAAATTTAAATTCAAAATTTGTTTATTCAGTAAATATTATAAAATATACATAGAACATGGCATTTTTTGCCTCCTCTCTTCTTTTGACTTCAACGACCACCGTGGGAGAAGAAGGGCTAAGAAACTCCCACAGATTGATTTTTTGATCACGTTTAAATTTGTTGCTTAAAAATTACAAAAATTACATGACGATTTACGAAATTTACATGTAAGTAGTTAGATCATTCTCAATTTACATGTAGGAATAATTATAATCTTAGCAGCGAGTTCTGTGTTGAGTCAGATTAACTCCATGCACTCTTGTAGTTCATATAATCTTTGATATCATAGTATCCCTTTTACATAAGGTAACCTTCACATGGTTTTTAAATTGCTCAAATGGCAATGTCGTTGGAATTAACACGGGCTGATGTCGTGACAGACAAGCCACTTTTGACAGCCAGCACGGGTTGATGGCGTGACGATTGAGGGGATAAACGCACTAAACAAGTAATCCTAGTACACTCATTTGAATTTAACGGCTTGGCCTAGCTGGTAGCCGTAGATTTCTGTATTTATTAAATTTCTTCGGAAAACTTCTATACCGCGTTGTTGACTTGAACTTGTCATAGGCAACTTTTAACAGTATTTTATTATTTATAGAATTTGTCGGCGCTTGGAAGAGGCTGTAACCGCTTTCGAGATAATGGCACAACGAGTGAAGGCTGAGACGGTACAAGAGTGGATCCAAGACTATCCTGAGCTAATGTACAATTTTACAGAACACACAATATACTGTACACAATGTAAGACCGATATTGGATGCAAGAAAAGTACTTTGAAGAGGCATGTTGAAAGTTCAGTTCACAAAGGAACAAGCATGAAAAATAACAAAGAAGATTTCAATATCGACCTTGTAAATTTTCTTATATTATGTAATATTCCGTGGAGCAAATTAAACAACGCAGCTTTCAGGCAGTTTTTTGAAAAATACTTATGCTACAAATGTGCTGATCGACCTACTCTCCCAAGTGAAACAAAACTAAGAAAAGTGTATTTGGGAAAGTCATACAAAATGAAAATTACATCTATTTACGAAAAAATATCAAATATCTTTAGACGAGACAACAGACTTTTTAGGGCGCTACGTTGTTAATTTTTTGGTGATGCCATTAAATTCTGCTACCATAAAAAAACCGTACTTGATTGCGTGCAAGGTGCTCGAACAAGTCAATGGAAATACAATATCGCAATTTGTTGTTAATTGTTTAGAGAATGTATGGAGTGATCAATATGAGACAAAAGTTGGTAACGTTTTTCTGTTATCTACAGACAGCGTTGCATATATGTTGCGTGCTGGGCAACTTCTCAAAGCTCTTTTACCAAACATGAAACATGTAACGTGTTTGGCCCATGCTCTGCACCGAGTGGCAGAGAAAATTCGTTCAGAATATCCAGATGTAGATACACTAATCGCAAACGTAAAAAAAAATATTTTTAAAGGCTCCATATAGAGTCAATTTTTTTAAAGAGAAATGTCCCAATGTTCGCTTACCTCCCCAGCCCGTAATTACGAGGTGGGGCACATGGTTACAGGCAGCTGACTATTACGCAAAACATTTTGAAAGTATAAAAAACGTGCTTTCTTTTTTGAGAGCTGCAGATGCAATATCGATCAGAAACGCAAAAAATATATTAGAGAAAGAAAATCTTCAGAGAGATTTGACATTTATATCAGAAAACTATAGCACAATTCAAATCGCTTTATTAAAATTACAAAAACAAAATTTATCTATAATAGAGACAATTGAAATTTTGGACGAAGTACGGACAGTATTAGAGTGGACTGCGTCAGACCCTGTAAAAGAAAAATTGGACCAAGTGTTATCAAGAAATCCAGACTTAGAAATTATTAGGGGTTTGAGTGAAAATTTATCACGAGGAGAACTTTTCGAGGCCGACATTTTAAATTACAGATATGCGCCCTTGACTTCTGTAGACGTGGAGCGTTCTTTTTCTATTTACAAATGGATCTTAAATGTTAAAAGAAATTCTTTAAAAATGGAAAATATTGAGAAAATTATTGTAATTTTTTTTAACAATGATGATGACGATGACTGCTCTGGTTCTTATTCTACTGAAGAAGATGTAGAATGAAATGGTCCATAGTTTTAGTTTATTTGTATAGAATCAGATGATTTGTAAAAATAAATGTTGATTAATACTTTTGATTTTTGTATTATTTAAATACCTATCTTGATAAAAACTTTCTAATTTCACCATTTGTTCTTAACTTAATAAGACCTATTGTATCACCGGTATACTCCTGCGGGCCTAGCATGACAGCCAATATGTCGACGCGACGTGAAAAGGGCAGTACAGAGCTATTTATACCGCATCGCTGTGTCCAGCTTTTTCCGCGGCGCGTCAACATAATGGCTGTCATGCTAGGCTCGCTGGTGTATCGATAAATTTAACTTGCGGCAATATTTTTGGCTTCCCCTGAACTTAGTGCAATCCGATGCGCAGAACGCAAAATCGGTGTCAGCGAGTCGGCGCGGGGTGGGGGGAGAAAGAAAAAAACTAACAATTAACAATTAAAGGGAAATATTGCTACCTATAAATTAATAGGTAATCAATAGAATTTTCGAATCCCGGAATCCCGGGGTATATCCATATTATTCATAACGTTTGAGGTCATTCACCCCAAATAGCACACCTAACGCCGACCACTGGTAATGACACAACACTTATCGATATTAAGGTAAATTTTATTGTTCTCGCAATACTGTATTAAACGGTCCAGATCTACTTGCAAATTTTGACAATCATCAAAGGAATTAACCTTTATAAATATTTTAGTATCATCAGCGTATAATAAGGAGTCAGAGTTACTTAAGCTATTAGTTACGTCATTAATAAAAATATTAAAGAGAAGGGGACCTAAATGAGAGCCCTGGGGGACACCAGAAGAGATAGGAATAAAAGATGACGTATATCCCTTAATAGAAACTGCCTGGGACCTATTTCTCAAATAGGAATCAAGCCACCTCAGAAGATTGCCATGTATACCAAATAACTCAAGCTTTTGTACTAATAAATTATGTGAAATTTTATCAAAAGCTTTGGAGTAGTCGGTATATACAGCATCAACTTGATATCCATTATCCATGGCATCTAGTACAGTGTCTATGTATTCACATAAGTTGGATTCAGTGGACTTCTTATTAATGAAACCATGCTGAGAATTTACTAGGTATGGTCTAACTGAGGGAAACATAACATCGTATATAATTTTTTCGAATAATTTAGGAATTACACTCAGTTTAGAAATACCTCTATAATTATTTGCATTGTGCTTATCTCCACCACCTTTATAAATGGGGGTGACAAGAGACTGCTTCCATTTAACCGGAACTACGCATGTATCCAAAGACATTCTAAATAAGACCGTTATTGGAATTGCAAGTTGTTGATGACAGCGTTTTAGAAACAGTGGGTGAAGACCATCAGGGCCACATCCCTTAGAAGTGTTAAGACTTTTTAAATATCTTTCAACCAAATTCAAATTTATATCAACAGAGCAAAGTAATGTTGTATTATTGTAGCTGCTTAGGTTATTAGGTAAATTGTTAACAGAGGTTTCAATTTCGAAAACTGAGTGAAAGAAATTATTAAAAATATTTGCTATGGATTGCCCGTCTGAGCCAACATCAGCTTCATTCAAGTAGATACCTTTTCTCGATTTTATGTAAGACCAAAAATGTTTCGAGTTTATTTTTATATTATCCTCTGCATTGGAAATAAATCTGTCAAAGCACTCACTTTCAATTTTTTTTTGCATCCGATGTAGCGCTCCGATGGATGCTCAGAAACAGGTAGACAAACTGCACAGTTACGTTTGTAAAACTACTCTCTTCAGTACGTTGTTACATACCGTAATTAACGCACGTCACCATATTGTTTATTCGGAATTTAATAGATATTATTAAATTTTGTGAAAATGTTTACTGATTTAGTATCAAATATTGATCTAGTTGTGATACTGAAAACCAGTGGAAGTCTAAAAAATAATATTGTGTTATACAATGTTATAAAATCGAGATTATATACGCTATGTCAAAAACGGCCTATTGAAGAAGTCATATTACAGTGTAAAAGAATATTTAGATGACAAAACTGCATGGTCTTTACCATCTCAGCGCACAGAAATCCAAAGAGGGGCGATGGACTGAGTCAGTACGTCTCTCCTCGGTGTATTTCCTTAGACTTAAGTAGAAATACATAACATTGTATTTTTAAGGCTCTGATATTTTAAAAGAGGTACGGGGGAGGTTTCTTGCCCTTTTTTGCTCCATCCCTAAGCCCACAACTTCCGAACGGGCGGTAGTATACAAAAATATTAATATTATATTGACGTTGACTAAGTAATATGTATGATTTTATGGTCAATAAAATTTTTGAACTGAACTGAACTGAACTGAATTAAACCAAGAATCCGATAGACTATTAAAAGCTTTCTGTGCTAAATACTGTTATAACCTTCAAATAAGGTGGAAAAGCGCTCACAGTAAAGAGGATGTGTTTAGAACTAATAATAATGAATGGTTAGCATCGGAAATAGATTGGCCAGATTTTATTAAAAATATATTAAACTCTACTGCTAATACAAGTGCTGCTAGTACATCAACTGAATTTGTGTCTCCTGAAAAAGTGTCAATCGCTACATCAACTATGGTGAGTCCAAGAAAACCATTTTCAGAATTAGGCCCTAAGCAAAAAAAGAGACGTACTGAGCACATTCACACAACTATGACATCTGAAGAAATATCTCATGCACATATTACAAAATTACGAGAAGATCGAAATGGAGATATTGCTGACATACTGGATCACTTACTCAAGAATCCACAAGATGTCCAAAAAGTGAAAAATAGTATTTTAGATAATAATGGAAAACCAAAATTTACTGCAGATGAGGCTTTAGGACTTGTTTTGTCCCTTAAATTATCCAAGTGGCAATATAATATTATGAGAAGAAGTGTTAATGAAAAGAATGCCGATTTATTCCCCTCTTACTACAAGGTCCAAATGGCAAAGCAAGAATGTTATCCACCAAAAAGTGATATTACTGTGACAGATACAGAAGCTAAAATACAATTGCAGTCACTTTTAGATGTGACGACTAAGAGAATACTCAAAACAATTGATAGTAACGAGTCTAAAGAATTGACGCTCATAAGCAAATGTGGATTTGATGGTGCTTCAAATCAGGCGAACTATAAACAAAGAATGCCTGCAAGTAATACAGAGAGAAATGATGATGATTCAAGTATATTTATGGGAAGCTTAGTGCCAATTAAAATTGTTTCTGGAGACCAACTCGTCTGGGAAAATGATTCACCAAATTCCGCATTTTCGTGTCGTCCTGTTTTTTTCAAATTTCAAAAGGAAGATAAAACCACTCTTTTAAATGCAAAAAATGAGATAGAAGCAGAGATAAATAATTTAAAGGAAACTGAGATTGAAGAAATAAAAGTTTCACATTCAGTATTACTTACTATGATAGATGGTAAAGCAACGTCAGTCTTATGTGATTCATCAACACAACGTTGTGATATATGTAAAGCAACTCCAACAGAGATGAATAATTTGCCCTTAATTCTGGCGAAAAAAGTTGATAATGAATTATTTAAATATGGTATATCATCGTTACACATGTGGATACGTTTTATGGAATGCATCCTTCATATTGCCTATAGAATAGAATTTAAGACATGGATCGCAAAAGGTGAAAACAAAGCTGCAATGGAAAACAGAAAGAAAGAGATTCAAGACGCTTTTAAAAACCAAACAGGTCTTTTGATAGATAAAGTGAAACAAGGACACGGAACGACTAACGATGGTAATACTGCTCGAAGGTTTTTCGCAAATACAGATATTACTGGTATCGACAAAAATTTGATAACAAAATTTGCAACTATTTTGGAAGCTATATCCTCAGGCCAGAGAATTGACACCGTAAAATTCAAGGAATATACAGACGCCACAATGAATTTGTACATAGATCTGTATAAGTGGACATGCCTGCCAGCATACATAAAGTTCTTGTTCACGGTGCAGATATAATTGAAAACTTCGGGTTAATTCCCATTGGAAAATTGTCAGAAGAAGCTGCTGAATCCAGAAATAAAGACTTTAGAAGGTACCGTGAAAACCATTCGCGTAAGTTCAGCAGGAAAGCTAGTAATCAGGATATTCTAAATAACTTGTTGATTACTTCTGATCCATACATTTCAACAAAGAGACACAAAATGATTCGTAAACACAGAGAACTTTCGGAAGAAGCAAAAGCTTTGTTGATATTACATAACAATTTTGAGGAAGATGATGAGCAAGAAAATATTGAATTTGTAAATTTAGAAAACATAGACACAGTGTCTGATTTAGAGCCTGATGATGATGATTGATTCGACGTTGGTTCCTTGGAGAAAGTTTTGTAATCACGAGTAGAATCACATCCTTGACTATCTAGAACTAATTCTGATTCACCCTATATTATACGTCAACGCGGTACCTAACATGACGAGCTTGATAGGTGATGACGACAGACAGCTCTAATTTGACATGACCGACAGTGGAATAGGCCTCCTGGGGATACCACTTATAAAAAAAACGCACTTTGTTCTCTACCTCTGGGGTGGTGTGGAAATGAGAAATAAAAAATTAAATTTCTCCAAAATCGAAGCACGACATATAGCTGATAATTTAGCAAAAAAATCACACAATTTAAATCTGCAAACCATATTTTGAGAAACCTTGAGAATCGGAAGTTATTCATAGAAATATAGTTTTCCTCATACAAAAAAAAATTCAAAAAATTATAACTTCGTAAATATTAAATATTATGAAAAATGCCTAACATTAAAAATTTCTTGTATTTAAGGGTAGAACCCAAATACGTATTCATTTTTTAAAGATTCGCATGTTGATTTTTATGAATCCCTAAGTCCACTAGCGTCGGATTTCAGCCCACTGTGTGCCGGACGTGGAGTTCAAGCGGCGATACCGCTTCACTAAAGTCACGGCAACCTATATAATTGAGCTCGTCAAACAGGGCCTTCAACTTGACTCAAGAGGCTGTGGCACTTCACCAGAGTTGCAAGTGTTAACAGCCTTAAGATGTTGGGCTCGTCGTGAAGTAAGTATACCTCTCTTTTATTTGAAATCCTAAACCTATGGCCTACTCATCTGTGTCCTCTTTCATAAATGTATTTATTTTATACTTTTTCTATGTATTTTTATACTTTTTAGGTTCAAGATGATGGGGGAGACCTCCATGGGTTGTCTCAACCGACTGTGAGCCGCATTTGTGCCAGAGTTGCCCGTGCCCTTGCTCGTCACTCTGGCACATACATCAAGATGCCACAGTCCCTGGCTGAACAGCCGCTAGTAATAAGAGAGTTCTTTGAAATAAGAAACTTTCCTACTGTGCTCGGGTGCATCGACTGCACCCACATAAAAATAAAGAAATGTGGTGGGGATGCAGCTCAGTACTATCAGGAAAGGATACTATTCCTTGAATGTGCAAGTACGTCCACACTTTATGTAAGTATGTAGGTAAGTAATATGTGCTCACATAATTATTTTTTTGCAGGTGACTTGTGATGCAAAGCTTCGTATTCGTGACATTGTTGCCAGATGGCGAGGCAGTACTCATGACTCCCGAATCTTCAATGAGTCAACTCTCAAAGAGCGTTTTGATCGAGGAGAGTTTAGAGGACGACTCTTGGGAGATTCTGGTTACCGTTTGGAGCCATATCTCTTAACACCATGAGCAAGAAGAGAGGTATAACAGGGCACAAATTGCTACACGCAACTGTGTAGAACGTTGCTTCGGTGTGTGGAAGCAGCGATTCCAGTGTCTGTTGCATGGTATGACTGTACACATGCAGAATGTAAAGCCGACAATAATTGCACTTGCTGTATTGCACAATATAGCAATAGAACAACAGGATTCAGTTCCAGGTAATGTAACTAATCATTTCTGTAATTAATTATTTATCCTGGCCTACAACCTTTTGTGTGGTGCCTGTATTTGGTGCTGGAATATCAAATTATTTTACTCACATGTGTTACGAATATTTAATTTGTAGCTATTAATGTTTCTTTAAATATTTGTTGACTCGCTAAATTATTGTAATTTCTATTCTACAGTCGCATGATTTAAAGTATTTCTATTTGACTTTTTGTGATTGGTCGAGACACTGAGTTGTCAACGACCAATCACAAGTGAGAGCATAATGGAGGGAAGGAAATTAACTACTAAGCTGTTACGAATGTTTAATTTATAGCTATTAATGTTTTTTTAAAATATTTGTTGACTCGTTAAATTATTGTAATTTCTATCTACAGTCGCATGATTAAAAGCATTTCTATTTGACTTTTTGTGATTGGTCGAGACACTGAGTTGTCAACGACCAATCACAAGCGAGAGCGTAATGGGGGGAATGAAATTAACCAGCGGGCTAAAGCCCGCTGTGCCCAGCCATTCGCTTTCTGGCATTGGTGACAACCACTAGTGACTAAGCTGCTGTTAGTTAGTTACACTGTATACCTAGGTTCTACTGTGAGTCTCAATCAATAAATCAAGGCCTACCAAACTGTATTCGGCATTTGTATTCAAATTCCTTATTTCTGAGAGTTAAACCACTTCGGTTTATATCTCAGAAGTGGGATATGCAACCTAATGTCCACATAAGGATCGGACAAGCATTAAGTAACCGGCGTGTGAAGAAAAGAAACTAAACGCCTCGAGAACATGGATGAACAAAGGTCTAGTTCTCGAAGAAAACATGATGGACCCGAACGAATCTCTCGTGTGACGCTGACGCCACCACTAAGATTCAATGATACGACACGGAGCCGCAGCCGTGGTCGAAGGCGTACGCGATCACCTGAAGAAAAACGTAACAGCCGCTACTGCCGGTCACGGTCCAGGCGGTCGAGAGGAAGGAGGTCGCGACTGACGGATAGCCGGTCTCGTTCCCGCTCAACCCGTTCAAGGCGGACAAGCACGAGATATAGCCGGGTGCAGCGCTCCAGGACCCGATCACGCACTCCGAGGCACCGAGCTTCGCGTCTGCGTACGCCCTTCCCTGAAGATGCACGTCGTGACCGTAAGTCAGATGACAATTTGGTTATTGAAAATTTCATTAATGTACTTAAGGGTATGAGTAATTCAGACAAACGTGATAGGTTTCCCGCCTTAAATAACGTGATTCCTGATTTTGACCCATTATGTAAGGAACAAACGATTGATACGTGGCTTCATAAAGTTGACGAATGTATACAGATCTATGGTTGGAGCGATAAACAAGTGGTTCACTATGCTTTACCGAAATTAACTGGGGTGGCTAAAACCTGGTATCAGGGTCTGCCGTCGCTACTATTCTCTTGGCCAGAGTGGAAATTAAAGTTAAGGGAATCTTTCCCGACTAGGGATAATTATGCTGACCTACTAACGGAAATGCTTAGTAAAAAAGTACGCTATGGGGAGTCATTGGAGATATACTTCTACGCTAAAATGAACCTTTTAAATCGTTGTGAGATATCCGGAAAACGTGCAGTCGATTGCATAATAGCAGGTATCGAGGATCGTGGTGTTAGGTTAGGAGCACAAGGAGCAGAATTTTCGGAACCAGAATCGTTACTTAAATTTTTGAAGACTGTAAAAGTAGGTCAAGATAGGTTCACGAACGACCAGCAAAAGGGTAGAGATAGGGATAAGCGACCACAAAATAACTCGTTTACCGGTAACAAAGTAGGTCAGGTAGGTCATAGTTCTCAGAGGTCCACCGGATCTAATATAGTCTGCTACAATTGTAAAGAAACCGGTCACGCATTCTTTCGATGCACAAAACCGAAGATTCGATGCTCTAAGTGTAGTTTATTAGGACATAAGGATGCTGAATGTCCTGGGACGAAACAAAGTACCAACGATAACACAAAAGCAGTATTGAAAGTAGATAACACGGGTGACTCGAGTGCCAAGTACAAAATGCCAATTAAAATAAATGGTTTATTTTCAGAATGTCTCGTTGACTTGGGAAGTGAGGGTACTTTGATACGTCTCAGTGAAAGTCAGCGTTTAGGGTTAGACTGGAAGGTAGGAGAAGCGCCATTATTAAGAGGAATAGGTAACGTGCCATATAGTCCGCTAGGCAAAGCTCTCGTTACTATAGGAGTGCAGAACGTAGTAGAAGATCACGTGGAAGTGTTAGTGGTGGATGATTATTTGATCAACTGTCCCGTTCTACTAGGTCACACTTTCACCGAAAGACCTTCAGTCAAAATAGTAAAAACCGAATCGGACGTAATTTTTCAGCGGGTTATTGAGGAGTCAGTATTGAGTTGCCCGCTTTTGTGCCTAGAGGAGACTTGCATAGGGCGCGGTGAATTGAAAGCAGTCCCAGTTATATCACGAAACACTTTCTCGGGAAAAATTTACGTTAACGGAACTGTGCGTGGAATCAGTGGTCGCGAGCATTACTTATTACCCGGCGAATATCAATTAACGCAAGGTGCCGGTAGGGTTCTCATTCAAAATATTGGTGACAATGATCTTATTATAAGTAAGGATAGTCTCATAACTAGAAGCCATACACTAGCTACGAGCCTACAAATTCAAAAATTAGATTTTGACAAACAGTCTTCCATTGAGGAATCACCAATCAGTTGTGGAGAAAATTTGACAAAGGAGCAAAAATGGTCATTAAAAACTTTGTTGGGCAAATACAAACATTGTTTCTCGAGTAGTTTAAAAGACCTTGGGTTTACAACGGAAACTGAAATGGTGATTCAACTGGATGACCCCGACCCTGTCGTTTACCGCCCATATCGGTTGTCCTTCACCGAACGTCAACTAGTTCAAAGTATGATTGATGAAATGCTTGAAAGCGGCATTATAAGAGAGTCAAATAGTCCATACGCGAGCCCTATAGTGTTAGTTAACAAGAAGTCGGGGGAGAAGAGATTATGTGTAGACTACCGGGCTCTCAATAGTAATACCAGAAAAGAGCACTACCCTCTCCCTCGTATTGAGGACCAATTAGACCTGTTATCAGGTAGCTCTCTCTTCATTACCCTTGACTTAGCGTCTGGGTACTATCAGATCCCAATAGCCGAAGGCTCTCGAGACAAAACTGCCTTTGTGACCCCTCAGGGTCAGTATGAGTACAACCGAATGCCCTTTGGCCTAGTGAACGCACCATCAGTATTCCAGCGTACGATGAATAAAATTATCCACAACTCACCTGCTTCGTCTTATGCACTTGTGTATATGGATGACATTTTGATTCCCGCAAGGTCATTCGACGAGGGGATGGCGCGCTTGGACGAGGTGTTGCGTTTGCTGGCAAAAAGTGGTCTAACACTCAAAATGACAAAATGTAATTTCTTTTATGACAAGATAGATTATCTGGGCTATGAAGTCAGCTCAGAGGGCGTTAGGCCAGGTTCTCTTAAAACAGACGCCATATCCAAATTCCCTACGCCAACCAATGTTCACGAAGTTAGGAGGTTTTTAGGTCTTGCTAGTTTCTTCAGGAGGTTTGTTGCGGGATTCGCCTTAATAGCACGTCCTTTAACTAGCTTGTTAAAGAAGGACACTTCTTGGAGATGGGGTAGTGAAGAAATGGACTCTTTCGAGAAACTAAAACAGATATTAATACAGAGACCCGTAATAGGTCTTTATGATCCCAATGCACTAACCCAACTCCACACCGACGCGAGCAAGTACGGGGTAGCAGGCATTTTAATGCAACAGGACAAGTCTGAGATGTTCAAACCTATTGCTTACTATAGTAGGCAAACCAGTCTAGATGAGCAAAAGCTGCACTCTTTCGAGTTAGAGACCCTCGCTATAATTGCCTCACTGAATAGGTTTAGACATTACTTACTTGGTATTAGGTTCACGATTGTGACAGACTGCAACGCTTTGCGTACCACGTTGAGTAAACGTGACTTGGTCCCACGAATTGCACGCTGGTGGCTGCAGTTCTTAGAATACGACTGCTCGATAGAGTACCGCCCTGGCGATAGAATGGCACACGTAGATGCCCTTAGCAGAGGTGCAATAGACGGTAGTCCAGACATGGATCACGTCTTGGAGGTACTCTCAGTGGGTACCGACGATTGGCTTGCAACGGTGCAACAGACCGACGAAGACATTAAAAATATCGCGGAGGTTTTAGGCGATCCTAAATGTAAAGATGCTATTGACATACACAAAAATTATAAACTCGTAAATGGACGAGTGTATCGCAAAATTGACGAAAATACTATCCGCTGGGTTGTGCCCAGTGGCACCAGATGGCAACTACTGAAAGCAAACCATGATGACGTGGGGCACTTCGGGTTTGACAAAACTTTGGCACGCCTACAGGCCACCTATTGGTTTCCAAAGATGAGACGATTTGTTAAGAAATACGTCTCGGCTTGCCTACAGTGTGCACATCACAAGCTGCCAGGTGGTGCCAGGCCCGGTGAGTTGCACCCCATCCCTAAAGCTATCATGCCATTCCATACCATACATGCGGATCATCTCGGGCCTTTTATTCGCACTAGGCGTGGTAATACTTTCCTCCTGGTTATAGTAGATGCCTTTACTAAATTCGTTGACATCACGGCTGTGCGAAATACTAAATCAGCCACAAGCATTAGGGTATTTAGAGAGCATTTTAGCTACTTTGGCATGCCGACCCGTTTAATTACAGACCAAGGGACAAGTTTTACTAGCAGGCAGTTTAAAACATTTACTCAAACATGTGGCATTAAGCATGTGTTCAACGCTGTTGCCACACCCCGAGCAAATGGCCAAGTGGAGCGGTACAATCGCACCATTCTGGCTGCACTCGGGGCAATGAATCATGACAGACCAAATGCGTTATGGGACGAACATTTGCCAGACATACAACTTGGTATTAATACGACAGTACATGCCACCACTAAAAAGTCCCCAGCGGAGCTTCTTTTCGGACGAAATTTAACTAACCCATGTGAAGGTTTGTTGAGTGACGTTATAAATGAAGTCTCGTCTGAGGTCGGAGAAAGTTTGGAAGATGTTAGAGCTAGGGCCGGCGAACTTATTAGGACACAACAAGAAAAGGACAAGGAACGGTATGATAGGCACAGGAAGATAGGAATGTGTTTCAAAGAAGGTGACTTGGTTCGAGTAGTAAGAGCCGCGACAGGAATAGAGGGACAGTCGAAGAAACTAGAACCTAAATGTAGAGGCCCCTATAAAATTAAAAAGGTGCTCCCCAACGATAGATTCGTGGTCGAGGATACACCTCTCACAAAGTCTAGTAAGAAGTACGAAGCTGTAGTAGCTATTGATAAAATATTTCCATGGATCTGTTTCAACGAACCCGTATCAACCGATTGTGAACCTGAGCATGATGATAGCGAATCTGAATAAAAGAGAAGTCTATAAATATTAATTTAGTCTCATTGATGAAAATGATGGTTGAGTTGGGAATTGCTAATTTAAATTAACTTAAGCGAGCATTTAAAAGCTATGTAAATTGTTTACCATTAATTAGTCAAACAAAGAAACTGTAATATATACACTTAAGAAAAGTCATGTAAGTGTACGTTATTTTAAGTATCGATGATTAATGTCATGAATCATCAAAAATTACCCACAGCTGAAGTATTTACTGGTCAATGTCATGGACCAGTAAATAATCATTCACATAGGATTAAATGTTGCGGGGCATCAGGTAACGGATGCCTCGCATTTCGGCACGTGGTGCATCTGTAGGTATATCTGCTGGTCAATGTCATGGACCATATACTATCGATGCAATATATTATATTAAGTTAGAAGTGTCAGGTAACCGACACCCTTAAAGGATAGTATCATTCTGTTAATCAAGGTCATGGATTAATAAATAAATTAGAAGACTCTATTATTATGTAATTGTATTTGTTTAGATGGTAGAATGTATCACTCATATCACTGTGATGACTTATAGTTAAATACAGAAAGTATATACATACAAAATATTTGTTTAACATAGATAACACAATGCAAATTTCAAATTATATAAATTAATGTATTATCCTACTTACTGTTTAACAAACATATAACAACGAGGGACTCGTTGGAAAACGGATGGCCGAGCTGTTACGAATATTTAATTTGTAGCTATTAATGTTTCTTTAAATATTTGTTGACTCGCTAAATTATTGTAATTTCTATTCTACAGTCGCATGATTTAAAGTATTTCTATTTGACTTTTTGTGATTGGTCGAGACACTGAGTTGTCAACGACCAATCACAAGTGAGAGCATAATGGAGGGAAGGAAATTAACTACTAAGCTGTTACGAATGTTTAATTTATAGCTATTAATGTTTTTTTAAAATATTTGTTGACTCGTTAAATTATTGTAATTTCTATCTACAGTCGCATGATTAAAAGCATTTCTATTTGACTTTTTGTGATTGGTCGAGACACTGAGTTGTCAACGACCAATCACAAGCGAGAGCGTAATGGGGGGAATGAAATTAACCAGCGGGCTAAAGCCCGCTGTGCCCAGCCATTCGCTTTCTGGCATTGGTGACAACCACTAGTGACTAAGCTGCTGTTAGTTAGTTACACTGTATACCTAGGTTCTACTGTGAGTCTCAATCAATAAATCAAGGCCTACCAAACTGTATTCGGCATTTGTATTCAAATTCCTTATTTCTGAGAGTTAAACCACTTCGGTTTATACATGTGATTGTGGTCATACTATCATAAAAAATGCATGCAATTTATATTTAAGGTAATGATGAAGATGATGCAGACCCTGATGCTGAACCAACACCTCAAGTTAATGTGGCCACAGGAAGAGGAACTGGAAGAGCAGCAAATGCTTTCCTACGAGCATTTATTGATAGACATTTCCGTTAACAGGTGAAAAATTTATTTTTCAAGATTTTTTAATTTTTTTTCGAAATATTCTAGTTTTTTATTTAGGACTTCTTCTTCCAAATCCAGGTTTCTTGCCTTTCTATTTTACTACTACTACTACTTGGACATCGATTTCTGGACTTTGATTTTGCTTAACGATTTGTTATTGGTGATAATCGAAAATGCATGTGTTACATGCAGCCGTGCACTGCGACGAACGCGGAGACATCTTCTTACACCTGACTTCATTGAATCCCGGCGAGATTTTGTTGCCGCCATTTTCAATGATTTGGAACCGTTACAAGAGGTATGTAACGACTATGTGTTTATCAACGTATTATAATAGGTACCTATAGGTCTTTATTTTTACTGCTAGTGTCTAACATTTTTTTATTTGATGGAAAAATATAATGTTACATACATTATATTTTTCCAAGAAGAAAGTCAAGTCACAAGGTCTACGTTAGGCTGTTAGTACAACAATTGTAATGTGCGGCCTTCCGTCTCCACGTTTATAATTATTTATTTATTTTATTTGCATCAGGTACCTTTTAGTTGCCATAGTAAACATAAGTACAAACATAAAACGAAGTCTCGCGGTAGCGAGTGTTACCATAGCCAGACAGTGTGGCTAAGCCCAAAGGCCAGCTAGTGTTTAAGCAACGTAGTGTCCAATAATAGCAGAAATAAGACAAGAGGTAAATATCAAAACAGTGCGCGCTCTGCCTCAATAAAAAAAACAATGCTGTGGAAACTACATTAGATCATTTAACCCTCTGCAATAAATCATTTTACGATTTAGCAACATTTTATACCAGTAGGTATGTCTTTGGGCGCATGCTCAAGGCACATTTTCTTCAACAACAGAGGCTACCATTCCCTGTTAGAATTCTTCGACGCAACCTTTAACGCTAAAAAGTATTTATTTATTTTAATATATATTTTATACTGCACAATTTCACTTTTTCATTCTTTACACAAGTAAGAATCTAGGTCTTCTTTATTTAAATTGATTTATGAGTGCTTTTAGTTCCATATAGTCTATGTCAAAATATAAACATACACCATACATACACCAATTTTACATGTTAGTTCTGTATTTATGTATCGATAGTATATTTAAGTATAAGTATACAAGTATTTACGTACACAACCTTAGCAGATGGCACGCGCGATCACTACTGGCACTAACTGAAAACCAGCGCTGCGGGCCCCCGCCCTCAGCACAATGCTGAGTTAGGGCCTTTTGCACAGCAGAGGGAAAGAACACACCGCGGCACTCACTACCTATGGTCTGTTGTGTAATAAACGCCATTTCTTTCTTTCTTTCTTTCTTTCTTTCTTTCTTTCTTTCTTTCTTTCTTTCTTTCTTTCTTTCTTTCTTTCTTTCTTTCTTTCTTTCTTTCTTTCTTTCTTTCTTTCTCTCTTTCTTTCTTTCTTTCTTTCTTTCTTTCTTTCTTTCTTTCTTATTTTCTTTATTTACTTGTTGCAGGTCGCTTTTGACGGATCTAGATCAATCTGTCATGCCTGTTGGTGTAGGGTTAATCGCACTTTGCAACGTGAACCCATGCTCCCACCTACCCCTCGAGTTTCATTTGAGGTCCCAGGCTTGATGCGGGCAGCGAACACGTCAAGGCGTTGCATGATGGACAACTGCAGCAACCAACAGCTCCGTCGCGTACCGAATACAATAAAAGTATTCCTTCTGAGTTACTACCAATTACACATACCGGAACTAGCTCGGATATGTCAGTCATTTGATGAATACACCGTTGGAAGATATTCCTCGTAACATCACGCAGCGACAAACAGAATTTAATGCTCAGAATATTCATAACATTATTCATATGTATACAACAGCGTTGGAACAGCGAAATACGTTGGATTTCGAGAACATACAAGAAATATCTGCAGAAGATCTACATTTTTGGACTGGTCTTAATCACAACCAGTTCAATAATCTTTTTGAACAAATACCGAGTTTAGCAGCACAGTCTCGTTCACCAAAAGAAGATTTAGGTATTTATTTGTGCAAAATAAGAACAGGAGAGCCCAACGAACGTATTGGTACTATCTTTAATAAATCAAGATTTAGTATCAGTAGAAAAATAAATCGGGCCAGGATATGTCTATACAGCGATTTTGTTCCACTTCATTTGGGACTTGATCATATCATTCGGGAAGAGGTGGTAGAAAGAAATAGAATATTGCCTAACTACATCTTCGGGAGTGAGGAATCGCCTAAAGCCATATTAAGAGATTTTCAATCAAAAAATTTGATTTGTCAATTTACTAAAGTTATACAATAAATTGTCAAACCGGGTGGTTTTGTGTGAAAATCCTTTGGTGTGACAACATACTAGACATACGGTAATCTTCACATACAACGGAAGAATTATCATATATTCATTATGATGTTTTACAAATTATAGAGTCACGGTTTTTCCCACACGGGGTGGCAGAGGCATAATTGTGCCCATGTTTAGCTATTTGTTTGACTGAGCTGATAAAATATGGATACTTGACATGTCAACAAAATGGAACCAGACCTTCAAAACCAGATGGAAATATTTACTACTTTCGGCAATTCGATTCATCTGACTTAAGTTTTTTGATAAGATTGAATAGAAGACAAAAGATGGCATTTTAGAGACGAAAACAACAGAAACAATGCAAAAGTAAACTACAGGGATCAAAGTATCAAATTAAATTAAATCCACACGACTTATGCCCGGTTTCCGTGGCCCTGATTATGTGAACAAATTGATTAAATCAGCCTCAGCCAATCACGTGCCGATATCTTTCATAATAGCAGCTCGTGATTGGCCGACTTTACAAACCTGTTAACTTAATCAGCATCCAGAAAACCAGATTAAAATATTTATTACTTGTGTCGATAGATATCAAACTCGCCCAAGTCCAGTACCAACCGTTTGAAGTTTTATTTATTTAAATAATTAAGGAAAAAATTACGATTTTTTTGCTCTAGATCAATCCAATCTAAGTCCACGGCATGCCTAAGGAAATAAGGTCCAAAATTTATAGTTTTTTTCAATCCAACCTAAGTCACACAGGTGTTTCAAATCATACGAGCCCAAGTCCTTTACAACCAATCACGCGCCATCTTTCCTCTGTCATGGCCGCCATTCCTGTTTCTCTCACGTGCTCTGAATAAACGCGCTCTGTGTTTTTATTTGAATTATGGATAATTTAGTGAATGTTGTGCCTCCAGAGTTAGCAAAAAAGAAGCAGAAGAATAGTGCAAGTAACAATAAAAACAAAAATGGACAAGATCGGTAAGTGAAAACGTATTATCAGTGATTTTATACCAACATCTCAGTCTCGGGAGATCACAATCATAAACATTGTCAGGGCCGGACTGTGACCAGGGGAACTAAAACATGCATTAGTACCTAATAAATGCTTTGAGATTTTTACGGCGAATAATTATTATAAAATAGAAAAATGGTATTATTACTCGTAATAATTTATAATGAAACATTTATTAACCAAACTAAGTAACAAATATGAACTTACATATTAAATTCAAAAGTGATTGTTTTATTATTTCTTGATTTTCATTGCTTTGTTTTTTTTAACCAGACAGAGATAAAGTTATGTGTATTCGTCAACTCTAACTTAAGTTTGTTAGGTACAGTCAGGGGCAGAGAAATCTGATCCACCCGATCTTCTTACCCCACTTTACTTAAAATTTCACCTAAACCTCACTAACTATTGGTGAAAAAACTCGATCGTAAGCTACTCTCAGCTTTGTATGGGATCGGGTGGGTCAGGTGTCTCTGCTCCTGAATGTACGTACTCAAATAACGTTAGTGGGATTTCAGACGGGTAAAATGTGCCGTTTTTTTATGTTAGTAAGTATATCTTTTTTCTTTACAGGTACTCGGCGAAATCTTTACCCAAAAAGCCCACATGCAAGCACCCAAAAAAATGTAAATACAAATGTGAGACTTTAACTTCTAATACCATTTTCTACTTCCATAAGAAGTTCTATTCAAGTAACAGGAAAATTGATCAAGATAACCTTATGCTTAAATATATACATATAAAGCCAGTGCAACGAAAACGATCAAGAACAAATGCCAGGAACCAAAAATCTTATTCCAATCATTTTTTTGTTCCCGAATACAAGTCTAATGAACATGTTCCAGTCTGCCTTCAAGCCTTTTGTGATGTCTTAAACATTAAACAGGGAAGAATAAAAGGCGTCACTAAAAGGTTCTCAGAAAATGGGACCAGTGCAACGGAGAGAAGAGGTGGTGATCGAAAAAGATTTGCATTTAGGTCCAAATTGGAATCAGTACAGAAATTTATTATGAAATTCAAACCTCTGGATTCACATTACTGTAGGAGCAAGATAAAACGGAGAATTTATCTCGACCCAAGTCTTAACATTACTAAGATGTACAAAATGTATGAGGATCAGGCTGCACCGGGCTTCTCTGTAACCAAATCTTATTTCAGAAAGGTATTCAATACTTCGTTCAACATAGGATTTGGAACACCACGACAGGATGTCTGCTCAGATTGCCTTCAACTGTTAGAAAAAATAAAAAGGTCTCAAAACAGCATCGAAAAGGAAAGCATGCGTACTCAATATAGAATTCATAAATTAAGAGCAAAATGCTTTTTTCAGCTATTGAAAGACGAAGATCCAGAGATACTTATCCTCTCATTTGACTGCCAAAAAAATTTACCTATGCCCAGGGTACCAGATCAATCAACCTATTACTCAAGGCAGTTATATATTTATAATTTCACTATAGTTGTGGGCAGCTCTAAGTCAAGCCTAACACCTCAAAATGTTTTCTCCTATGTTTGGACTGAGGACAAAGCACCAAAAAGCTCCAACGAAATAGCATCTTCCGTCTACCATTGCTTAAATAGTTTAAATATGGAAGGCAAAAAAAAAATTAGGCTTGTGGCCGATGGGTGTGGTGGCCAAAATAAAAACTCCATTTTGATTGGGATGGTAGCAAAATGGCTAAGTGAGACGCAAAATGACATTTCCAAGGTTGAGATAATTTTTCCAGTGACAGGCCACAGCTTTATTCCTCCTGACAGAGTATTCGCGATAACTGAAAAAAAAATTCGACGTCTAGAAAATGTTTTGACTCCAGATGACTATATCGAGTTAATGTCGTCTAATGCGACTATCTATCATGTTGTTGATCAAGTACCTGTATTTGATTGGAAAGAAGCATGCAAAATCATGCTTAAAAATACGCAAAGTCTGCATTTCCAAATAAGCAAATGCAAGCGCATAATAATTGAAAAGGTGACTCGGAAAATTCTAGTGCGTGGCGAAATTTCGTACAGAAATGACTTATGTCCACTTTTGCCTATTACAAAAAAAGGTAAAAAAATATCTCAAATGTTACCTGATAGAATGAATAATCCTGTTACTATCAAACAAGAGAAGCTAAATGATGTTAATAAACTCTTAAAAAAACATTTCGGAGAACAGTGGTTAGAAATTCCGGAGTTGAATTATTTTAAAAATGTTTTAGCTCTACCCGGTCACGCCGGCCAAACTGCTAATGAGCGTGAAGATGATTGTAGTATTCCAGAAGAGATATTTGACTTTGTTTAATTAATTTTTCCTGCTTTTATTTAACTTTTATATGTTTTAGAAGGCGGTAGAAGTGTCCGCAAACTGATATTTGTATTTTGGTAATTAACTTAATAATAGGTACATGTGAAACCCGAAAAAGTATTAATAGGTGTAAAAGTGAATTATTTTCAATAATATAAGTGTTCAGATTTATTGTTGCATTTTTATTTCTGAGTCCGTACCCAATCATTACGTCAATATCGATCTTGCCTAAGTCCTGTTGCTATTAATCAAACTGACCCAAGTCCATTGCTCAATTATTTCAAAAATGACCAAGTCCATTACTATTATATCATATCAGCCTAAGTCCTTACAAAAATTACCGATAATTTTTGATTTACATAGTAAAACTATGTTGGTTTTTATATTTTTTGACTTTTCAGGTAAATATTCATTGCACAAAACATTATTAACAGACTTTTTGAGAAAAAGGGTCAAACTACAAAACTAACGTCAATAACCAAAAAACGTTTAGAAGTGACTTGGGCGTTTTTGATATCTATCGACACACTTCGGCATTTCGATTCTTCTGAATTAAGATTTCTGATAAGATTGAATAGAAGACAAGAGATAGGATTTTAGAGACGAAAACAACAGAAAAAATGCAAATGCAAACTACAGGGATCAAATTAAATTAAATCCACACGACTTATGCCCGGTTTCCGGGGCGCTGATTATGTTGGAACAAATTTATTAAATCAGCCTCAGCCAATCACGTGCCGATGTCTTTCATAATAGCAGCTCGTGATTGGCCGACTGATTTCACCAAACTGTTAACTTAATCAGTATCCAGACAACCAGATTGAAATATTTGTTACTTCGGCATTTCGATTCTTCTGAATTAAGTTTTCTGATAAGATTGAATAGAAGACAAGAGATAGCATTTTAGAGACGAAAACAACAGAAACAATGCAAATGCAAACTAGAGGGACCAAAGTATCAAATTAAATTAAATCCACATGACTTATGCCCGGTTTCCGGGGCGCTGATTATGTTTGAACAAATTGATTAAATCAGCCTCAGCCAATTACGTGCCGATATCTTTCATAATAGCAGCTCGTGATTGGCCGACTGATTTAACCAACCTGTTAACTTAATCAGCATCCAAAACCGGGCGTCAGAATAAAATAATCACATCTATTCAATTTAAGACAAAGAACCATTCTAGCCTGCCCAAATCCTGCACCTCATTGAGACCTCTGGGTGTTGAAGATGTTCCTAAGCAATCGGAAAAGAAAATCACAGAATTGGAAGCCTAGTTTCGAAAGAGGTTTTCGTGCTAGCAGCATTTGCTTGAGCGTCTCATCCAATACCAAACACCCCTTACGGGTGGTTCAATATCTCCTAAACTGTTTTTTAAACTTTTCATAGTGATAATCATCCGTTGCTCTCTCTCCTTTTGCTTTCTTGACAATTTTATCAACATTCTCATCAATCATTGCTGCTTGTGTCTTGGGCTTTTCAGGTTTCTCAACAACTTTACGCTTTTTGTTGTCATTCTCCAGATTGAAACGGTTGTGCTGGACGAAGTTAACAGCCATGTTTGTGGGAACAAATTGTGAAGGACCATCCTTTTTGTTTCTTCGCTCCCAAATGAGTTTCATTTTTGCTTCTTCTGTGGCTTCTATGTTCTTGATTTTGGCTTCAATGCCCAAGTCCACTTCTGGAATTCCGCTGAGCATTTGGTTGGACAGCATTTCCTCAGACTTCTGTGTTGAGGATGCTCGGAGGTGTTCAGGAAGTGATAGTAAAGCTGCTTCTTCAGGTGATAAGTATTTAAGTGCATCATTGTCAGAATTCTTGCTGTCTTTGTTGTGGCCTTCTGCAAAAAGAAATAAAAAACATTACTATCATTAGTTAATCTAAGACAAGAAAGTAGTATAGTCAGGGTTCGAAAGGATAAATATCCGTGATAATTATCTTGATATTTATCGTGATAACTATCTTGATAAAAATAGCTCGATAATTATCAATGGATAATAACAAAAATTGCGTTCATGAAAGTGAACTGTATACGAACGTGTATTTCCGAACTTGCGTATAACCGAACGCACGAATTGTCACCGTGCCGCGCCCGCGCCCAGCCACCGTCGTGGGGATTCCCCGTGCCATAAATTCGGTCGCGCGTTTCTGTCGCGCTTTAGCGCTACTTTAAATATTGTATGAATAGACGACGCGCGCGCGACAGAAGTGCTGAAGAAAAGCACAGAAGGGGCAAAGTTGAGTGAGGTGAACTGAACACTAGTGTCATTGGTTTGATAAGAGAAATATTGTTTACTGAGTTGAAAAGGAAAAATGCCTCGTGTGAGAGATTATTTGCTCGAAGACAAATATACTAGGCTATGGGTTCATACGTTTTAATCGTCATCCTAAACACAAAATTTTAAGACTATAACTTCAAAACTGACGGACTTTTATACAAACTTTGGACCCCAGCTTCACCCGCTTTGGAGGTTAGTTTTGAAAAATCCTTTCTTAGTGCACCCCCAAACCTTCTAAAGAACCTATGTGCCAAATTTGGAGTCTCTAGACCCAGCGGTTTAGGCTGTGCGTTGACTTTGTATACACAGCTTCATCCCTCTTTTCACGCCCTGGGGGGCCGAATTTTCAAAAATGCTGAGACGTACTCATTAGTTTTTTATCGTTATCCTAAACACAATATTTAAAGACCATAACTTCAAAACTGACGGACTTTCATACAAACTTTGGACCCCCGTTTCACCCCTTTAGGGGATGAGTTTTGAAAAATCCTTTCTTAGTGCACCCCTACACGTTATAAAGAACCTATGTGCCAAATTTGGAGTCTCTAGACCTAGCGGTTTGGGCTGTGCGTTGATATGTCAGTCAGTCAGTATCTTCTTTTATATATTTAGATATCGCGGTATGTTTTGATTGCGTGGACCTAGAAGTTTAATTTTTTCACAGCTCCAAGGGCCTCTAGACCTGAGTAATCGATATTAATTTCAACATACCTCCACGCGTTCCTGAGAAAAGGGGTCGTGACAGACGGACGGACGGACGGACGGACAGACAGACAGACAGACAGACAGACAGACAGACAGACAGACAGACAGACAGACAGACAGACAGACAGACAGACAGACAGACAGACAGACAGACAGACAGACAGACAGACAGACAGACAGACAGACAGACAGACAGACAGACAGACAGACAGACAGACAGACAGACAGACAGACAGACAGACAGACAGACAGACAGACAGACAGACAGACAGACAGACAGACAGACAGACAGACAGACAGACAGACAGACAGACAGACAGACAGACAGACAGACAGACAGACAGACAGACAGACAGACAGACAGACAGACAGACAGACAGACAGACAGACAGACAGACAGACAGACAGACAGACAGACAGACAGACAGACAGACAGACAGACAGACAGACAGACAGACAGACAGACAGACAGACAGACAGACAGACAGACAGACAGACAGACAGACAGACAGACAGACAGACAGACAGACAGACAGACAGACAGACAGACAGACAGACAGACAGACAGACAGACAGACAGACAGACAGACAGACAGACAGACAGACAGACAGACAGACAGACAGACAGACAGACAGACAGACAGACAGACAGACAGACAGACAGACAGACAGACAGACAGACAGACAGACAGACAGACAGACAGACAGACAGACAGACAGACAGACAGACAGACAGACAGACAGACAGACAGACAGACAGACAGACAGACAGACAGACAGACAGACAGACAGACAGACAGACAGACAGACAGACAGACAGACAGACAGACAGACAGACAGACAGACAGACAGACAGACAGACAGACAGACAGACAGACAGACAGACAGACAGACAGACAGACAGACAGACAGACAGACAGACAGACAGACAGACAGACAGACAGACAGACAGACAGACAGACAGACAGACAGACAGACAGACAGACAGACAGACAGACAGACAGACAGACAGACAGACAGACAGACAGACAGACAGACAGACAGACAACAAAGTGATCCTATAAGGGTTCCTTTTAAGGATCGGAACCCTAAAAATCGACAAGGACGTTATAAAAATTGTGAATGACTGTCAGATTACGATGAATGCTGTAGATTTCCTTAAAACATTGTCACCCATTGCAACAGCTCTCGACAGGATGCAACGTAATACTACCATGATAGCTGTAGGTCAGCGTCAGGATGGGCGGTCACGGTCACTATCTTCTACTAAGGTATATGACGTTGAAATTATGACTAATAATTGCTGCCCAATTGCTTCTATTTGCTTCCTCTAAGTAGATAATTGCTTCCATCGCATTTTAGGAGAAATAAAACATTTAAGGGTGACCGGCCATCCTGGCGTCAGGTTGGCCGGTCACTAGCTGTGGTACCTTAAGGGCGTGGAATAGATAAATTATTCATCGGCCAAACATTACTGCCCATTTGCTTCCGTAAATATTTTAAGACTCCGCACCTCAAGCTATCATGGAAGTAAATTATATTGATCAAGTCTCTTTTTTATACTTCAGCGCCTTATACAGGGTGTAACAGAAAGGTGTAGTCATATTTTAGGGGGTTGTTAGGGACATCATTTTGAGCAACTTTTACTATGAAACCGATTTGATCAGAGCAACTTTAATTTTTACTTCTCTATACAAATCAGCTGACCGCCCTGGACCAAAACGTATGGAGCAATGAAAAATAAAGTTGCTCCAATCAAATCGGTTTCATAGTAAAAGTTGCTCAGAATGGTCTCCCTAACAACCCCCTGAAATATGACTACACCCTTCTGTTACACCCTGTAGAATGTAACGAGCAAACTCGAATTTGCTACAGCAATATGCTCAGTAGGCTGTCCCGTCCATGTATGGGTTTTTTTTTTATTGAGCTACGGCTACGCAAGAGGTATCAAAAGTTGCGTAATTTCGCCTTAATTACGGAAACACAAGAATAAATTGAATTATTGCTAATCTTGAGGGCTCTACCACGCTTCAAAGTTTTGTGAAATTATCTTTTTTGAGGTTTAAATCGTATGCTTCAAATAATACAAAAAAAAAGTTTTTATAGTTTTAATTAAATCAACTAAGAAAAGAAAGAACAAGAAATCACCTAGCGCTAAATAATTTATACTAATACCTAGAATTTAAACTTGTTTTTGTGTCCAAAGTTTGTCATACTTTCTGCTCGAGCCTGGTCCGAATGAAGCCATCTCTAGACACAACGTCAGTTACACATTGTGAGGCATTAGTGACTAGTTTGACACACCTTTCCACAGATTGTGTGTGACAAGGAAAGTCTAATATTCCAAACTCTTATCTTTCGCCATTATTTGAAGGTTCTCATTAGAGATATCTTGAAGAACCGGAGGTGCTGTAACCTGACACTCGTGCCACATAATCATCTCCAGCAGAGAAGTTAATTTTTGAATTTTAAATATCCTGCGTTTGGTGCTTCTTTGTGCTTCTCTGGCGTTTATTATTCTACGCAATGCCAACTCCCGAATGTGGTCTCTATCATTATGCAACATGCCGAGCGGTAAATTTTCTGGATGCGCAAAAAACGCATTTCTTTTGATAACAGAATCTATCACAGACCTCAGATTATCGGTTAAAAATAGAGAGTACACTATAATTTTAAAAACATGTTTGGCTCCGTCTGCAAAGGATATCTTTTACTTGATCAGGAACCAAATCGGAGCGTAGCTTTGACCACATAGTTGACAAGGATTTGTAAGTTGTCTGATGGGTTAAGAGTACTTATATAAAAATTCTCAGTATGCGATTAGCACTAATAAGCCATCTTGAATGCGCCATCTTTCCAAGCTGACGATTTGCCAGTTCAAGAGTACAGGAACCACTTGCTATAGCTTGGCAAATCTCATAAAAATATTCAAGTTCCTTGTATGGTCCCAATATAGCACAAGTAGTCTCACTTTGCCTCGAACTCATGGTTGATAATCACAAAAGCCACCTCAAACGTTGTCGTTGTCGTTGTTTAACCGCAATAATACTTTTATAGCATAGAAATCACTTTGACACCAAAGAAAACACACGCGGGTCAAGACATGAAAATTTCCGAAACAAAGTCAAATTTGAGGGTATTTGCAAGTTCGCACCTGACAAGTTGGAGTCGCCGAAAACTTGTTGATGCATGAATTTCGATACGTTTTGCCTTTATTACACTTTTAATACCAAAATAAGCTAATATTATTTGAATATAAAACTAATTATGTATATCGAAATATGAACATAAAAATTATAATTTTTTAAAACTTCGTGGACTGGTAGAGCCCTCAACATATAGTTTTATTTTAAATTTGAAATTATTTTAGTAATCTACGATCAATTACGCAACTTTTGAGGGGTCTTGCGTTACGGAAATCCAAAAAAAATATTCTCGGGACAGCCTAATGCTCAGGCGCTACTAAGGGAGGTTAGATTATTATTTTATTTTAAATGTACCTACGTTTAAGCTAGTTTTTATTCTAGACTGATACTGTTACAATTAGGAAAACTTGCAGTTTGATAGGTCAGTTAACGTAATATTTATCATTTCAAATAAGTAATACATATACTGAAATGTTTTATTGTTTTCTAAAATATGATGGAAGTGGGAATAAACGATGGCAGAAATTGTCTATGTACTTATATAGAAAGCAAAAATAAACTAGGTATTGGGCAGCAATTTTATTGGTCATACATAACATAACTTGAACGATAAATACGGCTAGTGACTAGTTTACATATTTTTACTCATTACATTCTATAAGGCGCTGAAGATTAAAAAAGAGACTTGATCAATATATTTACTTCCATGATAGCTTGAGGTGCGGAGTCTTAAAAGATTAACGGATGCAAATGGGTAGTAATGTTTGGCCGATGAATAATTCATCTATTCCACGACCTTAAGGTATCACACACAGCTAGTGACCGGCCAACCTGACGTCAGGATGTCGGTCACCCTTAAATGTTTTATTTCTCCTAAAATGTGATGGAAGCAATTATCTACTTAAAGGAACCAAATGGAAGCAATTGGGCAGCAATTATTAGTCATAATTTCAACGTCATATACCTTAGTATATGTTAGTGACCGGCCATCCTGACGCTGACTAGTTGTAGCTGTCGAAATTTGGAATAGAATAGAATAGAATTTGACCTGTTGGGTGGTGCAGACCAAAGTGCAAAAACGAAAAAAACTATTTCTGAAATGCAGAGAAATGGCACTGCAGGGCTTACATTATACTGCTACTATGCTAGATCATAGGTTCCTTGGTCGAAACCTATACAACAAACAGAAACAAGCTTATGACTTCATAACTGAAGAAGTTGATGATAACTTCACTCCTTTCATAATGGCACTAACAGCGAAAACTCACCCTTTTCCCAAATTCATGTTTGGCAAATCATTCAAGAACACCATCCCTATGTTGTGGTGGACTTCTGTGACGTTAGAAGATGAAGAGAGATGGCCACAGAAAGAAAAGTTCATAATGTTTTGTGAACAGTTACTAACCACAACAGCTTCAACTGCGGCGTTAGAGGTTTTTCAACATTTGGGCTAGTGCAGTCGAAGCTAAGAAACAGATTGGGCAATGAAAAGGCTGCAAAGCTGGTATTTATGTTTAAATATCACAACCAAGGAAACTAAACCAAGCAGCAAGATCTTAGTTGGATATTAGGATTAGGACAACAAAGAAGTTCTACTGCAGCTACAGCAGCAACACAGCCAATGGAAATAGAGTCATCATCGGATGAAGATATTTCTTTGGCATCTTTGGTCAATCCAATTTAATATATTTATGTTGTCGAATCTGACGGACACTGATTTTTTATTTAATTAATGTTAATTTGTGTTGGATTTTAAATAAAAATCATAAAATTTAATTGTTTTTATTTGTTTTTGTTAGCATTGCCCAAATTATAATGCATTTGTTAGGAAAAAATATAACAAATTAATTTCTCTTACACTGGTGATAATTATCCGAAATTTATTGGATAAATATTGGATAACTATCAAGCAGCGTAATTATCTTGATAATTTCGAACCCTGAGTATAGTTCACACCAAGTTATTTGGCTCTGAGTGAACTTTCACCTCTCTCTCACACACCAATATACTCTATTTGACAAAGAGAGGTCAGAGCTCTCTCGGAGACAAATAAAAGGCTGATTCACAGATGGGGCATTCCATAGTGACTGGTGGGACATTTTTCTCCGGAATTCAACCAATCATGAGCTATAATTGTGTTATAGAATCTTACATAATAGTAAGATGTATCTTATAACATAGAAAAATAATGAGTTTACAAGATCCCTTAATTAAAATCCCCAGATACTTTCAGAATCTCTTGTGATTATTATTTGAATGAGTGTGACTGGTGGGACAAGAAAAATCCTTCTCTCTTACCGCCAAGTACTTGAAGACCAATTTTAGTTCGACCACTAAACTTTCAAGAGAGATTTTCTTCTTATCGTATAGTATATCTTATATTATTTCATTTTCATTAATAATTAGACTGATTACCTTTCGCAGAATTAAAAAAATATTTTTTTTTGTTGTGACTGGTGGGACATGCATCCGAAACAGCATTTATTTCTCGATTTTTATTTATTAGGATTAAAGTTTCCAGCAAAAAAATATCGATTTTTTATTGATTTAAAATATTTTTCTTTGCAAGTTAGTGCAAATGCGGACATTCAACTCAATCAGCTATAATAATTAGAAATAATTTGAGAAATTCTAAATTTGAGGTATTTTCCTCTTTCTCATGGAATGACCCAGATGGCAAAATTGCCACAGTATCTCCAATTCTCCACAGTGATGAAAATAGATGTAGATTTGTTCATTATTCTCATACAGAATTTTTGCTATTATAATCACAAACTGTGCTGAAAGTGAGCCATCACTGACATGTGTGAATTTGCCTGCCTACCCAAAGGTCAGCATGTAGGCTGTAATGTAATGAATGCTTGCAAGCCAAATAATGTTTTTATCAACTGCAATTACTTGTAATTGAACAATCAGAGGTGTCAGCTTCTCAGCCTCTGGTTGCGAGCGGCACAATCAATAGCCACATTGAAAACCTGGTGTTTGAAGTGAGACAAGGTGGAAGAGGCATGGCTAAGGCAACTCAGTAACACAGACAGACAACTTCAACACCACAATAGGCTGGCAGAGAATGTGGAAAACTACAGCTTGACTCACCAACCGACGAGAATACAATGTGTAGTACATAATGAATAGGCCTATAACCAGCAGTGGGTATGTTTTTTGGTGTAGGGCGCTAACCGATGCTCAGACCGTAAGTGACCACTAGAAATCGATTCATGCAACTCTGGGGTCGACTAACGAAGTTTACCTTTTCGAATGGCGAGTTGCTCATCAATGTACTTCATCATCTCCTCGTCTTCGTCGCGTTTGTTGGTTTCCGCCGAGAATTGCGTGCCGATGCCGGTGTCATACGCGTCCTCCACTTGCTTCACTTTCCCACTCTTCAGGGCTTGCATGTTCACCATGCCCCCAGACTTCACCTTGAACGGATCCTTGCACTTCAACTCTTCCTCTAGAGACACCTTCTGGCCGGTCGCCAACACGGCTAGACTGACGCCATTGGGTCTTTCGCGCAGCCTTTGCAGTTCCTTCGTCTCTTCCAACTTTGCCAACAGGTTGTCCTCGTCGGAATCGTCGTCTTCGGATTTGATGCGCTTGCGAAGGTTTTTTCGTTTGACTGGCTTGAAATTCAGTTCTTCAGCGTTGGGGTCGCACACGACTCTGTTGCTTGGTTCCATGATGTGGCAAAATGGCAATGGCCGCCGCCTACCTTGCTTGCTCAGCTTGCTCGCTCAGTCAGTCAATCCTCAGACCAGTTTATATTACTCTATGGTCGGCTTTTATTTCTAATTTCTATTCTACAGAGTCAGTCAGTGTCTGTGGTCGGCTCAGGTCCCACCAGTGTTACCAACCCTGTAATCTAGCGGATGAAAGAATTCTTCTAAAAATACAATAGATTCTCCTAAATTACGGTGTTTAGATCTGAGGTTTAGATATTCGAAATACGGTAAAATTACCTTTTAAGCCACCACAATAACAAGGGAACGGCCAATGCGGATCTACTGAAGCGACTATGAAAAGGATTACTTAGTTGAAAAAAATTGGTTGCCTGTAAAGTCGGTATACGGGCGAAAGTTTTACGTGACAACGACTTTGAGTGGTAAAATAATTTTAATGTGAATATTCATTCGTATAGTAGGAAGAAGGATGAAATAATAGTAACAATTTAAAACATTTATTTATACAAAGAATTAGTGGAAGGGACGCGTGCCTTTCACTTTTTATGTCTGTCTCTCTCGCTCTTAGGCGGGCTAACCATGCCCGAGTGGAAGGGACGCGTGCCTCTCACTCGCTCTCATTGTGAGCGCATAACGTGAGCGGAGCGTAACGCAGTTTCTTGAAGTGTCACCCGGCAAAACCAATTTATAAGACGTTGTCACGTCAAAAAAAACTCATATTTTATTCCGAATCAGAGAGTTTAATAGATTCTCAGAACAAATTATTTGTTCTGAGAATAGTTTCAATATTTTTATACATGTCGATGTTTTCTATGAGCAAAATGGGCTAAAAAAACAAGGCGCGTTTGTGACTGGTTGTATTGAAAAGCCAAATATTATTTTCAACCAATCACATTCATTTGCGAGTTGTGCACATAGAGAACTAATGGATTTCCTCTCGATTTCCTCGAGATTTCCTCTCAGAACAATAAGGATTTCCCTGAGGGATTTCCTCTCGATTTCCATCCTGTACATTCACTTCCGTTTCCGATAAAACAGCTGCGTTCAGAATATTAAAAAAGTAAATTCGAATTATTGAAGGTAGGTATAAGCTATCCAACATAGGGTGTTCTCATTTCATTACATTTCATTTATACTTTATTGCACAAAACATAAAAAACACGTAACATTTACAGAGGCGAGCTTATCTCTAAAAAGAGATTTCTTCCCGCAAAGCTAGGCATGACAGGAAAAAACAGATACAGAGAGGGAAGTCAGTGCACAATAAATGACTAACGGCCGAAATTAATAACCTATCTTCTATCCAATTCAATTCAATTTTTGAATTAATGGCTTCTACTGTGGATCCCTACAGTAATTCCGCCAATATCACGTGATAAAGATGACACGATCTTCTAAGTTAAGTGATGTTTTTGATCTGTGGCTTCTATTTTTTGTTGCCACAATAATTTCGCCAATGTCACGGGATGAGCCCTGCATAACTGGGGATCACGTGGTACAGTTATTAAAACGACTCTAAGTTAAGCTGAGACTCTAATCTAATATTGTTAGTACACACGATCTTCTATCCATAATCTGCAGATTTGAGATTGCTAGTGTCAATTTTGACATTCATTCCATAGCGCAACTGTCAAATGTAACGCGTAATCTGCAGATCACGGAACGGATAGAGATCGGTTATTGGGATCGGCCGTAAATGAATATACTTCAAACATAATATAATAAGTACCTATACCAAAAATACTAAATAAATACACAATAGGTATGCAAATAAATACACCTAACTACATAAATACGTACATACAATATCTCATAATCATAATCGTTTATTTTCAGAAAAACATGTACATTATAAACTTGTTTAGCGAAGTAAACAAGGGATGTATCGCTACTCCCTAAAAAAGGGCGAACCCTGTGTTTTAGGATAAGTTGCTGCTACTTCCCACTAGATTAAATGACTCAGATTAAAATACTACATAGTGTATAAACAATTTGACATTTTAAATAAAAATAAAAATATGAGATTGAAAACAAAAGCTATGCAAAGACATTTTACAGGAAAAATTAGGTTGAGGGTGGCTGTTAATAGTTTTGTGTTATATTTCGCAATCCTGTGACGCAATTATATTGCATGAACTGCCTCTTCGGTGAAGATTTCCTATTCTACGGAATTAATGTGGCGTTCCATCAGAGATTAGGAGGGAAGACAGTGAATCCTATGGAAAAAGTGTTCCTAATGGTGACCCGGTGCATTTATCAAAAATACGGACCTTCCGGGTCTCAGGGATGGAATTTGTGTATTGCCACAGAACTCAGTGAACTCGAAGATCTACGTTTTCTTGTGGTTCTGGATGTACGTGCTAGCTCTCATTAGTGTACTTCAGGTTATATATCGCATAGTTTCTATGCGTGTGTCCTCATTCAGATTGTACAGTTTCCGATCCTCGAGTAGTTTGAATAGTGCTCAAGACATTCAAGCAGTGTTCAGCAAGCTTTGGGTCGGTGATTGGTTTTTGTTGCGTATGCTCCAACAGAATATGAACCCCCTGGCTTACAAGGAACTCAAATAGCAGGTTCCAAAGACTCTGGTACGTTGCATATAGTCTAAGGTTGCATAATACCACACCTGTGGATTCACACTTAGCATGCCTTGTTCGGACATGTAATATTCCGACAAGTGCCATGCAATCTTATGTTTTTTCTATGTTTACTTTTGCTTATAGTTATACTAGAATATTTTCAACACATGTGTATTAACATATGAGTTTACTTTTTCTTCTCTTATGTCTGTCTTAAGGCGAGGTACGAATAATTACAAACCAAGGTCAACGAAGATTGCGGAAGTGAGAAGCAAATATAACTCGGGAACAGGAATAAGTGGGATGGCAATTGTGCGTTCGCGCCTAATCTGAATCAACGTAAGCGCCAAAACGAAAAAAAAATCATAAAAAATAAGCTATTCCAGGGAATTACATTTCAATCTCATCAATCAATCAATCAATCAATCAATCATCAATCTTCAAATCGCTAATAACAACAATTCCCCGCATATTACAATTAATAGAAAGATCATATTTACTACTACTGCGGTAAAAAAGGAAAAAATATTGGAAAAAAGGGTTGACTTTGGATTTATTTTCTATCGAGAAAATTTTATCCAAACACGTTTTCCTTCATGAAAACCCTAGATTATACAGTCAAATTACATATACCAGAAATTGATTACGATTTGCCTAGTATTTCCTGAAATACACATGAAAAAAGCACCCCTAATTTATTCATGAGGCGCCTTAATCTTAGGTCTAGTATTAATCGTATGTCTTTTTTTAAAGTCTGTATTATTAATCTTAGATCTGTACTAGTCTTATGGCTTTTTTGGATGTTTTTCTTTGTATGGTGTGTCTTTTTTGTATGTCTTTTTTCTATTAATGCCAAAGATACATTCCGGGGAGGCAGTCGCTCACGTCCGAAGGAATTACTTGGAACCCACAGCCCTTCACGTCCTTCCCGGGTAGTGCTAACAAGCAACAAGACAAATCATCATCATCATCATAGTCATCAAATCATCTCAAGACATTATATTATAATTACCAGGTTCTCAAACGAGAACCTGACCACTTGACACTGGCAAAATTAACCTCAAAAGAGGTTAGGACGCCTTAAGAAAAAGAAGAAGAAGATACATTCCACTCGTGTGCCACACGCTCAGAACAATAACTAAAGCTTTAGTTATTGTTCTGAGGCCACACGCCACACCACATTGTGACCCTCTTCTTGTTCTTCTTCTTCTTTTTATTAATGGCGTCCTAACCTCTTTTGAGTTGAGGTTAATTTTGCCAGTGTCAAGTGGTCATTAGTGGTCAGGTATTGTGACATTGTGAGTATTGTGACCCCATTTTCGGTTTGTTTGACACAAGTCGTCACAAGTGACAGAGACAAGGCAGAGTGCAGCAACGTTTTTTTTCTACTCTCTTACCTCTATTGTTCTGAGTCTCTTACCATGGGAACGTTCCGTTTCAAGCATAAAGTATTGCCAGAGTGACATACTTCGGACAATATATTTTATTGTTTTGGATGTTCTAGCTTAGACTTGACATTGGCAGAATTGTCGTCAACGGCATAGTTGCCTTGCCACATCCAAGAATTGATTGATTGTTCTAAATTGATAACAATTCAAAAAAAATAGCAGCTGGTTTTATTATCTCATACGAAAATAGATGGGAAACGATGGGACCCGTATTTTTTATTTTAGTGTTTATTCTTATTTTTAAGTTATAATTCAAGATTTTTAGAGTTACTCATTCTAAAAGGGCGTAAGTACAATGTCGGGATTATAAAACGTTGAACTTTTGCCCGTCATTGCATCAATAAAAATTAAAAAGTCATTATTCTGTCATAATATCACCCCCTGTTCCGAGTCACGCCAAAATCGATTACAGTCCGAGTCAGTTTTGAGCTGTTGGCGATACAAAACGATGGCATCTTAGGGTCGTATTCTAGAACGAATCTCAAGATCAGTCTCAAGCTGAAATTACGTAAATCCGACTCAAATTTGAGTTTCACTCTCAAGCATCTCCTTTATTCTGAAACCTTACTCAAGAGTGCATCGCTGTGAATCGAGTCTTGAGACATTCAGAGTAATAAACTACTTTAGGCCTGTTTTCATTTACAATTGGGAGGGAGGGAGGGAGGGAGGGAGGAAGGGAGGGGGAGAGGGAGGGAGGGACGGGGAGAGGGAGGGAGGGAGGGAGGGAGGGGGAGAGGGAGGGAGGGAGGGGGAGAGAGAGAGAGATAGAGAAAGAGAGAAGGAGAGAAAGAGAGAAAAAGAGAACGAGAGAGAGAAAGAGAGAGAGAAAGAAAGAGATAGAGAGAGAAAGAGAGAAAGAGAGAAAGACAGAGTAAGAAAGATAGAGAGAGAGAGAAAGAGAGAGAGAGAAAGAGATAGAGAAAGAAAGAGAGAGAGAGAAAGAGAGAGAAAGAAAGAGAGAGAGTAAGAGAGAGAGAGAAAGAAAGAGAGAGAGAAAAAAGAGAGTGAAAGAGAGAGAAAGAAAGAGAGAGAAAGAAAGAGAGAAAGAAAGAGAGAGAGAGAGAAAGAAAGAGAGAGAGAAAAAAGAGAGTGAAAGAGAGAGAAAGAAAGAGAGAGAGAGAGAAAGAAAGAGAGAGAAAGAAAGAGAGAGAGAACGAAAGAGAGAGAGAGAAAGAAAGAGAGAGAGAAAAAGAGAGAGAAAGAAAGAGAGAGAAAGAAAGAGAGAGAAAGAGAGAGAGAAAGAAAGAGAGAGAAAGAAATAGAAAGAAAGAGAGAAAGAAAGAAGTGTTTATTTGCCACATATTTTTTTTTAAATTATTTTATGTACTAATATCACTCTCAAGCGTGGTCGAGATACCGCTCAAGCACAACAACACTGTCAAGAGAGGATCTCAACAAAAGTTTGACATCTGTAGTACAAAAAAGTTTTTTTTATTTGAATCTTGTTCAAGAATTAGTAAAATTTCTACTCACATCTGAGATCACTCAGATGAATTATGATTTTTGATACTAGTCTCAAGCATCAATTAAGAATAAGCGCGTACTCTTAAGACTACTCTTGAGCAGATCTCAGATTAGAGATTCGTTCTAGAATACGACCCTTAGACGCTGTATTCGATTATGGCGCTGACGGCGATGTCGCGGAACGCACTGTCAATATGTGTAAATACTCTTTTGTTGTTGTGCAACTTCGTGACAAGTTGACAACCAGCAATGACAAAATTTAGATGACAGATGATGACTGACAGTTGCTTTTTTATTTATATCTAGCCTGTGGAACACATGCCATAAATCCTGAAATTGATAATTTGGACAAAATTTCAGTTTTTATTATTTAACTCTTAAATTACTGATCTAAAAATTCTGAAAAAAATATCTAAGAGCTCAGAACACTTAAATCTCGAAATGGTTTTCTAATTTTAGTACCTTATCAAAATGAAAGGTTATCAATTAAGGACAGAAAATCTCAGGTGGCTAGGTTTATTGTTCTGAGGTTTGTTTATTCCATACTGCCAAAATTATCCGCCGCGACATCAAACTGAAGAAAACCTTACCTGGCTTTGGATTTTCAGACACCGATAACGGCTCTGATTACGACTTACACTATGCTGGTTTCGTTATTCGACTTTAAATAAGTAGTAATCATCCAACTAACAGGATTGGGCGGTTTTCGACTAACCGGCCCAGTATCGGCATTCGTCCGTCACCGTTACCGAATAAAAAATATGGGTCGTTTGTCCACTTACCAGGCGCCGGCGACGATGGCCCGGCTTCATACATTTTTCTTGCCGGTGCCGCCGGTGCCGGTGACGGGCCGGCTACTTATTACAAGTCGAATAACGAAACCAGCATAGCGTAGGTCGGATAAAGATAGAGCCATTTTCTATCTGTGTCCAAAAATCCAAAGCCAGGTAAGGTTTTCTTCAGTTTGATGTTGCAGCGGATAATTTTCTCTTTCTGACCCGCAGCAATTTTAGTTGGGTGGCAAAGGGTTTTTTTTTAATTTTTTCTTCATTGGTAACAAGTATTGTGAGTAAGGAAATAATGAAAAAAAAATCCGCGTGTAGCACCGTACACGTGTTAGAAGTAAAACTTCTGTAGCTAGATCATTAAGTGGTACCTATACTATACACCTATACCTACCTATACTAAAAGAGATTTAAATTTCCAATTTTGAGATCCAATCTCTGCTTCAAGTTACTTTTAAGTTTCAGACGTCCGATTATTTGAAATTATTTTATACTTGTACTTACTTTTAATACGTCATGTCATTTATTTCCCACCATTCCTTATTTACAATTTGTCGCGCTCGTGGTGATATACTTAACTCATTCAATAGTGTCACTACTATTTGCATCTCGCTCAGATTATATACCATCTGACGTCACGTCTTTAAGCCGTCTCGCTCAAATGTATGCATTGCTTTGCTTGTCTCTGTGCCCAGTCCCTTTATTTAATTGATCGAGTACGTATTTTCAACTATTCCAAGTTAATGTGTACCTGCGGGGCTACCATAAGGCTTGCCACTCACCTCTGTCGCGCAGATAAATGACAAAGAAGATGGCTAAATCAATATATGGACGACTGCCCCAGACATGTACAAAGACTTCTCAACAGCCAATAGCATTTAAATATTCATTCATAAATTTAATTTACTGCGTCTGTATTTAGTTTGTAGAACTTGAAGAAAAAATTTATTAAATATAGGTAAATAAGAGTTGTTACTCAATACTCCGTGATTCCAATATGATTCCGTGACCTTTGCCGTCGCTAGAAATAAGCACCATTTTGCAATAACATGCAACATAACGCCATCTAGCCACTCCTCTGGAAACCTCCTGTTTTCAACAGTTTTGCTAGTTGGCAATTATGTTGCATGTTATTTTTAACGATGGCAAAAGTCACTAATCAATGGCGGAATCATAGAGTATGAAGTGACAACTCATAATTATTTAATCATTTCCTTCAAGTTCTACAAACTTACTAAAGACGCAGTAATTTATGAGAGAATATTTAAATGCTATTAATTGGCTGTTGAGAAGTCTTTGTACATGTCTGGGGCAGTCATTTTGCCAAATTGCCAACTCCTTTCGCGTCTCAATGATGTTTCTCCATAAAATAGCGCGCATTCATTATGATATGACATTAAATTGTGACAAAATGCGTGGCTGGGGTGACTGACGTGCCTTATGCTACCCCCGCTAACCTATACATACCTACTTTGCTAGGATTTTTTAGGGTTACTTCATCGCGAAGCGATGACGTAACTCTTATTTAATTTTATTCTTGACATTTCCTTAGTCCGCCATACGACATACCTCGATTTTTATATTTTACTTCAACATTATTGACTGGCATGAAGCATTAACTTTAAAATTACAAAAGCTTATTAAAATCAAAATCGTATAATTTCAACAGTTATAACAACAATTCAACTTTAAAATATGTATTACAAAAATTACATACAAACAAATAAGCGAAACAATAAGCCATTAAACTTATGGCTCTGTAAACTGTAGACCTCGCTTTGGCCGTTTACTACAGATAAACATTAAATAGGTAGGTATAACACGTATTAGTAGCTAAACTGCTAATTTGTGACTTGAACTGCACTATATAATAAAAAGTGGCTTTAGAACAGTTCTAGGTACCTACTTATTGTTTTCAAGAAGTCTTAATGCAGCCATCCATCACATCGGAATTTGCTTGAAAACTAAATATCACATTTGGATGATTCTAAGTGACTTTATGCGATTACTAGCTGCCCGTTGCGCGACTACGCAGCGCGTTTTAGGTACCTATTCCATAGTTACCGGCCACAAAACGATTCGTTCATCATTTTAGAAATCCATATCGACCCGTATGTGACATTGATGAAACTCTTTTCTTACAAACTGTATGGATCGCATCGCACAGCTGTCAAACATAAGTTCCGGTTCCAACAAAGAGGTTGAACGAAGTAGTTTTTGGTCACGTCACTGGTTTTGTTTGCCAGTGTTTGCCCCAGCCAGCGGCGGCGGCGCCATCTTGGCCATACCGGAAATCAAGAACTCGTGGAAGAATGCTTAAAATAATTTTTATTTGTTAACGTTTCATCAGGTTTTTCTCTCACTAATTAACATTCTTTATTGTACGAATGTATTATTATCTTATCTGATTAGTTAAAAACCGTATTGAAAATAGTTGCGGTTTTAAAAGTCTTCAGCCGACCCTGACGTCACCGATTCCAATTTCCGTTACATTTCTTAGCCACTCGTGATAGCACCCGGCTAGTAGCAAGTGAAAAGCAAATATATGAATAACCCACAGTTGAGAGGTTAAATAAATTTTACCCCCGTGCCCCAAGAAGTTTTACTTCAAAAGTTTCAATCATATCTGAGTAAACCTCACATCATACCTCCATGCCTCAGATTTCTCTGTCTACGCTTCAGATCAATAAAACTCGGAATAAACAAATACAAGACAGATTGCCATGAACTAAAATTGAAGTTGAAGTTGAATACTTACAAACAAAAAATTTTGATGTATATTTTCCTAAAATCAAGATCCCCGAAAACCTTTACATCAAATGACTATGTAACTATCAATAGTTTTGGATTTGGTTTAAAGGCCTATTAGACTACGCTATCTACTGTGCCCCGCCTCTCGGGTTCCTGTCTCCCAGGCAGGATGCCGAGTTATTACACCTACGACGCGAGAAATCGTTCCCTGTCTGACTCACTGTGTATAGACGGGGTCCGGTACGTAGTTACGTGTGCAAATGTAAAGGAATGGACATGGAACGAGACATCGTCAGTCCGGACATAGTTAATATAGACATACTCCGGCAGTCGGGGATTTCAATGAACTTGTCTAGTTCCTTGGATTATAGTATACTAGTCATTCGGACTCGGAGTAAGTATAGTGTTTTATTTTAAATGGCTGTTTAGTTTAGATTGCCTTATGTCCCTGCATTGAATGAGATCGTAACGGAGGAATTATTGCACTTTCGTTTTTTACCTGTTTCTTCTATAAAATGGTTCCACAGTGTGCTAGTTTTTCTCCGTGATGACAATTTAAAAGTACTATTCCATCACCAGATTATTCACTTTACAGTTTACAGCTACATTTGTTCATTTATTCAAATAAAACTACACTGCACCTACACACACAAATCATAACCACTGACTCTTTTGCGTTGCGGAACGAATATAAAGCTAAATTTTGTATACGCTATCTATCTATACCCTATTCGGTAATCGATCAAAGTGTTTTGGCAGGTCAAAATGTCACTGAGCGAAGTAATGTTGCTCGCTTCTGAATCATAGTGACGTTTGTTTTTGAATTGATTAAACGAATGAAATAAAACAGTTAGATGAATGAACAGGCGTCAGGTTGACCGTCAGGAGTATGGAACGATGAAGGACAGCGGAACTGGTGGAGTATGGAACCATGAAAGACCGCGTAGCGAGCCGAGTTTAGCGGAGTGTCTTTCGGAACGCAGGATTCGATGCATAGCCTAGTTAAGCAACGAAAGTAACACTCAAAGTCACGCGGTCTCTCGCTCACAGACTATACAGGATGTAACAGAAAGGGGTGTACAAGCCGAAAGAGGGTTGTTAGGGACATCATTCTGAACAACTTTCACTATGGGACCGACTTCATCAGAGCACTTTATTTTTCACTCCACCACCATACAGATGCTAAGCGCTAGGCACGAAATGTACTGAGTTAATAAAACAATACAATGTCAACAGCACAAAAACAGTTGAACATAGGGAGGATAACTTAGTCTAAGCAAAGGCCAATTAATGACTTATATTGTATAGGCCAGAGATGATTGGTAGGGGTGATATACATAAGATATTGGACGGGACGGTACGGGAGGGGAGGAGAGGGAAGTGTGTGTAGGGTTTTGTCGTCGTGTGTGACTTTTCCACTCCAAAACCCGTATCTATAGGTGCCGCCATCCACGACGACGCGTGACGTAGCTATTTGCATCTTTATTTTTCATCGGGGCACTCTGCTGAAAGACAAAGATGCAAATAGCTACGTCACGCGTCTTCGTGGATGGCGGCATCTATACTCGCGCACGAAGGGTTCCGTACCATTATCCGTAATAACCCTCTTTCTGCTTGTACACCCTTTTCTGTTACACCCTGTATAGGGTACTCTCGCTTGAGAAATAAGTGCGTGCGCTAATTTTGTTAGTTTTAATGTAAGGGATGGTCTGAAAATCAGCGCTGGGAAAAAAGGAAAGTGCAATTATTGCTCCGCTACGATCTCATACTCTGTAGGGACAAAAGGCAATCTAAACGGACATTTAAAAAGAAAACACTATACTCCGAGTACGAACGACTTGGTATACTCCGAGGAACTAGACAGGTTCATTGAAATCCCCGACTCCCGGAGTCGGAGTATACTCAGCGGATCGAAAACGGTCGGAGTATAGGTATACTCCATGGACTATACACACACACACACACACACACACACACACACACATAGCGTCACACCTTTTCCCATACGAGATGGCAGAGGCACCAATGTGCCCACTTTCAGCCAGTGATTCAATACTCCATTTTGCGTGACAGGGGGCTAGCCCATCGCCGCGGACATATTAAAGGAACTAGGTATGTCTGGACCGAAAATGTCTCGTTCCATGTCCGTTCGTTTACAGGGCCCGAATGCTGCTTTGAGAATTTCACTTATATTTCATTACTATTCCATTGCAAACACCCAATCAAGGAGGATAAGGAGGATAATAATTTAGGAGAATACCAAATGACGCCATTTTGGGTGTTTGCAATGGAATAGTAATGAAATATAAGTGAAATTCTCAGAGCAGCATCAGGCCCCAGGACAGGCTTTCCGCACTACTAGCCGGAGCGACTGAGCTCCCTGCCTCCCTATTACACTACACAATCGGCAGGGCGGCAGGGAGACAGGAAATCGGGTACACTCGATCGCCCTGTTTAGGGATCCTGCCTCCCTGTTTCTTATTACACCTACCCTGTCCTGCCGATCGGGTTTGAAAAACAGCGTAGTGTAATATGCCTATTAGCTTGTTTGGATTGTATCAACTGGTATATATGTATTACCTAGGTCAAGATTTGGGGGGGGGGGGGTTCTTCGCAATAGCTCAAGAGGCAACATTCATAGAAAAATAGACCAAACAGAAATTATTGTATGTACTAATTGTGTAAAAACTAATCAATTCGAGCTGGATAACTTTGAAGAAGAAAGTAAAAAACCAATGTATTTTTCCCAAACATTTCAACGGGTTCACTATGCCCCATCTACACAGGTACAGTGGGATCCACATGATTATCAGTGTCGTGTCTTTCAAAGTGTCGTGTCGTGACTCGTGTCCCCTTACCTATTTAGTAAAAATAGTGTAATAAACACGTTGGTTTTTATTAACGTTCTTCTTCAAAGTTATCCAGCTCGAAATAATTATTTTTGAAGGCACTAATTCTGGGAATAAATATCAAACTGATAGTCATGCATGCGCTTTCCGGAGTTATTCTATAATATCGAAACGTCAAGCTGTAATCCTCACAAAAGTACCTTTATAACTCGGAGATCTTTTGATCAATATTTCTGAGATTAGGCATGTCGAAGGCACTAATTATTAAGCACTAATTCCTGAGACCTGAGAGCACTAATTATTGGCATTGTCAGAATTCATTTTCATGGAGGTTTCAAAAGTGAGGATCATACGCTCATACGTCTACTGAGCTCCCTGTCTCTTATTTATTATTTATTACACACACGATCGGCAGGGCGGCAGGGAAACAGGGAAATCGGGTTTCGTGACCCTGCCTCCCTGTTTCATAGTACACCTACATAATACCCTGTCCTGTCAATCGTGCCCGATCAACAGCGTATTGTAATTGTAATAGGTGCTCTAATGAAAGAAGGGTCTGACCGTCTGACTCTGACTGCTATAGTTAGGTACCTATACATACATCCTGTAAAGTAGAATGGCGGGCTCTTTACAGCTATTGGTTCCCACAGTTAGGTACGGTTCGTCGACAGTAAGCTCGTCATCCATGCAATGGATTGAAATTGAACGGCTGAAAACCGATTTTAACAAAACATCCAAGATCGCAGGGAAGCTACTATCATTTACAGAAAACTCTATTTATCGATCAAAATAATCCGTGTCGGTGTATTTCGTCTGTCGGTTGGTTGTTATTTCGATATTCTGTGTGTCCAAGGCACTCTAGTGGTCAAACGGGTGGACAAATTTTGATGTGGTTTTCAGCAAACGTATAGTAAATTTCCTTGCAAATAGTTGCAAATGCGAAGGTTCTTGATTATGTTTTGTTAAAATCGGTTCATATCATAGCCGTTCCAAAGTGCTGTGCGGGCGAACAGAATTCGGAATAATTCGGAACGCGAAGCAAATGACCTCTTCTGACTTTGACAATTTTGTTGACATGACATCTGATCCTCTGACTGATCTGTCACCTAATTCCTCCGAACGTCTGGGGACGGTCGACTTATTCCGAAAAAACAACAAATAGTGATCCTTTTTCAGGATCACGGTGTAAATCTGGGCTTCGTAAAGAAGATAGCAGCCATTATGAGCAAACTGGTTCCTTCGACTGCCAAACTTTTATCGGCAAACGGAATTACGGTGGGTGCCGACTCAGGGTTTGTCAGAGAATTCTTAGTTTCTCACTTGTAATTAGCTAGGTGCTTTTGATACCCCGTAGATATAAATGACTATGTTTGCTATTCCAGAAAACTGCCATCCCAGCCGTAACCGCCAGTAATGCTAAATACAGTACCAAGGCAAATTTTGAAGTGAAGGTAAATAACCAATTTCAGGCCATCTCTAATGCTGCTTTGATACAGCAGGATGTAGATTAGAAATTAATCAAACAGTCTTGTAACTTGTATTACATACAAACCAATGCTAAGATTAGTTAGCTATATACATCTAAACTACAGAAATATTTGAATTATGTAACCTAACCTTCAAATGACTGTGCAAACAAATGTAAAGTGCTTGGGAATTCACTCATAATAACTTTGTTAGTGATAAGTATCATATGTATGTTTTACTATGTGCCCAAACCAAGAAAGGAGTGAACTCAAAAAATATATATGGTAGTCTTGCTTGATTAGTTTGACAAATATTCTCAATTTCTAGTCTGATGTGATAAAATCATTTCTATAGGACAATGAGCAAAAGTATCCAAGAACCTCCACATTTAGGACTAACAGCAATTGACAGAGCATATTTTTCTCTATACAGGGTGTAACAGGAAGGTGTAGTCATATTTAAAGGGGTTGGACCTAAACAAACATTTACATACAGGCACATACATTGCTTCTGGCCCCACACTAGGATACCCTGTGTCGTGGGAACCAGAAACAGCAACATCACAAACATGTAAACAACCAAGATCAGGGTTTTTTTTGTCCCCAGCTGGGATTAGAACCTGGTACTTCTTGCATGGTAGACAGATGCGCAACCGCTGCGCCACAGAGGTTGTCAAATTCATTCATATACTTTATTGCACAAAATAATACATTTTACAATGGAAAGTGGACAACACATGACAAAGGCGGACAGGATGGACAGGAAATAATTGAACAACAGGTAGACCCAAGTGCACAACATTAAATAAGTTAAAACAATAAACTACTTAACAATACGTACATAAATACCAGACTTATAGATATAAATATGTTAAACAAATATACCTAAATAAAAGTAATTAAATTTGATAGGTATGGTACAGAAAGATTTTTCTTTCAACTGACTTTTAAATATGTTGAGTGACGGACTGTCTCTAATAGCGTTGGGGAGTTTGTTCCAGAGTTTTATGGCGTGAAGTCGGAACCCATGTTCGTAGGCGGCAGTATTGTGTTGCGGAGTTACAAGTAGCGACCGAGTGTGCGATCTCCGTGGCCTATCCGAGGACAGAAATTCATCATTCTAAACAACTTATACTATCACACCAATTTGATCAGAGCAACTTTATTTTTCATTCCTCCATACATTTTGACCCGGGCAGTCAGCTGATTTGGATACATGTGAAAATTAAAGTTGCTCTGATCAAATCGCATCCATAGTAAAAGTTGCTCAGAATGATGTCCCTAACAACCCCCTAAATTATGACTACACCTTTCTACTACACCAGGCCCTGCTTAAAATACAAAAGATTGTCTAAATCCACCCTGGAGCAATTGAATACGGTATTATTGCCCATATGTAGGAGGTACATACCCAAAACGCTAAACGAGAATCGTATATTAATACATAAAAATGCAATGTAAATTTTATAATTCAATTTGAAAAATCGTGTTTTCTACTCAGTTTGGCATTTGACTAAAACACCATTCACTATTTTAATTCCGACTTGATGTTGCTCCGATAGTAAACATCGACATAAATTAGTACTTGGTCTTTGCAGTTGTTGTTTGTTTACTAACGGAGTGACGTCACGAGCGAAACATCATGGTGGCTAGCGTTTCCGCGCGACAATGCAGTATCGTAAATTAATTAATGATTCAATTCAATAGGCATTTATCACAGATGTTGTAGACAGATGTCGTAGGCTCATTATCGTGCGTGTTCATAGACGACATTCGCATCCCGTGCGGACAGGTTTAAGGGCGGGCCCTAGGCAATCAGAACTTAGAATTTCATCCTTAACTTATTTTTAGAGGAAATTAAATAAAAAAAGGTTAAAGCCAAGCTAAGCATGTCTGCTGAGGAACATACTGTGCCATTTTTATAATGATTAGATAAATAACAAGAACACAAATTCAGATGCGGTGCGAAATTGTAAAATAAAACATTGTGACAGACAGTTTTTCTGGCAACTTCAGGAGACTTTTCTATCAAGCAAAATTAATAAAACTATGTTTATGGGAAAGCGAAGTCACGCTGACAGTCGTGATAAACAATCTAGTGAAAAAACGTACAGCAATAATACTCATCATTCCGATTGATTTGTGTTTTGCTAAAGAGGCTGTTTTTGCCTAGGGCGCCGTCTTAAGTGATAGGCCATGAAGTCGGTTTTTTTTTAAGTTTTTAACTTGGTGAGTTTTTCATCATACTATCTCCTGTTAACTCAGTAGGAGGCATTTGCAGCTTTAGATGGTACCTACTTACTGTTTTTGAATTTGAATTGCCCTTACCAATTTTTTATTCATAATTATTTATTTCTTTATTGCACACAATTAATTGAAGAGATTTCTTCCAGCAATCCAAGTTCCAATGAGAGAGGTTAATAGTTAAACAGGGGTAGACCTATCTGTACAACAATAAACTATACATACTGTTACATAAATAAAATATGCATTCTAATACATCTAATAGAAACCAAAATATAATATATATTTTTTATATACTTAACTAAAGGCTTGTACAAACCAATGCGTCCAGCCTTTGTCTGTTGTGGCGTGCACGGTGGCGATCAGTTATTGTGTACGAATTAGAACATTGTACAAAACAGCTGGCCTCCAATTCTACAAACGGATGGCATGCCAGTTGCTATGGCGAGGGCGCAGAAACCAATTTTGGGCTTGGTGACGACCGACGACGGCGGCGACGCATGCCGCGCCGCGCCGGCTACAAACAGAACTGGTTTCTGCGCCCCGTTATATCGTTCGTTATATCGCTTCGCCACCGTGGGTGCGACACGGGTGTAAGCGGTTTTGTTTGTTCACCGTTTTGGTATTGGTCAAGCTCAAGCCTTTCGGGAAAGAAGTGTCATCATCAAGTATGTAAAAAAAGTAATAAGTATTATTTCAGCCATACAAACTTCACAAACTCGCCAAAGGGCCGTCGAAATCTGTCTCAGTGTCATCAGAAGATGCCGTCAAAATGTACACCCAGCTCGCCATTCTACGGAGACTGGAGACGGAAGCTGGCAACCTTTACAAGGAGAAGATCATCAGAGGCTTCTGTCACTTATACTCAGGCTTGTATTTTATTTTATCTTGCTATACATATCTTTAGGGTTCCGTACCCGAAGGGTGCCAAACGGGACCCTATTACTGAGACTTCGCTTTCCGTCCGTCCGCCCGTCCGTCCGTCTGTTACCAGGCTGTATTTCATGAACCGTGATAGCTAGACAGTTGAAATTTTCACAGATGATATATTGCTGTTGCCGCTATAACAACAAATACTAAAAAAACAGATTATTATAAATATTAAAGGGGGCTCCCATACACACATAAGATTACTACATATAAAGCTGTCACATCACATCACATCTCACTCATCCCATCTGTTGATTTTAGTAAAAGCTATTTTTAACAGTCTTCTTCACAAAAGAAGGAGGTTTACAATTCATCGGGGTATTTTAACTATTAATTGCTCCACTTACTAAACTAAACTAATAATTGCTCTACTGACCAGTACCAATGAGATACGGACGCTCTTGCTGATGGTGATGGAGAGAACATCGTGAGGTTCATTACTCCATATCTGCGGCGATGTGCCAGCCCTCTTTCACGCAAAATGGAGTATTGAAGGCTAAAAGTGGGCACAGTTTCGTACCTCAGCCAACCCGCCAGTAAATGACGCTATGTTACGTCATGTTATTTACTAATTGCAGGCCAAGAAGCGGTAGCAGTGGGTATGCGCGCGGCGATGCGTGACGTCGACTCCGTTATCACCGCGTACCGCTGCCACGGCTGGACGTACCTCATGGGGGTCAGTGCGGCGGCCATGCTGGCCGAGCTGACAGGCCGGCGCGCCGGCTGCGCGCGCGGGAAGGGCGGCTCTATGCACATGTACACGAAGAACTTCTATGGAGGGAACGGAATTGTTGGCGCTCAGGTATGTATGCGCTGTTTGCTTCTTAACTGAGGATTTTGTACGCGAATCACATGCGAAGTACCGGTTTTTTAGTAGCCGGCGGCGCGTCACATGCCATAGCGAGGGCGAAAATGACGGTTTGCTAGTAGCCGGCGCGGCGTCACATGGCTATAGCGAGCGCGCAAAATGACGGTTTGTTAGTAGCCGGCGCGGCGCGTCACATGGCAACAGCTATAGCGATGGCGCAATATTCGACGCCGAGACGTGACGCGCCGCCGCCGGCTACAAACAATCCGAACGATTGGCATGCCAGTAGCTGTGGCGAGGGCGCAGAAGCCCGTTTTGGGCCCGGCGGCGACGAGACGTGCCGCGCCGGCTTCAAACAAACCTGGTTTCTGCGCCCTCGCTAGAGCAACTGGCATGCCATCCGTTGTAGAAATGGGGGCCTGCTCAACCGCATTTCGACGCCGAGACGTGACGCGCCGCGCCGCCGCCGCCGCCGCCGGCTACACACAAACCGGCCCCCAATGCTACAAACGGATGGTTTTGTTTGTAGCCGGCGCGCTCGCCACGTGTCGCCGTCGCCAAGCCCGAAACGGGTTTCTGCGCCATCACTACTCGTTTGTAGAATTTAGGGCCTGATCGCACTACACTAAATTGATTGCTTAGCAGACCAACACACCCTTGCACATTTGAAACGCGCGTTTTAGGGCCGTCACACACTGTTGGGATTCCGATTCAAAATTCCGAATCGGTATCCAATTTCATACAAATTGGAGAAAATCTCCGAATGTCTACTCATGGGGGTCCTAACCTAACGTAACCTACCTAAACCTACAAAAAGTTAAAACTTATAGCTTATATTTTGCGTGTAATTCAGAAATTTCCAAAGTTTTTGATAGCGTGCGTAAGTGACACTGTATAGTTTGGAACTGAACCTTCACACGCATTCACTACGAACTATACACGAGTAGCACGCAAAATTCTTGTATATTTCGTAGTTGCAGATGTGAGTATCAGCATTCCGAAACGTACACGAAGAGTTCACTATGGGAGCGTAATGGCCTTGTATACTATGGAAATAAGCTTTATACTATGGGTGTGTGCTTGGCAGGTGCCGCTCGGCGCAGGCGTGGCGTTCGCGCACAAGTACCGCGGCGACGGCGGCGTCTGCTTCGCTCTGTACGGAGACGGGGCCGCCAACCAGGGCCAGCTGTACGAGGCGTACAACATGGCCAAGCTGTGGTCCCTGCCGTGCGTGTTCGTCTGCGAGAACAACGGCTACGGTGAGGCGGGGCTATTTGATGGCTGTAGGGAGTTGTGTTGCCGATCGCGACACGATCGATAGGACAATCGACAGATCGATAGTATCGACGTATCTGTCTGTGCAATATGAAAGAGCAATACTATCGATAGTATCGATGCTATCGATAGTTCATTGGTTGGCAGCGATCGAAACTATCGATACTATCGATAGTATTGCTGTTTACCGATAGTATTGCAGTCGAAGTAGAAGAGACATTGATACTATCGATAGTATCGATATAATCTATTGACTATCGATATTATCCTTCAACTATCGAAAGGCTCGGTTTTGGTCGGAAATCGGTTTTGGCTTTTCGACCGCGCCAGATAAATCGACATTTTGCGCCCTCGCTAGTGATGTTGCCATGCGATTTGCGAACAGAATCGACCATTACTTTTTTCTCACGCAAATTACGAAGTTACCTTTATATACAATAAAATGAGGTATTTCGAAAGACCTTTCTAAAGGTATAGGCCACTAGTTGCTACAAGGCTGGGTACACTGATACCGATTGTTCTTCTAAAGGTATAGGCCACTAGTTGCTACAAGGCTGGGTACACTGATACCGATTGTTCTTCTAAAGGTATAGGCCACTAGTTGCTACAAGGCTGGGTACACTGTTACCGATTGTTCTTCTAAAGGTATAGGCCACTAGTTGCTACAAGGCTGGGTACACTGTTACCGATTGTTCTTCTAAAGTTCTTACACTGTTTATTACGTTTGCAGGGTTCCGTACCCGAAGGGTGCCAAATATAGGGAGCCTATTACTAAGGCTCCGCTATCCGTCTGTCCGTCATCGGGTCCTACAGCATAGAGAGTTAAAATGTTTTACAGAATGTGTATTTCTATTGCCGCAACAACAACAAATACTGAAATACATGAAAAAAGGTTGTTTGGTATTCAGATACGACGACGATATTGAAGGTATTGTCGTTTTAGGCACAGACGACGATGGTGCGGAAGCCTTCGTGTGCGTGTCCGACCCGCACTTGACTATTTTTTATATCATTTCCGTTGGTCCACAGGCATGGGCACCTCCGTGGACCGGTCGTCCGCTTCCACCGAGTACTACACGCGCGGCGATTACGTGCCCGGCGTGTGGGTGGACGGCATGGACGTGCTCGCCACGAGGGAGGCCACGCGCTTCGCCATAGAGCACTGCACCAGCGGGAAAGGTCACTATCACTAGCACTGCTAACCACGAGGGAAGCCACGCGCTTCGCCATAGAGCACTGCACCAGCGGGAAAGGTCACTATCACTAGCACTGCTAGCCACGAGGGAAGCCACGCGCTTCGCCATAGAGCACTGCACCAGCGGGAAAGGTCACTATCACTAGCACTGCTAGCCACGAGGGAGGCCACGCGCTTCGCCATAGAGCACTGCACCAGCGGGAAAGGTCACTATCACTAACACTGCGCGAGCGGGAAAGTTTCACTGACACTATCATTAAAACTACTACACGGGTGCTATCACTAACAATAAAAAATAAAAATAAAAGCCTATTAATGTCCCCATAGAGGGGTACAGGCCTTTACCTCTATCATCTAATATTTGACAATATCTAGGTACAGAAATATAGTGTTGTTTAAGTTGAAGTGTGCACCTTGCAGGCCCGATGGTGATGGAGATGGAGACGTACCGCTACAGCGGCCACAGCATGTCCGACCCGGGCACCTCGTACCGCACGCGCGACGAGGTGCAGGAGGTGCGGCAGACGCGCGACCCCATCACCTCCTTCAAGGAGAAGCTGGTCACGCACAAGCTCGCCACCGCCGACCAGCTCAAGGTAGGCAAGCACTCCTGATGAAGATAGCGCGACGAGGTGCAGGAGGTGCGGCAGACGCGCGACCCCATCACCTCCTTCAAGGACAAGCTGGTCACGCACAAGCTCGCCACCGTCGACCAGCTCAAGGTAGGCAAGCACTCCTGATGAAGATAGCGCGACGAGGTGCAGGAGGTGCGGCAGACGCGCGACCCCATCACCTCCTTCAAGGACAAGCTGGTCACGCACAAGCTCGCCACCGCCGACCAGCTCAAGGTAGGCAAGCACTCCTGATGAAGATAGCGCGACGAGGTGCAGGAGGTGCGGCAGACGCGCGACCCCATCACCTCCTTCAAGGAGAAGCTGGTCACGCACAAGCTCGCCACCGCCGACCAGCTCAAGGTAGGCGAGTAATGATGATGATGATTAGCAGAGGTCGGAATAGGCAGATTATATTTACCTAAACTAAATTATAATAGGGATATGTCCCCAGACCGGGTCGTTCCACCTTAAACTGAAGCTGCCTGCTGTGTGCGCTTGGAGTGGTGTACCCACACACAGCAGGCGGCTCCAGTTTAACACCCTAGATTGCCACGGGCGTGTGTGTAGTGTAGCACGCTTAACATATATCCTGACTGCTGTCCAGTCGACCTTCGGGCCTACCTTTAACCGGGGGGCCTTATGGCCACTACATAAGGCTCTCCTGGGCCGTCATTCCCGCTATTTACATACAATACATTGATCATTCAAAGATGTCTACTGTCAACTAGTAGTCCGGGCAAATTAGGCTTAAAAATGGAATGGAGTGCCTCGCTAGGCAAGGGAGTAATGAAAGTTTCCGCGCGATGTTTTCCGTCGCCGTCAGAAACAATACAAGGTGTATATACAAGGTGTAAATGAATTAATGCAAAATTAGAAACTACTTTGTTAGGGACATCATTCTGAGCAACTATCATTATGAAACCGTTTTGATCAGAGCAACTTTATTTTTCACTTCTCCATACAAATCAGCCTGACCCACTCAGGCCAAAATGTACTGGGAAGTGAAAAATGAAGTTGCTCTGATCAAATCGGTTTCATAATGAAAGTTGCTCAGAATGATGTCCTTAATAAAGTAGTTTTCCATTTTGCGTTAATTCATTTTCACCTTGTAGTCGAGGATTAACTATCTAAAATTTTATTAACGAATTTTTGCTACACCTTGCAATCCTGCGTATTGTATTGTTCATCATACTTAGTCCACATTTACCTACTGCTGGTAACAGCCCTCTTTTCAAATGCCGTGCCGACAGTTTGCGTCACAAAGCACTCATTATTAAGAGAGTTGAGGAGTTAAGAGAGAGTTAAGGATGTTCTATTTAGGAACGGGAATCAAAATAAGCTTAACTTGTGACTCCCCCACTAGGCACAGCCTGTATCGCGGGAACCTTTACTGTATATAATGTTTGGTATCATGACGGTAGCAGGTTAAAAAAATTACGTTTAATCACAGATAATATTATACTAATACAGATAGACCACCTAGAACAAAATATGACACCGGCGTAAACTGAGATGCTACGGAAGCTTCTTTAGTTCGAGGCCATTATCGCTTGTTGCAGCACCATCGAAAAATTGCAAATACCATGAGATGGCGCTAAGATATATAGGATTTATTCTAAGATTAGCGCCACCAACTAAAACCATGGCGTTTACGTTTAAAGTACAAATCTTACTCCTCACGCCATCTCTTTTACGAAGGGTTACTAATTTTTATTTGTATGGGATGAGCACCCTGTGGTTCAATATAAAATAGCAAAGTGGAAAATAAAATGTAATGTAGAATAATGTTTGTAATGTAATATTAAAATGTTTCTTACCTCATTCTCAGGAGATCGACGCAGCTGTCCGAAAGGAGGTCGACGAGGCCTCCAAGTTTGCCAGGTCCGAGCCGGAAGTGGGTCTGGAGGAGGTATCTGCGGACATTTACGTGCGTTGCCTGGAGCCCAGGGTTCGCGGAATCGTGCCTGACCTGCCCTTGACGCATATCGAAGTGTCCAGTGTCGCAAGGGCCTAGGGGGGAAACGAGGAGAGGGGGGGGGGGCATAATCTGTAATACTCGCCAGTGGTCCTAATGTAGAGGGTTTTAGAGCTAATACACGATTGGATCTTGTTATTGGTGTCAATAGTAACAGCCTGTTTAACTGTCTGAACTCATGAGAGCTGTTATTAAGTACAATGCCCCTAGAGAGTGCATCTACTCCAAGTCTCAAATTGAATAGATACATAATGTATACAAACTGTCAGCGAGACGACGTGGCGTGTTCATAGTGGCGTCAGTAGTTCCGCTTTATACAAACTGTCAGCGAGACGACGTGGCGTGTTCATAGTGGCGTCAGTAGTTCCGCTTTATACAAACTGTCAGCGAGACGACGTGGCGTGTTCATAGTGGCGTCAGTAGTTCCGCTTTGGCCGTTCTCTAGATAACTTGGCGGCTCTGTAACCTGTAAATAATTTTCTATAACTATTGTCAAAAAATTATATTTAAAAAATATGACAAATGTTAAAACTACGTTTTGTCAAAATTCATGATATCTGTCAAAAATATAACTTGGGTGAGCGTGCTGAGGGCATTTAACTCGTATGGCATAGTGCGTTTATTGGCAAACTGTGTGTCGGTCATATGCGTAGAACATTTTGGCCATCAAAAGGTAAGCCTTATTACGTTTAAATCGTCTGTAATTGTCAATATTGGATAATATATTGTGCTAATATCAGACGATGTTAAACAAGAATAAATAAAGGCAATGCTATTGTAACATTGTACAGTACACTGTATGACGGTGAAATTAAATAATGGTCTTTCTTGCTTTACGCGACATTCGTATCTAACTGTTTCATTGATTGTTGTTTTATGGATTGCCCTCTCGCTTACGTCTATTGAAGTTTGTTCGGCCTATGTTCATTAATAAAATAAAAAAATAAAAAGAGTATACCGATTACATGGCGAATATTTAAATACATGTTCAATGCGCAAATTTTATACAAAAAATATAGGAAAATGTACCTTTTTGTAGAAAACTGGATCGATAAACAGCAATATCAATTAACTTTAAATAGAGGACAGTAAATCTGCAGCAAATCCGCAATCTGCTGTTACGGAGAAAAAAAAAACATTTAGATCCAATCTTTTGTTATGTTATTAAATAAATGTATCTCCTTGTTATTGAGTTTTTAGTCAGGGTATTTATTACGCAATAGATTTCGTGATTTTTTTTTATGTAATTTATCTGTATAAGTAAGGATAAGTGATGATAGTGATTTCACTACCGCACAGACCTGAATAGTGTAATATATTGAATATTGCTAACATTTTTGTGTATTATTTAAATACATGTTTAATGTACATTTTTGTTTATGATTTAAAATCCGACTTCACAAAAAGAGGAGGTTTACAATTCGTCGGGATATTATTTTTATGTATGTGCTCCGATTCCAATTGGTCCTATTGACGCCAGTCGGTCGGGATCTAATGATGGCATCCTGGAGAAATCGAGGGAACTCTTCAAATATTATAGGCAGACCTAGAGTGATTTTACATAATAACTCACTATTACCCCTCGACCCACTACGACCCACCAACAGCAGACCAACAAACCCTTTTTCCAGATGGGGTGGCAGAGGCACAGATAAAATAAATCAATCCATTTCTTAAATAATGGCTTCCATCGATTTGATGATTCTGCCAATGTCGCGTATCAGAAGTGGCAAGGTATTATATTAAGTATTTTTTGGTGAAAATCTCAATATTTCCGGAACCTAGAACAAAAAAGACAAAACAATATATAAATAAATATATAATAGTTTTGTGTTCAAGAAGCTAGCGGTCTCGTGGACAGAAAGAGGCATTGACGTTGGTGGCAGAAGACTTACTAACCTTCGTTTCGCCGACGACATTGTCCTGTTTGCACCATCTGCACCCGAGCTCCAGCGTATGTTACAGGAACTCAGCAATGCAAGCCTTGAGGTTGGACTGAAGATGAATCGCTCAAAAACCCAGGCCATGACTAACAGTGTGAAACGTAGGGTCGAGGTAGATGGGCAGGAAATACATTATGTCGATGAGTACATTTACTTAGGCCAGATAGCCTCCTTCGAAAACAGGCAGGATAAAGAAATCGATAGACGCATTTCTAACGCCTGGAAGAGCTACTGGTCTATGAAGGAACTTATGAAGGGTAACCTTCCGCTGACCCTCAAGCGCAAGCTCATCGACATGTGTATCCTGCCTATCCTAACCTACGGCGCTCAGTCATGGTCTTTGACCGAACTTCAGAAGTCCAAACTCAAGGTTTGCCAGCGAGCAATGGAGCGCAGCTTCCTAAATGTTCGTAGGACGGACCACATTAGGAACACCACACTGCGCTCCATAACTGGCATCGCTGATGTGGGTGCACAGACCGCTAAGCTAAAGTGGAACTGGGCCGGCCACGTAAGTCGCATGCACCCAGACAGATGGGCGAAAATCGCCACTGACTGGGTGCCACAGGACGGATACCGGTGTAGGGGCAGGCCTAAACGGAGATGGCGGGACGACCTCGACAAGTTTTTGCCGGGGTGGCCGGAGGTGGCACAGACCAGGGAAGTGTGGACGAAAGAGGGGGAGGCCTTTGCTCAGCAGTGGGACACTGATGGCTAAATAAAAAAAAAAAGTCTTCAACACGAACACAAACGGTTAGAGATTGATGTTATTGTTTTTGAAGTTACACAAGGTTTGGATAAATGGGGAATTGACATATGATAAAAGGGATTTGAGAAGGTCCGGGAATAAAAGGAGGAAGAAGATTGTACAAGGAAACGTTAAGATTAGAGCATTCAAAATAGATGTGGTCAACAGAGCCCACCGCCAGACCACACTCACAAAGAGAGTTATCCCTGACCCTAATTTTAGCCAGGTGCACCGGAGAGCAGGAATGACCTAGACGAATCTGCCAGCCCATCTGAAAATCAGTTTTGTATATTTGGTATATTTAAATCAAATTGTGCTCGAATATGGCTCGAATTGTGCTTCTGAGCCTTCCCATCTGAGAAATTCAATGCATAAAAAATACATACACTTAAGTGGAAATTTGACGATGCTCGAAAAGAGTGGAGCGACGTAGCGACAACACATACAAGGCGTGGACAAAAAGTGACGTAGGAGCGCCGTGGTGACCGAGCGACGTAAAGACAACATTCAATTGTAGATGTGGTGCGATTATCCGAGGCGCAGAATTTGAAGTACCAGGGTTTCAGAGCGTATCCTGGATGTCTCCATAGAATCTGCCCTTGATCTCACGGCTAACCTGCCAGGCATCGTTCCATGATTTACATACCTATTTAAATAGGCGCGCTTTAGAGACAGAACATTATCTGAACTGTAATTAGGGAAATGTTCAGAGCCACCCAAAGCTGCAGCATTCTTCGCACAGGAGTGCCTCCTCGTTGCCCGTAACACCCGCATGACCGGGGACAGAAAGTAATCACGGCAGAGGCATCACTTCATTATTTTTTGACAGCTGTCACTTTTTTTGACAGCTGTCACTGTTTTTGACAGCTGTATGAGTTGTTTTTTTTGGCCGATGGCTTTGACAGGTGTCACTATTTTAACAGCTGTCACTATTTTTGACAGCTGTATGTGTAATTCGCTATTACCACTCGACCCACTACGACCTACCAACAGCAGACCAACACACCTTTGACCGTAGACAGTCCTTTTGAAAATGTCTTTTTGAAAGTCTGTCCTTATATGAATCTGTCTTTTTGAGAATCTGTCCTTATGCGAAAAAACCGTCTATCGTTGCTATTGTTAGTTTGGACCGCGTGTATAAATGTCTCATACGATTATTTTTGGGTAATTTCATAAAATAAAAGAACAAACAACAGTTAAAACTTATTTTTTATTATATAAACCTAAACGAAACATTTCATATAAAAATATTATGTGACTGATTTTTCAGCTTGACTTGTAAATTAGCATAGCTATTCTACTACAAATATTAGTATGGTACAGTACCTAGCCTAGAACTTTACCTCTAAATATTAGTATGGTACAGCCTAGAACTTTATCTCTAAATCAAAAGCTACTACTAATAAAATGCTATTTAGACAAAATTAAAGTTTAGAAGGATCGAAACTCTTAAATGGTTTTAATTAAGTTGGCAAAGCACAGTTTACGTTAAAATACACTTCCGATACTCATTAGGATATTTTTTTAGGCAGAAGAGATTGTAAGTAATATAATTATAACAAGCGCAGTGATAACATCCAATTATAAATATACTTTGGTTTAAATAACTTCCTATAATACTCAATAAATTACAAATTAGCACTTAATTAATTAAAATACTGGTTAGTACTGTCGCAAAATCGGGCTAATGCTGCTACAATGGAAACTTTACTGTCATTGATTAAAATAATAGTCATGGCATGGATATTTATACAGGGTGTAACAGAAAGGGGTGTATAAGCCGAAAGAGGGTTGTTAGGGACCTCATTCTGAACAACTTTCACTATAGGACCGACTTGATCAGAGCAACTTTATTTTTATTAACTCAGTACGTTTCGGGCCTAGCGATCAGCTGATCTGTATGGAGGAGTGAAAAAAAAAAGTTGCTCTGATCAAGTTGAAAGTTGATCAGAATTATGTCCCTAACAACCCTCTTTCGGCTTGTACACCCCTTTCTGTTACACCATGTATGGATGGGTGCACCGATACACCGCGCTGTAGGAAAACATCGTGAGGATCCGTAACTGCGGTTATCGGCTAGCCCCTTGTCACGCAAGTGAATAATTGGCTAAAATTGGGCACAGTTTTGCCTCTCGTCTGGCTGAGGCTCTGTACAGTATCGTTTCCACGCCATTACCAATCCCACGGCTTAAAAATTAGACCGGTGCGATTCTGTGCAATAGCGAGGGTGCAGAATGATGCGCCGCGCCGCGCCGCGCCGGCTACAAACATGATGCGCCGCGCCGCGCCGGCTACAAACATGATGCGCCGCGCCGCGCCGGCTACAAACATGATGCGCCGCGCCGCGCCGGCTACAAACATGATGCGCCGCGCCGCGCCGGCTACAAACATGATGCGCCGCGCCGCGCCGGCTACAAACATGATGCGCCGCGCCGCGCCGGCTACAAACATGATGCGCCGCGCCGCGCCGGCTACAAACATGATGCGCCGCGCCGCGCCGGCTACAAACATGATGCGCCGCGCCGCGCCGGCTACAAACATGATGCGCCGCGCCGCGCCGGCTACAAACATGATGCGCCGCGCCGCGCCCCGGCTACAGACAAAGAACATCGAACCTTTCTGGGATACGTGCAGAAGAAATTCCTTAAAATTACGCTTTTTCGGTGTACACCTAAAAAATATATGTCCATCGATAGAAAATTTAATTTCAAACAACAAATGTTACTTGACAAAACGTCGTAAATTTCGCAAACGCTACTATTTATTATTTGTGTACATTTGTTATTTGTAATTTATTTTTCTATCGATGTACATACGTTTTATAGGTGTACACGGAAAAGCTAAATTGTAGGGTATGCAAGTATCCCAGGCCCCAGACAAAAATGTTGGAAGTTGTTTGCGCCCTCGCTATCTATAGCTATTGCCATGCGATTGACGTGCAGAATCACGGCCCAGTCGAGTGGCGCCCTCTGTCGTTTAGGCGGCGCCTTTGACATCGGCCGGCGGCGTCGTAGGGTCCTCTGGTTCCTCCACGATGCCGCACTGTAGCTCGTATAACTTCGCGTAAATACCCTGCAACCAGAGAAACCCACATCGTGAAACATTCAATCACCTTAGATGCGGAGTTAATAACTCCTCAAAAGTTGGTGTAACTGCGCCTCTGCTCTGGTACCCAGTACAAGGTGTAACTGCGCCTCTGCTCTGGCACCCAGCACAAGGTGTAACTGCGCCTCTGCTCTGGCACCCAGCACAAGTTGGTGTAACTGCGCCTCTGCTCTGGTACCCAGTACAAGGTGTAACTGCGCCTCTGCTCTGGTACCCAGTACAAGGTGTAACTGCGCCTCTGCTCTGGCACCCAGCACAAGTTGGTGTAACTGCGCCTCTGCTCTGCCACCCAGTACAAGTTGATGTAACTGAGCCTCTGCTCTGGCACCCAGTACAAGTTGGTGTAACTGCGCCTCTGCTCTGGCACCCAGTACTAGGTGTAACTGCGCCTCTGCTCTGGCACCCAGTACAAGGTGTAACTGCGCCTCTGCTCTGGCACCCAGTACAAGGTGTAACTGCGCCTCTGCTCTGGCACCCAGTACAAGGTGTAACTGCGCCTCTGCTCTGGCACCCAGTACAAGGTGTAACTGCGCCTCTGCTCTGGCACCCAGTACAAGATGTAACTGCTCCTCTGCTCTGGCACCCAGTACAAGGTGTAACTGCGCCTCTGCTCTGGCACCCAGTACAAGGTGTAACTGCGCCTCTGCTCTGGCGCCCAGTACAAGGTGAACGCTATATTTTGATGTTATTTAATCATCCGTTATTTTTAAATTATGTAGCTATGGTCGTGGGCATATAATATAATTGAAACAAAAAGTAAACTTTAGAAAAAACCGACTTCCACAAACCCTATTTGATTAGATTGAGTTTAATACAAACTGTAACCCCTTATCCCCCCCCCCCCTTGGGGAATTAATTTTGTCAAATCTCATATCAGTGCTACACCACGCTACTAAGGAACCCCTGTACAAAGTTTCATGGCTCTAGGTCCACCGGTTTAGACTATGCGTTGCCTGCCCGTCAGCCACGCATTGTATTTGTACCTAGTATTGAGCAGATCTGGTGGCCATATGTCGTCTTCATCAGCAGTTCCGCATCACAATATTATGCTTACCATGTGCATTTGCACGAGTTATTATGAGAAACACAAAAATCACTATATGTCTGCCTATAATATTTGAAGAGTTCCCTCGATTTCTCCAGGATCCCATCATCAGATCCTGACCTGGTGTCAATGGGACCAATGGGAAGGTAAACCCTTTCAAACAAAAAAATAATTTTCCAAATCGGTCCATCCGTCTAGGCGCTATCGAGGCACATACATAAAAAATAAAAATAAAATAAAAAACAAATATCCGGACGAATTGTAAACCTCCTCCTTTGGGAAGTCGGTTAAAAATGGCCAATATATCATGAAATGGCCAGAAAGGGTTGGTCGATTTCTGCGGCCCAATGGCCAACAATGGCCAACAATGGTTCGATCGACGCTATCGATCTCGCCGGATGGCACAGAACCGACAGGTTATAGATGATAGGTCTAACCCCCAGTTTCTGAAAGAGTGCTCAAATGGCTTAAATCAATTTAACAAGAGTTTAACCAGTTGACAATGCAATACTGTACCTTAGAGGTTGACAAGTCCACTTTTTGAAAATTTTATTTCCGTACCTTAGAGTCTACCTCTAGTGGACTTCCTATTGACTACCTCTAAAAGTGGACTTACAATTGTCTACCTCTAAGGTAGATTAGGTATTTTCTATTCAACATTCATCTCATATACCTAGACAGGCCTGTTTGTGGAACGGCTCTGTTTTCCGCACACTGTGAGTGTACCCGTTACAACACTTACCCAGTGTTTGAGTATAGGCCCGTCGAGCCGACCCGCAATGACCTCTAGTTTGAGTATAGGCCCGTCGAGCCGACCCGCAATGACCTCTAGTTTGAGTATATTTGAGTATAGGCCCGTCGAGCCGACCCGCAATGACCTCTAGTTTGAGTATAGGCCCGTCGAGCCGACCCGCAATGACCTCTAGTTTGAGTATAGGCCCGTCGAGCCGACCCGCAATGACCTCTAGTTTGAGTATAGGCCCATCGAGCCGACCCGCAATGACCTCTAGTTTGAGTATAGGCCCGTCGAGCCGACCCGCAATGACCTCTAGTTTGAGTATAGGCCCGTAGAGCCGACCCGCAATGACCTCTAGTTTGAGTATAGGCCCGTCGAGCCGACCCGCAATGACCTCTAGTTTGAGTATAGGCCCGTCGAGCCGACCCGCAATGACCTCTAGTTTGAGTATAGGCCCGTCGAGCCGACCCGCAATGACCTCTAGTTTGAGTATAGGCCCGTCGAGCCGACCCGCAATGACCTCTAGTTTGAGTATAGGCCCGTCGAGCCGACCCGCAATGACCTCTAGTTTGAGTATAGGCCCGTCGAGCCGACCCGCAATGACCTCTAGTTTGAGTATAGGCCCATCGAGCCGACCCGCAATGACCTCTAGTTTGAGTATAGGCCCGTCGAGCCGACCCGCAATGACCTCTAGGATGCTGTTGGCGCTGTTACGCGATCTGCTAAGGCCGTCCTCTTGCGTATGATGGCGTGGAATCCATCAGTACTATAGTAGCTACAGCGACGGCGCAAAATTCCAGTTTGTAGCGGGCTGTTTGCGCATCGCTATAGCCACCCCATGTCATTCCTGCACGCGGCCCGAGCCTGTCCCGTGTGAGCTGAGCAAGTTGATACCTTCAATTCGATGAGATGCGTGTGCGTGCCCATCTCGGCGACGACGCCCTGGTCGATGACGCAGATGACGTCAGCGTTCTGGATGGTGGCCAGGCGGTGCGCTATGATGAGGCAGGTGCGGCCCTGGCTGGCGCGGTCCAGCGCCTCTTGCACTACCTGGGGAAGCACATATTCGAGTGTTGCACAAGTAAAAGATTTTTCAAGTATACTTTGGCCGATGAGAGATGCGATCCAGACACATGTCTATGTCTCTGTCTGGCCCGCGTTTTTTTCACTCTATCTCACTCCCAAAAAGGGGATTGCATCCCAAACTGACATGTGTCAGGATCGCATTCTCTCAGCGGCTAGACTATAGAAATGTATTCTGAAGCCTAGTGTTTTAAGAATGGATAGGACACAGGATATCGGTTTAAGAAAACGGTCCTTATTTCGAGACGCGAAATAACAAGTTGCCACAACTAAGTAATTGAACTAATGCTATTGCACAAGGTGTAAGTAGGTAGGTTTCCAATCGAATATCGCGTTTGTTCTAAACTTCTAACCCGTTACGAATAATCCGTCTCCTACCCAACATTGTTTGCTGGAAGAAATCTCTTATTAGAGATGAGCTCGCCTTTGTACATATTTTTTCTATGTTAAGCTATTTTTACTGTCATGTGAGTACAATAAAGAAATTACGAATAAGCCACCTGTAACGGGATTCTCATATAGATAATATGGATGACAGGTGGAACTAAAGCTTTTTGATGACAGCTTCGTGGCATTAAGTCGAGTAGAACTGGCGCCCCCCTAAACGTCACTCCACTCCACCGTCCTACCACGTCAGTACCTACCTTCTCACTGTGCGTGTCCAGGGCTGAGGTGGCCTCATCCAGCAGCAGCACTCTCGGGTTCCTGACGAGGGCCCTGGCGATGGCGATGCGTTGCTTCTGCCCGCCAGAGAGTTGCGACGCGCGGGCGCCTATACGCGTCTCGTAGCCCTGGGGTCAGGCATCGCTGGTTAGGTTAGGTTAGTGAAAGGCACCCCTTTGGTATAAAACCCGTCCAAATCCAAACCTGCAGCTACTTACCTGCGAACTCTAAGGGTAGGTTTAGGATAAGTTCGCTATTGGCTCAGTTGGTGAATGCTCTTCGCCTTCCTGTCTCGTAATTTTATAGAATTTACTGCATTTGCTGCAGGTTTCGTGAACCTGGCAATTGCTAATGTTAATGCATTGCTGCACTACCCAGGGGATACTTCCAGGGATGTGGGCTCAAAGCATTTCCTGCGGACGTCTAAAAGAAGATACCCTCAATATAAAGGGGTGAATGTAGTCAAAACTGTATAGAGTGACCTCAAACCTCTGCCACCGCGAATGGAAAAATGCGTGACGCTGTCTTGCTTTTGTATTTAAGATACAGTGCCACCATATCATCCGTAGAATGAGCGATGGCGCCACCGTCTGTACTCCAAGTCTCTAACTGACAGCGAAGTGAAGTTTTCACAGTAGCGTACATAGTTTCCACTGCCTTTGGCCATTCTACAAGATGGTGGTTCTGTAGGTACTCACACTGGGCAAAGCAGCAACGAAGGCATGAACGTTAGCCTCCTTGGCCGCTCGCACGATCTCCTCGATCGGCACCAGCCGCGTGTTGTCACCGTACGCGATGTTCTCCGCTATGGTCCGGTCGAACAACACCGGCTCTTGGGAAACTATGCCGAGGTTGTTGCGCAGGGTCGAGAGACGAATGTCGCTGGTTATACTGTGGTCGTCTAGATACTGAAAAAATGTGGTAAGTAAGTAAGAGTTCAGTATTCATAACAATAACGAAATTATGAATTACGAACAATAAAAACGCCACATCCTTTTTTTCTGTCATTCCCATTTACTTCCCGTTCATTCCTTGATCCATTCATTCAATCGTCCACCATTACATTCGCAAAAATACGCAACGGGTGAATACCACGTACGTAACGCTACCTCATCAATAACTCAATATCGCGCAAGAGACAATCTGACAAGAAACAGTGAAGTTAATTACCAGTATCAGCATTTCATCCATCAACATTCCGTAAGCCCTCATCCTTCCTATCATTCCAGTTTGGCGTCCTGTTCAATTTAGTACCTAACCTATTTGTACCACCCCTACATCGGCATCAACCCTTCGAACAGGCCCATCATAACGATAAAACCTCAATTCAATTCTATTCAGTAGATAAGAATTAAGTACCTACCTATAAACGGTTCGACACACTACCGACAAGGTGGGTCGGTAATGAATGGGTCCCTCGGTGCGCCAATCGGCTGGTCTAACGAGTTATCTGTCACATATAATTCCCATCCCTTTTGGCTTCGGCTTTTAGTCGGATAAACAAGGGCGTGAATGGCTCACCACACAGCCTTCATCAGGGTCGTACAGCCGCTGCAGCAGCTGGATCAGCGTCGACTTGCCGCACCCGCTCGGCCCGACCAGAGCCACGCGCTTTCCTGCCTCGATCTCTAGCGAGAGTCCGCGCAGCACCTCCACCTCTTTCCGAGTGGGGTAGTGGAATTTCACGTTCTTGTATTGGATTTTCCCGTTGGCGACCTGTGGGGTTAAAAGCCAACTCTGTCGCAGCTGTTTCAGGCCCTTTGATTTCAATAGAGAGCACATACATTGCTTCTGGCGTTGCACTAGGATACCCTGTTTTTTTTGTTTTTTTTTTTAATCCTTAGCAGGGAATCTAAAACGGAATCTCTCGCATGGAAGGCAGAGCCATAACCGTTGCGCCACAGTTGTCAAATGTTTCAGAAGGGTTTGCAAGATGTCGTCAACACAGCAGCTGATTTCAATTCAGGGTCAAGAAGAATACGAAGAATAGTACGAAGAAGAAGATGAAGGTAAGTCGGTCTCACAAATTTCTCGTCGACAGAGGGCGCGTGCGTGCTCTCGACCCTCGGCTTGCGGTCTAGCAGCTGCAGCACGCGGCCCGCGGCTAAGATGGCGGCGCCGAAGTTGGGCGCGAACGCGAGCGCCTGCCCCATCATCCACGCGCCGAAGATCAGCGCTTCAGAGACCCTGCCGGGGGGAAAGTCATATTTACAGACCACTTGTTGGGAACATGCCCCTGTCGGCGGCCGATCGTAGAATCGGGCACATCATAATGTGCCGTCATGTGCCTCGCCATTTCATGATGTGCCCAAGCAATTACTGGGCACATTTTGATGTGGCGGGCTTTAACGAAAACATGTCTTTTTAAAAGCATTTTTATTCAGCACTACGTGATGTTTTTGTGTTATACATGTCAAACGAACACGAAGACTATTCGGGGGCTTCACTGCGCTCGCCCCCTTTAGTCTTCACCTAAGCTACCGCAGTCTCATGATATTTCACGTTTGGGCACATTCATGAAACGGTCAATTCTACGATCGGCCGCCGACACCCATACGACGTGACCCGTTCAGAGGGGGAGGGGGGTCTTGAAATTCCACGCAACTTCCAGTCTTTTCTCTTATTAGTGCTCAAAAAAACAACATTCAAATCGGTTCACCCGTTTACGCCCCACGTGCTGACAGACAGACAGACAGGCAGTCTCACAGAGTGACTCACACGTTAAACTTTTAACACCCCTTTTCTCCTTCGTCGGGCGGGGGTTAAAAAAGGCAAAAAATAGATCACGTAGTCTGGGTACGCTCCCAAACGTATAATTACAGGCACGCATTGCTTCTGGCCCCACACTAGGATACCCTGTGCCGTGGGAACCAGAAACAGCGATGTCACAAACATGTAAACATCCAGGACCTAGGGCTTTCTAGGGTTCTTTAAATGTTACGAGGAACGTTCAGTTCCCGTAAAAAGAGTGGGAAGTGTTTGCGAAGGTTACAGCCGCGCCTGAAAGTAACGCAATACAGACATGCCATCCCTGTCGCTGAGTGTCGCTTACCCCCAGTTTCTGAGACGCTTATCACAGGTCACGATAAACTAATCGGTGGTTAATTCAAAATGGCGGCACACGATTGGCTTATGGCGGCACGTGATTGGCTGAAATTAGTTAATCGCTCTGTTAGCTAATCGTAACCTTTGATCAGGGTCTCAGAAATCTGGGGTTAAAGTGTCTTTTTACGTGACTCACACGCCTGCCGCAGGGGCAATCCAGTGTGAAAAAATGTGTTAAACTGGAACCGCCTGCTATGGGCGCTTTGAGTGGTGTACTCACACACAGCAGGCGGCTCCAGTTTAACAGAATTTTTGCCCTAGATTCCCCTGCAGCAGGCTGTGAGTACACCTTTTCAACGATCTTCTGGCGTGCGGTGACATGTGGAACTAACACTTGAGAAATTAAAGGTCTGTGTCGTGACAGGTTCGTTGCATAAAAGTGACGCCCCCTGTAAACGTTACTCAGCGCCAAAAGATCGCTGGGAGACTGTCGCCGGTTCTCTTGTCTATGGCCATACTCACTTGATGACGCTCTTGTACTCCACCTCCTTATTGGCGACGAGCACGCCCCCGTACCACAGCGCCAGCGCATATCCCGCCACCGGGGCCGTCTGACCGAACGCAAACACCATCCCGCGGTACCGCAGGCTCTTCACTGCCGCCGTCCGGGCCGCGACGCCGGCGGCTTGGTAGCGGGTCACGATGCCTTCTTCCCCGCCTGGTAACAAGCATGGCGATGACCAATGAGAAATGAAAAGTCAGTGTTGGTGACAGATTCGTTGCAAAAGGTTGCGTAGACGTGGCGCCCCCTGTTAACGTCACTCACACGCCAAAGGATCGTTGGAAGACTGTATACAGGATGTAACAGAAAGGGGTGTACAAGCCGAAAGAGGGCTGTTAGGGACATCATTCTGAACAACTTTTTTCAACTTTTTTCACTACACCATACAGATCAGCTGAGCGCTATGCCCGAATGGTACTGAGTTAATAAAAATAAAGTTGCTCTGATCAAATCGGTCCCTTAGTGAAAATTGTTCAGAATGATGTTCCTAACAACCCTCTTTCGGCTTGTACATCCCTTTCTGTTACACCCTGTAATAAACGCAAGTGAGTGCAACCTTTTATTAAAATATCCTCTCCATCCTAGGTTTGCTGGAAGAGATCTCTTATTAGAGATAAGCTCGCCTTTGTACATGTTGTTTCCAATATTAAGTGTCTGTATTCTGTTTTCTGTGCAATAAAGTATAAAGTATAAAGTGTGACAGCGAACCTAAAGGTATATCTAGATATTATCTAGACTATTATCCTTGCTGACGTCATGTTAAACTTGATAGAAGAATCTAGATAATAGTCTAGACTAGAAAACAAAATATCAAGACAACAAATACTCGCCAAATAAGCCGCTTCTTTTCAGGGTCACTCATAATATCAGCCCACTGTTGGTCAAGGCCTCTCCCAAAGCACGCCACTCGCATCTGCCCCCCGCCATTCCGGTCCACTGTCTACCAGCCACCACGACAATATCATCTGACCATCAGGCCGGTTGGTCTGCCCGCTGTTCGCGGTCACCACTATTGCTGCCTTGGGTCACCCAGAAACTTACAAAACGCGGACACAGTCCTGATGTTCGTAATCGCCTCGGTCGCGATAGTGGTCGCCTTGTCCGAGGACTCCCGCATTTTGTTGATGCCAGAAGCCAGCACGCGGCCCTCCAGCAACACGGCTGCTATCACCAGCGGCACCGACACCAGGGAGACGAGCGTCATCTTCCACGTGAAGTAGAGGGACAGAGCGATGCCGATGGTGATGGTGGCGGTCGCCTGCATGAGTGCTCCGATGCGGGTGCCGGTCGCCTGGGGAGGGTTGTTGCTGCTCAACACTTGCCGTCTTGTTAAAAATCGGTCAAGTGCGGGTCGGACTCTCACACGGAGGGTTCCGCACCATCATTGTACCAAAAGTACAAAAAAATACGTTTCTTGTATGAAGACACCTTTATTTTTTCAATATTTCGTGTACTTCAGTATTTGTTGGTTGAGCGGCAACAGATATACACATTCTGTGATAAATTTTCTAGCTATTACGGTTCGTGCTGGAGGGCCCTCTGATGGACAGACGGACAGATGGACAGCGGAGGCTTAATAATAGGGTCCCGTTTGGCACCCTTCGAGTACGGAACCCTAAAAAGTCACTCCGGGAGTAGCTACGGGACAGAGCTAGAAATCCAGGAGTAACTACGGGACAGAGCTAGTAATCCGGGAGTAACTACGGGACAGAGCTAGAAATCCGGGAGTAACTACGGGACAGAGATAGAAATCAGGGAGTACTACGGGACAGTGCTAGAAATCCGGGAGTAACTACGGGACAGAGCTAGAAATCAGAGACTAACTATGGTACGGGACAGAGCTAGAAATCCGGGAGTAACTACGGGACAGAGCTAGTAATCCGGGAGTAGCTACGGGACAGAGCTAGAAATCCAGGCGTAGCTACGGGACAGAGCTAAAAATCCGGGAGTAGCTACAGGACAGAGCTAGAAATCCGAGAGTAACTACGGGACAGAGCTAGAAATCCGCGAGTAACTACGGGACAGAGCTAGTAATCCGGGAGAAACTACGGGATAGAGCTAGAAATCCGGGAGTAACTATGGGATAGAGCTAGATAGACAGCTGTCTAGCTCTGCCCGTAGTTTCTCCCGGATTAACTTTTTACTCCCAGAGTTAATTAATAAGGGGGTTATAGTTTATCATATCATACTCATCCCACATCAACCCACTGCTGAGCAAAGGCCTCTTCTCTTCTGGGGGCCAACTCGCGCTATTGAGACCATCTCCAGTTTCGATACTGCATATCTCCATCCAAAACAATCTCAATTCATATACAAGGTGTAAATGAATTCACGCAAAATGAGAAACTACTTTGTTAGGGACATCATTCTGAGCAACTTTCATTAAGAAACCGATTTGATCAGAGCAACTTTATTTTACACTTTTCCCTAGTTTTTGCTAGTTTCCCATTTTGCGTTAATTCATTTACACCTTGTATATTTTGAAACGGGTCGAGATCGAGATATCTCTTAGGTCGTAAAGAAAATCTTTTCAGGCACTATGCGAGTCTTCCAGGAGCTGTAGTGTAGATGGTATGTCGACGACGAGATGAGACTCACGCCCTGCACGGCGGCCGCGTCGGCGGCGAGGCGGGCGCACAGCGCTCCGACGCCGTTCTTCGCGTCGTCGAACCAACCGATCTCCTGCCGAAGCATTGCACGGAACGCTGCCACTCTGCAATAAAGTAAATAGGTACATGCTTTTTCGTGAATATCATTTCGAATCGACCACGTGCCTAATGAAATTCATCATCATCATCGGCAGCTGTTTCCGCCCACTGCTGGGTATAAGCCTCCTCCTTTTTGTGCCAACTTATCCGGTCCTGTGCCCGTCGAATCCAGGTCTTCCCCGCAATATGCGTAATGTGATCGACCTATTTGGCTGCCGGTCAACCCACGCTTCTCTTTCCTTCTTTCAGCCACCACTCGGAATGACTTTATTCATAGATTGCCTAGAGATGCAAAAAGATATATTAGGCCTGTTACCTGAGTCGGGCCGTCAACCTGACTCCAGTCAGGTTGAAGATGTAAATCTGGAAGAATATCCCGGTGCCCGTCAGCACACCGACCAGCAGGAACAGGATAGCGATCAGACGAGTGCCGGACATGATGTATTCCTCATCTTTGCCTTGGAGCAACTAGAAATAGGGATACAATTAGCTGAGACCATTTCCATTTACCTTGTATGTGGTACCTTAAGACACTTCATTCGTGCGTGCGTCCTAACTTGTCATACTATGGCAATAAACATGGCGTACCAGTAAAATGTGACGTTTCATAGTGAATAGGAAATTACTGAATGAACTGCTTAGAAATGATAGAACCAACAAGTCAATCGGTGGAGTTTCTTCTCACACACTGATCCAAAGTAGAGAAGAGGAAAAAATGGTATGGATGAGGCAGCACCTGGGTGGTAATTCTCTAAAGAGGCAAGAATATCAGAAGCTAATCGCAAGCTTTCCAACGCCAGAAAATGGAATATATGCTATTCCGGCCGGTACCAAAAATCTAACGCATGGCGACGCTGGCCTTACGCTAGCATATCAGAAGATCGCTTGATTGATTGGCCCCTGCTGGTCTGTCTTTACCTCGGGAGCGAATACTTTTGTTGTCTTCTCATAGGTTTTGAGGTTTTTCATAGGCTTTATTAGGTACCAATACCAAGGAATCACGAATCAATCAAGGAACCAAGCGATTGATCGGAGGCTAGCCGCGTGAGTGGCCGACGTACCCCGTAGGTCTCGCCGAAGAGCACGGCGAACATCGGGAAGGAGGCGCCGACGATCAGCGCCGCCAGCAGCCCGCCCGCCATCAGCCAGCGCTCCGGCGCGCACAGCTTCAGCAGCTCCCAGTTGGTGGGCTTGCGCGGCTCCTCCTCCTAGCCGGCAGAGTTTACATAATATAATGTGTTGACCAGACTGGAGGAGACAGGCTAGAGATAGAGGCAAATGGAGGAAACTGGGGGAGGCCTACGCCAGAGAGGCGACTTCCACGTCAACCAATTCATTTAATACATATAATAACAAAAATACACATACATAATAATAACTATAAACAACAAAATGTTAATGTTAATACTAATTGCTTTTACTAACGAATTAATAATGTGATGTGGTAGAATAAAGTCTATTTTTATTTTATTTTATTTTTATTAGTAGTAAAGGGTTTGGAGCTTCTGAAGACAACAAAGATCAGTTTGCAGTACATGGGTTACATAATGCGGGGCAGCAAATACCACCTCCTCCAATCAATCATGCAAGTAAAAATACCCGGCTGCCGACGACCCCGGCCGGCCAAGAACCCACTTCAATACCTCTCCGAATGGTTTTTATTTGAACACCTTAGACATTTTTCGAGCCGCAACATCGCGGTTACAAAGCCTAATGATAGCCGACCTCCGATAGTAGATGGCACTCGAAGAAGAAAAAGAAATAGTACGTAACGCTGACGCTATAATTTTTTTTACATAGCCTAATACTATGTCCCACTGCTGGGCAAAGGCCTCCACATTTCGAGCCCACACATCTCTAGTCAGAGCTACATTGACGCACTCTGGTTCGAACGTGTCCAGGTCGTCCCGCCATCTCCTTCTGGGCTTTCCTCTGCGCCGCTATATTATGTTTTGTTAATTAACGATCTAATTATAAATAATTAAAAAAATATGCACATGCAATGCACATGTACGGAAGCCAATGCCACCCCTCAGCTTGCGTCGGGGAAGGGTTTTAGGGTTACCTTTTCATCCAACACCACGCTATCTTCCGAAGCTGAACTCTCTGACGACGACGACCGACTCTTCATGGAGTCCAGTGAGACCAGCTTTCGTAATCTAGGACGATGTAGTCTTGTGCCTGTAAGTGGAGAAGCTCAGGTGAAATGACAAAATACTCGACCTCTGTGAAATTAATCTTATTTAGTATACAATAACCGTCCTTTCAAAGTCTACGGCCCGCGATTTTCAACCTACCCACATCGAGATAATCTATGAAAAAACAGAAAAATAAATATCTTGGTCTTTTGTGGACGTTAGACGAGCTAGTAGTAATATGAAAATTATTTTATACTACTCACCCCCTAAAAAGCTACTTATACTCACGCAAAACAGTGTGTAAAGAACCCTTTTGCTCACTGGTTTGAATTTGAATTGAGAACACGCAACGCAAGAACGCTTCGCAAGCAAGCTGCCGGACAACTACCCTCTTTAATGTTTTGTTAACATCTTTTGTCAGAACTATGTATTAGGTACTGTCCAAACATACTGCCAAATAAAGAATTATGAATTGTGAATAATTGTTTGGAGTGGAAGGTATGCTAAAGTAAACATGATTGTAGGTACCGAGACATTTGTAGCAAAGTAAACTAAAAATAAGCCATTTGATAACTGTATTGCGTTTATAAAATACGTCATTATGAATTCAATTTCAAGTTTGTAATTGGAACTTTATGACATGAGAGTAAGTAGAAGTATGCAACACTTGAATAAAACGGATTTATAGCGAGAGATTCAATCATCGTGAATCACTCCCTATAATCATTCACTTGCTCGCGATTCATCTATGGCCCCCGCATTAAAGCCATCCTTTATTCACTAGTTGCATAATGTACTATAGAATCATGCCTAACAACCGCCTAAAATATGGCTACACCGTGTGGTGCGTGAGTTTGTTTGTACGCACGTTTCTCTGTGGCATGGTCTTCGGTCCCCGTCGCGCCTGCAGGGGCGATGCTGGGCTCGTTCTCCAGCACCAGCTGATAGTAGTGGCCCTTGAGAGCCAGCAGTTCTTCATGCGTCCCCTCTTCCACCACCAAGCCCTTGTCGATGAAGCAGATGCGGTTCGCATTCAGCACGGTTGTCAGTCTTGGGATGAACGAGTTTTTTTTGCAGCCAAGTCCAGCAGGGCTACCATGAGGCGCGCCACTCACCTCAGTCGCGTAAATAAATGTTAAATTTCGCGACTCAATGACGTATCTCCGTACTTGCGAGCATTGATTTGACATTAAATTGTGTCAAAATGCGCGACTGAGGTGAGTGGCGTGCCACATGGTAGCCCTGCAGATCGATCGGCCGACTGGTGGGAGCAAGCACCTTATAATTTTTAGGGTTCCGATTCGAGGAAAACAATAGAATCACTTCGTTGTCCATCTGTCTGTCCGTCCGTCGGTCTGTCAAGACCATTATTATCTGGAACGCGTGGAGGTATTAAGCAGTATTTAATTTAGGTGTAAAAAGTCACTTCCTAAGCATGGATTGATTTAGTATACTTTTAACGCTAAGAAATCCCGAGATTAAAAATCTATCTATTCAGAATAAGAATTTAACATCAATTAGCCATTGGTACCTGTGGCTCACCATAATGGTGGTTCGTCCGTGGGAGGCCGCGTCCAAAGCTCTCTGGACTTTGGCCTCGCTGTGGGAATCCAGAGCTGACGTCGCCTCATCCAGTAGTAGGATCTTGGGCCGTCGCACCAACGCCCTGGCGATGGCGATTCGCTGCTTCTGACCGCCCGATAGTTGGGCCCCGCGCTCTCCAATGAGGGTATCGTAGCCCTTAAATCAGACATAGGCTGAGGCTCAATTTTGCACAGACTTTCTGTAATTTTAAAAACTGTTCGTCTAAAAAATGGAAAGCTGGAAATGTACGATTTTGATATCGTCAAGACATTTTGTACATGATGTTTATTAGTGTATGTATGTGTATGTAAATATTTCTTTAAATATATTAGTTTATTAATAGTATTATATCTTCAATATTTTGGTAGTTAATTTTAGGATGTATTTGGATGTGAGTATATTCTAGCTTTGTAGGTACTCGTAGGTATATTGTTGCACTAAGGTCTACCCTTGCTGATATATCAAACTCTCTCATTGGAACTTGGTTTGCTGGAAGAGATCTCTTTTTAGAGATAAGCTCGCCTTTGTACACTGTTTTTATTTACTTTTTGTCATTGCAATTAATTGTGTGCAATAAAGAAATGATGAAATTATGATGTTTCAACTTTCAGACATATTTCTAGATTTGTTTGACAACAATAATGATGATGTGCTCCAACAGATTTCGGTCACGCGACCTCTTCAACTATAATTATTCTGGCCGCTCTGAGGGAATGCGAAGTAGCGCGGGACAGACAGGCACATACACATGTGTCAGGATCGCATTCTCTCAGAGGCCAGAATACAAATTGTAGGCGTCTGTAGACGCCGCCGCTCGTGAGCTCGCATGTGGTTTATGTTGCCAATCTTGAAGATCCTTGCATTACGGGCATGCGAGCGAGCACCCCAACCAATTATAATGAAAATGTGCAGGAATAAATCTAAATAACTGTTAGAAAATTATTCTTACGTCGGGTAGGTTCTTGATGAAACTGTGGCAGTAGGCTTGTTTCGCAGCTACAGTTATCTCGCTGTCTGTACATGACGGGTTGCTCACTCTAAAACAATGAACCGAAAATCTCAACACTGCTGATTTACGTAGTTACGGTACTTATCAAAGGACGAGAAGAAGAAGAGACCTGAATTTACTGATATAAATGACAGTAATATGAAAAGTTCTCCAGCATCACCTGATGTTGTCTCTGATAGTGCCAGCGAAGAGCACAGGCTCCTGTCCAACCACAGCGATGTGGTTCCTCAGGTGCCTCACGTTGATCTCTCTCAGGTCGTTTCCCGACGCCAGCACCGAGCCGGAGCCGGGATCATACATCCTCTGGATCAACTGAAGCAATGTCGACTTGCCACAGCCAGAGGATCCGACCAGGGCGACCGTCTCGTTACTATGTATCTTCAGGCTGAGCCCATTTAGCACCTAAGTTAGAAGAGGCTAGTCAGAATGGTAGAATGGCAGCATGCATCATCGATCAAATGATTAAGATCCATTAAGAATTGAGAATGATTTAGCTCTAGACTCATGTTTCCGGGACCTTTGGTATAGACCTCACTTAACATCTTAATTCTTAGGTATATGATTAAAGAAAGTTTAATTTATTTTGATATCTTAGTAGGTAGGTCGTATACAGTACACCCAAAAGCTTCACGCACCTGCACATCACGTCTGGCCGGGTATCTAAAGTACACGTCTTTGAACTCGATATCGCCGTCGATCGTTGGCGTGGTGCCTTCAGTGGACATGCTGTCGATTTCCGGATCCCGGTCCAGGACTGAAAAGATGGCGGCGGCGGAGGCGCGGGCGTTGGCCACGGCTTCCATGTGGGGTGACGTGAGGCCCACGTTCTGAGCGCCTTGGAGCACGCTGAAGAATACCTGCCCAACAATGAGAGTTTGATGATTTATGACAAAAACTAACAATACGGATCAGCGAATGTGGAATAATAGAAAAAAATGGCTAACAGAATGAGAGATGTTGAAGACCCTGATGAGGAGGCGAGAGATCAAATAAAAACCGGCCAAGTGCAAGTCGGACTCGCGCACGAAGGGTTCCGTACCATTATCTATAAAAAACCGCAAAAATAATAATAATAGTAATATACTCAATATATTGTGAACATTTTAAGCGTCTACCTGGTACCATTATTATTGATTAATATTTATATGCTGTAATCAGAACACTCACAATCATCAGCGTCGCTGGCGTATACACCGGGTTCTCTTCCTTCCTGCTGGCCAGGATGAGCTTCACCCCGTACCAGAAGGCCAGGGCGTACGTCGCATAGATGATCAGCCACATGGCGCCGCTGCCCACACCCGAGTATATTCCCTTCTTGTTGCCCGTCTTCTTAGTGGGGTCCAGGCGAGCACTGTACCTACAGACGTTACAAACCTTTATTTACGTCCTGACTGCCTGACTATCAACGCACACACAAAGCCTTTAATATCAATAAAAATAAACCAATTTGGTTCCGGTTTGCCAAACTTATATAATTTGCATGCAATTTAATAGGTACATTAATTTAAAATAGGAATGATTTATTGTATAAAAATAAAATAATTTCATGTTATACAGGGTGTAACAGAAAGGTGTAGTGATATTTTAGGGAGATGTTAGGGACATCATTCTGAACAACTTTCACTATGAAACCGATTTGATCAGAGCAACTTTATTTTTCTCTTCCCCGTACAAATGAGCTGATCGCCCGGCACAAAATGTAAGTATAGAGAAATGAAAAATAAAGTTGCTCTGATCAAGTTGGCTTCATAGTGAAAGTTGTTCAGAATTATGTCCCTAACATCCCCCTAAAATATGACTACACCTTTCTGTTACACCCTGTACAAGCAAGTAAAGCAAGCTTAACTACTTTGGAAATAAAGGGCTTCATTCATTCATTTATTAATTCATTCATTCATTCATTCACTAATTAATTAATTCATTCATTCGTGTCTGGACCTGCGAGAATACTCAATTTCCTTGATATTATCAGTATGATTCCTTCTATATTCTTACTGTATTTCCTTCATCATCATCATCATTTCCTTCAAGTTACCTCTGTATTTCCTTTTCTTCACCGCCAAACGCGACAACAGTCCGAATTGACGACAGGACCTCCTCAGCAATCACACCAGCGATGCTGTAGTCCTTCAGCTCTCTAGTAGTAAGATTAGATTGGACCTGATGGATAACCAACGGAGGTAAGGATTGGGATATTATTTCTTTACTGATTATTTGGTCTTCGTTACAGGGACGACTGTTGCTAGCGATTCATTACAGGAATAGCCATTAAATCGCTTCTTTGTGTACAGAGGACTTTTTGCAGGGCGCCTTCGCTCCCCATCCAACAAACGATGTTCCGTGAGGTGATATTTTACGAAATAATTGATCTTGGAGCTTGTGAACTTGTGATTTGCGGCAAAACCTCCATCAATGTATCCAGGTCGTGTTAACTTGAGACCTGAATCGTGACTTCATTTAGAGGTTTTATATGATTTCATACAACTAAGCGTTCGACTATGTCCCACATATTTTGTTATTAGACAAATGTGAACGGCTGGGTATCAGAGGCCTAGCATGGGAATGGCTGAGTAGCTATCTCTCTGACCGCCAACAAATGGTAGAATTATCCACACTATCACGCGATAAAGAACTACAAATACATAGGTCACCTCCTGAGATAAATACCTACGGCGTTCCCCAAGGTAGCGTCCTATCGCCGCTACTCTTCATATTATACATAAATGACCTGCCAGATGTTACTAATAACAAATGTGTATTATTTGCAGACGATATTTCAATGATTATTAAATGCACCGACGACAGCAAATTTGAATCAGAGGTAAATGCTAGTATATGCAAAATCGCTGGGTGGCTCGAGGCCAATAATCTATTGGTCAATGAAAAAAAAACCAAATATATTCAATTTAGAAATAATAAAATGGCTCTACAAAATATCAATGTAAAATGTAATAACATATCAATAGATCGTACCCCATCCACCACTTTCCTAGGTATAGTCATAGATGAGCATTGCTCATGGCTGCAACACATTGAGAAAGTGTGTAATACGCTGAACAAACAGGTATACGCTCTGCACAGGTTACAGCGAACCTCTGACATGCACACAGCTTTGATGGCATACCACGGATATGTTGCGTCTGTGTTAAGGTATGGCCTTATTCTATGGGGGAACGCTAGAGAGATTAACAAAGTTTTTATTTTGCAAAAGAGATGCATCAGAGCAATCTGCCATGCACATCCGCTAGATTCATGCAAGCCTCTATTTAAAAAATTAAACATCTTATCGTTACCAAGTCTCTACATATTCGAAATGGCATGTTTTGCTTATAGTCAGCCAAATATTTTTATAAAAAACAGGGATTTAGTCTCTTTCAACACAAGATACCCGGATAAAATTGTGAACCCGTCATGCAGAACAGAATTTTGTAAGAGAAGCTGTTACAGAATGCTAATAAAAATATACAATAACATCCCACAATCAATTAAGATTTTGTCATTGACTCAATTTAAGGCTACACTACAAAGGTGGCTGATAAAAGAATGTTTTTATAGTGTAGAGGAGTACTGTAATCTTAAAACAATTAATATAGTACAAGACATATAGCATTGCGGAAATAATAATAATAATGTATAATAATAATAATGTGTAATGGAATTATGACATCTTTTAGATTTAAGTAAACAAATTTTGCATACCTGGACAGGTGAAATGTGTATGAGCTATACATTACGATTACCACCTTACTGTACCACATTTCAGGCAAATAAAACATTTCATTTCATTTCATTTCAACTAATTCTAAAATGCGGCGCGTACGGCGCGTGCGATGCTGATACCTGGTAGTACAGAGCCACTGAGTTCGACAGTCTAGCTAGCAAATACGATGGGGATCATACCCAGGCCACGACGGCAGTGCTCGCGATGACGACCGGCGCGCAGGCCAGCACGACTAGCGTGAGCTCCCAGCCGTAGCAGAAGGAAATGATCACGGCGGTCACGAAAGACATCACCAGGTAGATAAGCATCGGGATCTTCTCTCCAATGCCCTCGCGGTAACGCTCCACGTCGCTGGGAAACGCGGGGAATCGTTAGCCGTTTGGGTGGTTAAATAATATATTAATGGCCCATTTACGGGACTTTACCAAGATACGAGTAAGATTAAGCTACCACGTTAGCTCAGTGTAGGTCGTCGCTAATGCTAATGACGACTTTATCAAGCAGTCTGGTGGACCTCTGACCTATACTTACGATTACTACTAACGAGTAGCGACCGTGACCGGGACCGTGACATACGAAACACGGAAGCGGCCGAAACACATATAATAGAGACGAACACCCTTCCGGTACCCGTTTCGGCCAGATGTTACTACTCGTAACGTACTATGGCTTTCGATGTGCGAATACCTAGATAGGACACGGTCTAGCTCTCTAGCCACCCCTGAAATTACACATGTCTTGCAAGTCAAGTAATGTGCAACTACACGCTTCCTGGAAAACCCCCTGTAACCGCCCTTTGGGCAGAGGAAAGATGCTTTCTGCGACTATGGCTAGGCTACTATTTAATAGGCATAGCTACAACCGAATATTTACTAAATCTTTAATTTTATAATGATGGATACATGCACACATATGATGGATAGGTAATACTCACTCTGACACCTTGGTCGCGAAATTCATTGAAGTGTTCAGGTCGTACCACGTGATGTCTTGACGAAGTACTGACCTGAGGAACTTCTCTTTCACTCGATTGATCTGAAACCCGCACGTATTTCGGTTTGACAGGGCCTATGGCTATACAGATATGTTTACAATCTCAGTGCTGCCACCTTCAGAAAAAGAAGGGTCTTGCAAAAATGTACCCCTCCCGAGTAGGTCAGTGCTAAGTCGTTCGACATAACCTGTTATATCACCCCTCCCGCGACATTGGAGCGGTAATCTACTCAGTTACGGGTACGCGCAATGGGCGTAAAAAACTGTTTACATGCTTAGTTATTACTGTGCATGTTCCACCCCTTCTGGAAAAAGGTATGACCTTAGATTTTTCTTGCCTTCTGAAAGTCAAACCACGTGGTGCTGTTAGCAGTCCTGGTGGTTCGACGGTCGAAAGACCCAGGGATAACTTCATACCTGCCTCAGAGCGGTATAATTGAACAGGTCCACACTGATGGCAGCCACGATGAACTGTATCACTGAGAAGGTCGTGCATCCGATACCGAAGGCTTGCGAGTCTTGGATGAGCGCCTTTCGGTTTTCTTCAGCGGACGCGTTGGTCCTGGGAAAGATACAATCACATTCAGAGTGTCAATTTTATAACGATGCCCAAAAAGGCAATCAGGACGAAAGGGCAGTAGCTTGAGCAGGCATTTGACAGCCTCTTCGTAAGCGGAGTGGACTTTTTGCAGTCCGCCTTCGTTCGATGTAACTGGAGGTCTTCCGTAACGTAAGGTGGGTCATGTTCTAAAAAAGGCTCCGCTGAAGTAGATACTGAATATGATGATCATGAGTGACTCAGAGAATGATAAGATTCACAGATAGATGAGTGGCTCACAAAATGATGAGTGACTCACAGAATGATGAGTGACTGACATAATTATGTGACTGACATAATTATGAGTGACTTTGATTAACAGAATGTTAAGAATAATGAATGAGTGACTGACAGAATGACGAGTGACTGACAAAATACCTAATGAGTGACTGACACAATTATGAGTGACTGACATAATTATGAGTGACTGACATAATTATTTATTTATTTATTTATTTAAAAAGCCACGCCAACACTGGGGGGAACACGCTATTTGGGAGGTGTCAAAACCACTAAACTAGAGGAACTAAAGGCACTAAACTGATAACCTTCAAATCCGACAGCTCTTGCGCGGTGGCCACAGATTCCATTTTCAAAAACACCATTTTAATTAGTCTAGTTAGTATAGTTCGTGTCGCCTCCCAAATCGCAGGCAATGTAACACTAAATAGTATTTAACAGTTCAATTCTTGTACACCAATGACAGGTGTGTACAGCATTCATGTGTTACACAATTATATTACCAGCGGCCCTCACACTAGGTCAGACCTGTATCGTGAGGACCTGGATCTTTGACATTTTATCACAATTGTTTTCAAGGTATGATTGGCGTAAGGCAAGAGGTGATTTTTAAATAATTTAAAAAAAAAGTCTGTCAGGCATGAAATATGAATTTAGCAATAAATTATTAAACTATGATTATTCCTATTATGAATTTAGCAATAAATTATTAAACTTGTACCTAATAGGTAATAATGATGAATCTCTGTGGCGTAGCGGTTGTGCATCTGTCTACCATGGGAGAGGTCCCGGGTTCGAATCCCGGCTGGGGACAAAAAAAAAGCCCCCAGGTCTTCGATGTTTACATGTTTGTGATGTCGCTGTTTCTGGTTCCCACGACACAGGGTATCCTAGTGTGAGGCCAGAAGCAATGTATGTGGATGTATGTAAAAAAAAAAGATGACTGATATAGGTAACTTTGATTTACAGAATTTAATGTGATTTATTATTATTAAGTATACAGAGTAATGAATGAGTGACTGATAAAACGCCGAGTGACTCACAGAATGGCGCCGCCACCGAACCACTTCATGGTGAGCGTGGGCGTGGAGCTGCCGGTCATGACCGTGCGGTCGATGAGCAGCGTGGTGAACTCGCCGTAGATGATCGCACCCACGGGCACGCACAGTCCGTTGAGAGACGCGAACACGACGCCCAGCGCCAGCAGGACCAGCTCCCATGCTTTCGCGAATCTGTACTGCGAGAGGGACGTTCTTTAATCGATCGGTCAGCCTAACAAACATCAATATTTGATATACGATAACAATCAGAGGATAATTGGATAATTAAACTTAACAGGCGTCTTTACTTATTTTACTACTAGTACTTTCTAGGAAAACACTTTTGTACTGATTAAAGACAGGTTATAATATTAAATATTTACTTACTAATCTACCCCACGAGATCGGCGGTAATTGAGATAACTCCTCGCTGAAAAAGAATTAATACTTAGTTACTTAGGTCATAACATTAATGCCGCGGTCTGTAAACAACGGCGGCGTTGCGGGTCGCGCTACTGGTGGCCGAAAGCGCAGCTTAGCGCAGCTCAAGGCCTATACAGCGCGGTCAGGCTGAGATCGTAGCTAATGGCCGGCATACACCATCAAGCCTATCGTCAAATCGGTATGACGATTGATTTCACGAACGATTTGATCAGTTAGATTTGACCGTGTGTATGAGTGGATTTGGCTTGACAGTTAGATTTGACGGCAATATCGAATTTCGATTAGGCTTGATCATGCCGATTTGATCAAGCCTATTTGACCGTGTATTGGTGGATCATGCCGATTTGACGTCTGACGCCATGGCTTCAACTGAACGCCGTCATGCCGATTTGACAATCAAACTGATCGTTTGTGGTGTATATGGACGAACTGCAGAACTGCAGCGTCATGCCGATTTGACGATAGGCTTGATGGTGTATGCCGGCCATAAGCTAAGCTCGAGGCCGTCACAGCGAGAACAGCAGTGCATTCATTGCGGACCAAGAATTGCATAGTGCTTTAACTCAAGCAATGCTAGTAATATAAAGACAATTCTAATAATGAAATAAAACCAGCTTAATAAATTAACCTACGTAATAATTTAATAAAAATAACAATTGGTACAGTACTAAAATTCCATTCCGTTTGTGCTTCATCAAAAATATCTGGGAACCGAGCTTTGTTCGGCGGTTGGTGGTACAAACACAATAAAACATTAAAACTTATTTATTTATTTATCAAAGCCTACAGCATAGTTCACAATAATATAAGCAGAGAACTTAGGCTTCTATATATTTCTTCTTCTATCATCAGACTGCATTAACATCGATTAATATGCTGCTGTTTTTAAACAGCTGCAAACGAGAAGCAAACAGGCATTTTGTTTTCCTCGTGAGTTTTAGGCTCAGATATTAAATTTTTCAGCCCACACTCCACCTCATTCCGACATCACGACATAATGAGGCAAACGCGAGGGAGGGAGCATGCCGGGTCAGGTCGGGTCAGACTTATAATGTCTTGGTGTAACCAGTTAAACCTAATGTACCGCTTTCTATAGATGTTAATACTTACTTCTCCTTGTTAAGGGCTTTCTCGGCTAAATAAGCGGATTGTGCACCGAGTGCGGAGATAGTAAGCGAGTTGGAGCGCCACCCGGAGGATACGGCGATTCGTTGCTCGCTAAGACGCCTCGTCTGGTAACTTGTCACTCTCTTTAAAGATTCATCGCGTTTCATTCTCGGGTCAACCGCTCTGGGAATAAATATACAAAGGTTAAAGGCACGTACCTTAACTAAAAAGTGCTGAAACAAAGAAAGGAATAGAAGGAAATCAGAGACAGACAGGTAGTTTGTGGCAAGGTTGGAGTTTATGGTAAAGGATGGCAGTTGGCAACCCCGACCTATATGAGTGGATAATTGTAGTCTAGAGAAGATATAGACTGAAGACATCCAAAGAGAGGTAGAGTAGAGACTAAAGAATCCCTAACAATATTAGGGAAGAAATGAAGTTAGAAATCTAGAAAGTTCTGCACCTCCTTCAGCCAGATGGTCCGATGACATGGCATGGATATCCGCCAGATATACTTGCGGGTTGCGGGTAGATTAGGTATAAGAAGATAAATCTTTTAACTATTTTACGGTTTATTAGAATAGGTGAATTGTAACTATTTGACATTTATTTATTGTTGCTAAAGCGTCAGCCAGACTTCAACTTCAATTTTAGTTCGTGGTAATCCTGTCTTTCGCTGTTCTCTGCATGGCAGCGAGCAAGTGACAGATCCCTGGTCTACGGCCGTAGATGGAGTCTCATGGAGTACCTATAACCTATACCTACGGCAAATAGCAACATGGCCTCCTTAGTGCCTTTTCACACATACCGGTTGCCGTATAGCCGGCGCCGGCTAACCGGTTGTCATTTCATACGATTGCCCGGCAAATAGGCGATTTCCTGACAGCTAAAAATAGTTCTGAAAGCTGCCAACAGATGGCTTTGTATCGACATGGGGTTGTTTTTTATATCGTTCATCCTTAATTTGATTATAAAAAGGTGTTTAATGGACAGCTGGTGGTCACTTTCCTCACCAAAATGCTTTTCTTTTTGTGATGAAATGCGTAGTTTTTCCGGAAAATTAAGTTGAAAGGACATCATTCAGTTTGGGCCAAAAGTGAAAGTGCCGGCCAGAAAAAAAATTATATTCGGATAGAACACAAAAAGCCTAGTTTTTTTTACTATGACACTTAACCTGTTCGCTTAATGATTTTGATTTTATAGGCTGTTGAAATTCAATAAAAGTCAATACCAAAAATAATAATTTCGCGCGGCCATCAACCAAGCCTTGTTTTACTAGCGCAGAACAGTAAACGAATAAAACTTAGTATGACATGCATACCTCTTCACTCAGTCCGGACTGAGTTAGAAGAGCTCGAAGTTTCATCTCATGAAGTGGCTACAAACTTCGAGCTCCTATCTAGTGACGAATTTGGAACTACCTACTGAAGTTGTTTTTTTTTAAATCGCCCACTTCGCCGGTACGTATGAAAGCATACGTACATGGCTATTACACTTCATCGCCGGGTACCCAGCCGGCGCCGGCTATCCGGGAACCGGTGTGTGTGTAAAGGCACTTACAGTCATCGGTCTACGGATTGGAGAAAGGAAGTAAAGAGTTTCATTGATTTGAGTTGGAGCTTAAAAAATCTAAATATGCATTCGACGCAGTGAACGATAGAAGCCCTTGGAAGAAATTGACATTCGGAAATGGTTCACTGATTCGACGTTATTCTCAGATTAATAATGTTTATTATTGTCCTGAGAGGTTATTGTTACAGACATCATACATACATACATACATACATACATACATTTGCTCACGCTTTTTTCCCGGAAGAGGGGTGGGCACAGTGGGCAGAGACTTAAGATTTCCACTTACTACGATCCTTGCTCTAGAATCTAGATTATTGGAGGGTCATCCACCATCACATGTGCACAAGTCCGTAGCGGCGCGCGCGGCGCCCCAATACCGGCGGCGGCGGCGGCGACAATGACTTCTACTCACGCACAACACGATGCAATCGGTCGCCTGCAACTTGTATTTCCCTCTCAGTCTATCTTCCTGTTCCGTCCTTCTCTAGCGGTTGCCAGGCAACCTGCCTTCTATAAGTTGCAGCGACCGATTGCAAGCCAGGTTGCATCGTGAGTAGAGCCCATGGATGGATACTTGGATGGATGGACTCAGTAGGTACCTAGTTGTGGAAAGTTTACTGTACTGACTTCAAATCAATTTACTTATACATAAGTAAGTACATTATTTTTTTCGGTTCACGCTGACTTCTCGCGAATTCGTAGTCAGTCACTCGGCGGCCGATCGTAGAATTGGGCACATCATGATATTGTGTCCAAACGTGAAATATCATGAAACGATGAAATCTCATAATATGGCAAACTCTCCGGTAGCTTATGTGAAGACTAAAGGGGCGAGCGCAGCGAAGCCCCCGAATAGTCTTCGTGTTCGTTTGACATGTATAACACAAAACGTTTTTATTCACGTAGTGCTGAATAAAAATGCTTTTAAAAGACATGTTTTCGTTAAAACCCGCCATCATGAAATCTACGGCAGCCTATAGCTCTTCTCAGAACAATAAATATTTTTTTACAGGCTTCCAACGATCTTTCGGCACGTGAGTGAGTGAGTGAGGCGCCACTTCTACGAAACTTAATGCAACAAACCTGTCAAAAAGAGTTAGTTCCACCTGTCACCGCAAGCCAAAAGAGCGTTGGAAAGCTGTTTCATTAGGGCCCTTGCCTGACTAGACACCCCCGTAGGGTGCATGACAGGGGACACCAAGACGTCTGAAAATATATATTCTAAACGCTTCCCCTAATTTTAATGCAAATATTTTTCTTTTTCGGCCAGGAAACCGAGCGAAGGGAGATGATGAATGTTAATATTCGGGATTCAGTTCTTCCCGCTTCTTGATCGGTCGACAGTTTGGTCGGGCTGGTTGGGCTGCCAGCGTCCAGGGTATACCCCCTTCGGCCGTAGTAGATTTCGGCCGTTTAATACCTATGCGCATTTGCGGATGATTTGCCTATGCGTAAAAACGTTATGTTCATTCAACTGATGACCCCAAGGAGCATTATTACTTACTTACCTAAAAACTAAAAATTAATAAATAGCTAGATTAAATATTGGCTGGGATTACCCCACAAGTGTGAGGAACACTCAGCATAAGCTATTTACTACTCTTTACCTTTACTTTTAAATATTTACTTATTTACGTAGTACCTACCACTTTCAATTGCTTCGATATCGTTCAAAATTTATCAGTCATCTAAAGATCATCCTAATAACATAGAATATTTATTGTTAGCAAATATTATGTGTGTGAGTGTGTTAGTCTGTGAAAAAATTATAGTTTTTGCTTGCAGTTTTTTCAACATTAAATATGTTCATCATAGGCTGTCTTACAGATTACCGATGCAGCTAAGTTTACAATATTCTTCTTCTTCTTTTTATAGATGAATAATAAACAACAGTAACTACCTTGCTGATATATCAAACTCTCTCATCGGAACTTGGTTTGCTGGAAGAGATCTCTTTTTAGAGATAAGCTCGCCTTTGTACACTGTTTTGATTTACTTTTTGTCATTGCAATTAATTGTGTGCAATAAAGAAATTATGAATTATGAACTACTTATAGCGCTTCCGTCAGTCAAACAGTGTTTGAGATTGACTGACCTTTTCTACTTCGTCCATAGGGGTATACGCAATAATACGTATACTGCTTGATACGAATAAACTTTCGGCACTTTGTGCCATAAAGTAAAATAACACACTTAAACCTGTGTTTAGTGACCATATTATAAGTTATTTTAAGAATATTGTACTATTTGTTTTCAATAAATAAATATAAATGGTTACTGTGTGCTTACCACCCACCACAGTTTACTTAGGTGCTGCCTAGTTTTATTTTTAAGGTACCTCTATGCCCGTATTTCTACCGACATCAACATTCAATTAATAAGATCCAGTTCAAGGGCCATAAGACTAGACTGAACTAGTATAGTTTTAAATTGGGATATTGTCATGGGCCAAGATCGCTTGCCAGTACAGTTACATTATTCCTATGCTATTCTTGTTTGTGACAACCCTAACCGTCCAGCAGACGGTGAATTTTCAGTCCTGAAACTGAGGCGTAAGGTTGTGTTTCCAATGTAGAGTTTAAGGTGGGTGCCCAATTCATTCAAGATACGTCCGTCGCATGTGATTGCTGATTATAAAGCGCTAGCCAGGTGGTGTTACGTAAGAGACATACAGGTGCAGACATAGACACAACCTCAGACAATCAATCTATGAGGCCACACCTTAATGAACTTTAAGACTTTAGTTTATCACATTTTTCAAACTTCGGTCAGCCGCACTTTAGATTACGTTATGAGAATTAAAACGAATTAACATGCCCGTGGCTATTACTGAGAATAAAGATATTTTATTTGTCTGAATGTGGGTGGGTTACTTGTTCTTACACAGAGTGATTCTGTCCTTAATTTAGAACATCAAAATAATGGAATACTTACCTTTTATGTCCGAAGTATTGTGCACCATGTTTCAAGAAGAAATTCGAAGAATGCCTACCCCGGAAATCAGGAGAATAAACGAAGATAGTATAGGCAATTAGGCGCTCCTTTGTATGTTGCATTCTGCAGTTTATTTATAAACAAGCAGACTCCGCTGAAGTGGGGGCTTTTCAAGAAGTTTTTTCACAATGAAAGATTTTTAGGGTTCCGCCCGATCAAGGAAAAAAAGGAACCCTTTTATAGGATTAATTTGTTGTCCCTTGTCCGTCCGTCGGTCTGTCAAGGCCTTTTATATCGGTAACGCGTGGACGTATCAAGCTGAAATTTATATCAATTGCTCAGGTCTGTGGTCCCCTATAGCTGTGAAAAAAATCAACCTTCTGCAATCAACCGTCAACGCAATCAAATGCTTCGACCGTTTATGATGTCAAATTGATGGATTTTCGTAGTAATCGCAATGGACCCAAAACCTATAGGATAGGGTACTTCCCGTTGGCCTACAATCGTGAAATTTGGCACAAAGCAAGGCCTTATAGCACAAGTAAAGGGAACAGTCTGAAAACTGCAAATTTCTATATTTCTGCAAAACTGCATAAATTTTGTTTACATGACCATACTTCTTTTTTTTACGTAGAAACCTAATTACATCTGTTACGAGGTATCAATCTCCAAGTGTGATCGGAACCCTTGGTCCGCGAGTCCTACTCGCACTCGACCGTTAATTTTATGTACAACCAAATGAGCTATTCAGTATCATCGCTAACACCTATAGTGCTGACTCACTTTAAGTAAGGTCTACATGGCATATAAAGTGTCCTTTTCGAGCTGGTGGTGCGAAAAGAGTTGTACATTTAACTGGTAACTTCTTGCCCATTAAACCCTTTATTACAACTTGCCTGATGTGAACTATACATATGTATAATATCAGCCTCGGGCAGACGCCTCTAAGTAGGCCGGCCTGGCTAGGTCGCCAAGTAAGGATGGGTCTATAGGAGGTGAATAAGACGAGTCTGAGGTTCCATAGACAGGCGTCACTCACTACAGTACTTAATGAATATCTCTCGTAGTGCAAACAAGGCCTTTATACTTGAAGTGACTTGTATTACACAGACATGAACATATTTAACATAGTTGGCTAAGAAGTTATGAATTTTTTTCTGCCCTAGACGGCCGCCCATGGAGTGATCGCGTCTGCCCAGTGACGCCACTTGGGCGGGCGACGGCGACAGCAGGGCGGAAAACTTGAATATGGAAGCAGCTGTCGATACTATTTTGCATATCTTCATTGTTCATGTTCAACGGGTTGGGTTTTTACGTTATAATAGGTCTGTAGTATTGGGTACTTTAACTTAGTTGATGTTAAGAAAGTAAGGCAGTGAAAAAAGGGAATAGGTATTATCTTAACAGTTCCGCAGTTTAGTAGGACATTGGACATTGTAGACTGGCAATAAACTACGCAATAAACAATTTATATTATTTATATTATAATAGAGATTGTATATATATTAAGTTGTGTAAACTAAGCAGCCAAAAACGATCTTTAGACAATATAAAAATATAAAGATCTGTAAGTACAGTAAGTACCTAGATATAACCATGTAAGTAGGTACCTAAGCAGTAAGCGTCATTTACATTTTTACACCCAGTTAACTAAACCAAATGTCAAGAGCCGAGAGTGGTACTCGAGAGCTCGAGTGATAGTAAACTCGGGATAAATATCGGGTAAAGTAAGTAAACTAAGTAAGTAAGGTATGTTCCAAGGAGAAGTATAAGTACCTACCTTTTTACTTACCAAAAAACGTTACGTTCCCTGCAACTTTGGTTACATACTGCAACCATATAAAAATAACAATGTGGAAATTACAGCGAATAGCACGAAATGGTGAGTAATTTTTTGTGAAAAACCCAAAAGGGGCAACATGCGACCCACTACGGGTATTTCCCTGCTAACCTGACGACTTTCGAATCTTAAGTAGGTACAGTAGTAGTAGGTATAATAGGTCGGGTAAAAAGTCTTTTCGTAAGTATTTTTGTTCGGCCCGTTACGGTCTTTATACAAAATACGAAGATACTTTTTACCCGACCTAATTAGATCATGGATCGGAACCATTTTAAAGAATGGTACTTCCATCTAAATAACTGCAATATTAAATCCGTCCCCCCGTTTGACCGCTAGGGTGCCACGGACAAACAGACACACTGACGCCACCTGACGCTTTAAACTTATAACACCCCTTTTGTCGACGGGGGTTAAAAATTTCGTTGCTCTAACTAATCAATTTAAATCGGTTTCAAAGCGAGTTATTCAGCATTATGCCCTTAACACTTAACGCATTCTCGTTATTAATAAAAGTTTTAAGTAGGTAGTTACTTCCGGAGTAACTATTATAACAAGGGGGATTAGACTGAGTTCAAGCAATAAGTAAGTATCGATCGAGTTAAATCAACTTTGATACCAAAAAATTATCCCCAGGTCTTGGATGTTTAAATGTTTGCGATGTCGCTGTTTCTGGTTCCCACGACACAGGGTATCCTAGTGTGGGGCCAGAAGCAATGATGTTATGTGTTTGTTAATGTTACATAATGAAATCCTTAATTGGCCTCATTTTAAGATTATTTTTTAAGATTACATGTAAGCATGGCTGTGGATTTTTGTTAATAAAATAAAATAAATAAAATAAAACATAGGGCACGATTATTAATAATTCGCTATAGGCCAAGGGGCGTGCAAATTATTTGGGGGTTGAATATAGGCTGGTTTACTTGGCTCGGAGCCAAGGTCGCATGAACGCGGCTGATAGGTGGTACTACAATACCGTATGTTTCAGTCATCAACTTTATAAAACATTTTCCGGGTTAAATCGTTGAACTGAAGGGATGAAGGAATATGAGCGGTCCATTTTATTGGTTACATGTGAAAAGTATGCCAATCTCAAAGACTTTGTAATTCTATTGTGGATTAGGATAAGGAAGTGGAAAACTCGATACAGGTAGGCCTTAAATTCATAAACATTTTTTTCAGTTGCACTATGATGTGACTATTCCTAGCTTGAGTAGTCTTAGATACCACTTATACCTAAGTACCTTATATTTTGTAGAAATCACAAAAAGTACACTTCAACGCTGCGGTCTCTGAGCACAATCGGTCTTCTCAGCAATGTCCGTCATAAGGACTGGATTTCGAACGCCCGCCTGAAAGCCGCAGGAAAATGCTAAGGGTGCGAGCTGAACGGCAGTTGGCACTGAACTGGGTGGTTCTTGGCACAGTTTTGCCGCTTGGCAAAGGGTCGAATGCGTCTCGTCTACTCTTATCATAGTTATCATGCAGGCAGCTGTGCAACTTATTTCAGTTTCAGACGTACAAGTTGCTTAAGCAATCTTAAGTCAGCCGTGACCGTTTGATGAGAACTTTCTGTAGTTTCTGCCATTGAGTGGCAAGCGTGCGTGACTCTTGATTTGATAAAAGGCCACGTTTGCACGGCATGTTTTACCCAATCGGAAGTGAAGGATTCAGGAGTACCTGAAATGCCGTGAAAACGTTTGAGTTTTGTCAGATAGTGTAGTGTTGTGGGCTGTAAGGTAATCCAGCCCGGTGGCTTGCTCCCCGCGTGTGCCTCATTATGACATGAAGCGAAGCGAATCGTACGACAGTGTCTATAGCGAGGAGGGCTCAAAATTCCCGTTTCGGCTTGTCGACCCCGGTCCCGCCGAGACGTGCCGCGCCGCCGCCGCCGCCGCCGCCGGCTACAAACAAACCGGCGCGGCGCCCCCAATCCTACAAACGAACCGCAAGCCAATAGGCATCACGAAAGATTTTGAAATCCTCTGCCATAATGTGGGTACACATTTACTATTTACGAAAAAAACTTTATTCCGGTAATAAACTAAAGTTTAACGCAGTTTAAAGCCATTTTTCAAATATTTTGTAATAGTGCGCGAAAAAAGCTCTCAGGTGTCATGGCGTCGGCTTTGATGTCACGCATAAGTAAACATGTCAATGTCCAAATGAGTAATCAGCTTAAATCAGATGATGTTTACATTGTTATGACGTCATACAGCGTCATGCGCTATGATTCCTGTTTCGATCAAAATGGCCGAATGCAGTATTTTAATTTTTCGTTTTATTGAAAATCATATTAATCTCAATGTTTTTAATCAAATTAAATTAGTGTTTTAAATCCTTTTAATATTTTCCCTTAGAATCATTAAATCTTTGATTATTTATTTGATACAGTCGTCAGGCCTATAGCGAGAGCCCAGAAATACCGGGTTTGTAGATACCGGGGCCCGGTGAGTCACGCTCTCGCTATTGACACGATATTCGCTTGCAGAATCCGGCCCATGGTAAGTGTTGCGGGCATGTCGCGGTGCCTAAAAGCCGCCTTATAAAATCGGGAGCGAAATTGTTACTATAATATACAGGTGTCTCATTTGAATGGGTCAGTATGTTAAAGTCTAAGACATACGAAGATCTGTTCTTAGGAACCATGTCATCGATTTTAATAAGAAGAAAAAGTGCATTCATACGTTTAAAAAACCTGTACTCAGCTCGGGAATCGAACCCGGTTGTTTTGGAAAAAAAATATACTTGCACTTTTCTATTTAGATATCGATTGTGTAGGTCTTAAGCAGTAAATGGCTCTATGAAACATGATGTCTATAATTGAAACAAAAAGTAAACTTTAGAAAAAACCGACTTCCACAAACCCTATTTGATTAGATTGAGTTTAATATTAACTGTAACCCCTTATCCCCCCCTCCCTTGGGGAATTAATTTTGTCAAATGCTATATCAGTGCTACCCCACGCGACTAAGGAACCCCTGTACAAAGTTTCATGGCTCTAGGTCCACCGGTTTAGGCTATGCGTTGCCCGTCAGCCACGCATTGTATTTGTACCTAGTATTGAGCAGATCTGGTGGCCATATGTGGTCTTCATCAGCAGTTCCGCATCACAATATTATGCTTACCATGTGCATTTGCACGAGTTATTATGAAAAACACAAAAATCAGTATAGGTCTGCCTATAATATTTGAAGAGTTCTCTCGATTTCTCCAGGATCCCATCATCAGATCCTGACCTGGTGTCAATGGGACCACCCTTGAGATATTACCTATACGCCGAAAAAAGATTTGTTCAAATCGGTTCATAATTGGCGGAGCAATCGCGTAACAAACATAGAAAAAAAAAAAAAAAAAAAAAAAAAAAAAAAAAAAAAAAAAAAAACATACGGGTCGAATTGAGAACCTCCTCCTTTTTTTGAAGTCGGTTGAAAATGAAGTAAATGCATTGTTTTCACATACTTTAATTTATTTTAGCAGGAGTTCGAAACGACCACCGTTACAATAGTCAACAAGCATGCAGCAAGCACAACAGGCATGTAAAATAGTATTGAAAAAAAAAAAATTCGCGTGTAGCACCGTACACGTGTTAGAAGTAAAACTTCTGTAGCTAGATCATTAAGTGGTACCTATACTATACACCTATACCTACCTATACTAAAAGAGATTTAAATTTCCAATTTTGAGATCCAATCTCTGCTTCAAGTTACTTTTATGTTTCAGACGTCCGATTATTTGAAATTATTTTATACTTGTACTTACTTTTAATACGTCATGTCATTTATTTCCCACCATTCCTTATCTACAATTTGTCGCGCTCGTGGTGATATACTTAACTCATTCAATAGTGTCACTACTATTTGCATCTCGCTCAGATTATATACCATCTGACGACGTCACGTCTTAAAACCGTCTCGCTCAAATGTATGCATTGCTTTGCTTGTCTCTGTGCCCAGTCCCTTTATTTAATTGATCGAGTACGTATTTTCAACTATTCCAAGTTAATGTGTACCTGCGGGGCTACCATAAGGCTTGCCACTCACCTCAGTCGCGCAGATAAATGACAAAGAAGATGGCTAAATCAATATATGGACGACTGCCCCAGACATGTACAAAGACTTCTCAACAGCCAATAGCATTTAAATATTCATTCATAAATTTAATTTACTGCGTCTGTATTTAGTTTTTAGAACTTGAAGAAAAAAAAATTAAATATAGGTAAATAAGAGTTGTTACTCAATACTCCGTGATTCCAATATGATTCCGTGACCTTTGCCGTCGCTAGAAATAAGCACCATTTTGCAATAACATGCAACATAACGCCATCTAGCCACTCCTCTGGAAACCTCCTGTTTTCAACAGTTTTGCTAGTTGGCAATTATGTTGCATGTTATTTTTAACGATGGCAAAAGTCACTAATCAATGGCGGAATCATAGAGTATGAAGTGACAACTCTTAATTATTTAATCATTTCCTTCAAGTTCTACAAACTAACTAAAGACGCAGTAATTTATGAGAGAATATTTAAATGCTATTAATTGGCTGTTGAGAAGTCTTTGTACATGTCTGGGGCAGTCATTTTGCCAAATTGCCAACTCCTTTCGCGTCTCAATGATGTTTCTCCATAAAATAGCGCGCATTCATTATGATATGACATTAAATTGTGACAAAATGCGTGGCTGGGGTGACTGGCGTGCCTTATGCTACCCCCGCTAACCTATACATACCTACTTTTCTAGGATTTTTTAGGGTTACTTCATCGCGAAGCGATGACGTAACTCTTATTTAATTTTATTCTTGACATTTCCTTAGTCCGCCATACGACATACCTCGATTTTGATATTTTACTTCAACATTATTGACTGGCATGAAGCATTAACTTTAAAATTACAAAAGCTTATTAAAATCAAAATCGTATAATTTCAACAGTTATAACAACAATTCAACTTTAAAATATGTATTACAAAAATTACATACAAACAAATAAGCGAAACAATAAGCCATTAAACTTATGGCTCTGTAAGCTGTAGACCTCGCTTTGGCCGTTTACTACAGATAAACATTAAATAGGTAGGTATAACACGTACTTAGTAGCTAAACTGCTAATTTGTGACTTGAACTGCACTATATAATAAAAAGTGGCTTTAGAACAGTTCTAGGTACCTACTTATTGTTTTCAAGAAGTCTTAATGCAGCCATCCATCACATCGGAATTTGCTTGAAAACTAAATATCACATTTGGATGATTCTAAGTGACTTTATGCGATTACTAGCTGCCTGTTGCGCGACTACGCAGCGCGTTTTAGGTACCTATTCCATAGTTACCGGCCACAAAACGATTCGTTCATCATTTTAGAAATCCATATCGACCCGTGTGACATTGATGAAACTCTTTTCTTACAAACTGTATGGATCGCATCGCACAACTGTCAAACATAAGTTCCGGTTCCAACAAAGAGGTTGAACGAAGTAGTTTTTGGTCACGTCACTGGTTTTGGCCTTTACCGGAAATCAAGAACTCGTGGAAGAATGCTTAAAATAATTTTTATTTGTTAACGTTTCATCCGGTTTTTCTCTCACTAATTAACATTCTTTATTGTACGAATGTATTATTATCTTATCTGATTAGTTAAAAACCGTATTGAAAATAGTTGCGGTTTTAAAAGTCTTCAGCCGACCCTGACGTCACCGATTCCAATTTCCGTTACATTTCTTAGCCACTCGTGATAGCACCCGGCTAGTAGTAATTGAAAAGCAAATATATGAATAACCCACAGTTGAGAGGTTAAATAAATTTTACCCCCGTGCCCCAAGAAGTTTTACTTCAAAAATCTGCTCATAGTCAAAGACTGATTGCACGATAAACTAATAACAAAAAAAAATTCGCGTGTAGCACCGTACACGTGTTAGAAGTAAAACTTCTGTAGCTAGATCATTAAGTGGTACCTATACTATATTCCTATACCTACCTATACTAAAAGAGATTTAAATTTCCAATTTTGAGATCCAATCTCTGCTTCAAGTTACTTTTATGTTTCAGACGTCCGATTATTTGAAATTATTTTATACTTGTACTTACTTTTAATACGTCATGTCATTTATTTCCCACCATTCCTTATCTACAATTTGTCGCGCTCGTGGTGATATACTTAACTCATTCAATAGTGTCACTACTATTTGCATCTCGCTCAGATTATATACCATCTGACGACGTCACGTCTTAAAACCGTCTCGCTCAAATGTATGCATTGCTTTGCTTGTCTCTGTGCCCAGTCCCTTTATTTAATTGATCGAGTACGTATTTTCAACTATTCCAAGTTAATGTGTACCTGCGGGGCTACCATAAGGCTTGCCACTCACCTCAGTCGCGCAGATAAATGACAAAGAAGATGGCTAAATCAATATATGGACGACTGCCCCAGACATGTACAAAGACTTCTCAACAGCCAATAGCATTTAAATATTCATTCATAAATTTAATTTACTGCGTCTGTATTTAGTTTTTAGAACTTGAAGAAAAAAAAAAAATATAGGTAAATAAGAGTTGTTACTCAATACTCCGTGATTCCAATATGATTCCGTGACCTTTGCCGTCGCTAGAAATAAGCACCATTTTGCAATAACATGCAACATAACGCCATCTAGCCACTCCTCTGGAAACCTCCTGTTTTCAACAGTTTTGCTAGTTGGCAATTATGTTGCATGTTATTTTTAACGATGGCAAAAGTCACTAATCAATGGCGGAATCATAGAGTATGAAGTGACAACTCTTAATTATTTAATCATTTCCTTCAAGTTCTACAAACTAACTAAAGACGCAGTAATTTATGAGAGAATATTTAAATGCTATTAATTGGCTGTTGAGAAGTCTTTGTACATGTCTGGGGCAGTCATTTTGCCAAATTGCCAACTCCTTTCGCGTCTCAATGATGTTTCTCCATAAAATAGCGCGCATTCATTATGATATGACATTAAATTGTGACAAAATGCGTGGCTGGGGTGACTGGCGTGCCTTATGCTACCCCCGCTAACCTATACATACCTACTTTGCTAGGATTTTTTAGGGTTACTTCATCGCGAAGCGATGACGTAACTCTTATTTAATTTTATTCTTGACATTTCCTTAGTCCGCCATACGACATACCTCGATTTTGATATTTTACTTCAACATTATTGACTGGCATGAAGCATTAACTTTAAAATTACAAAAGCTTATTAAAATCAAAATCGTATAATTTCAACAGTTATAACAACAATTCAACTTTAAAATATGTATTACAAAAATTACATACAAACAAATAAGCGAAACAATAAGCCATTAAACTTATGGCTCTGTAAGCTGTAGACCTCGCTTTGGCCGTTTACTACAGATAAACATTAAATAGGTAGGTATAACACGTACTTAGTAGCTAAACTGCTAATTTGTGACTTGAACTGCACTATATAATAAAAAGTGGCTTTAGAACAGTTCTAGGTACCTACTTATTGTTTTCAAGAAGTCTTAATGCAGCCATCCATCACATCGGAATTTGCTTGAAAACTAAATATCACATTTGGATGATTCTAAGTGACTTTATGCGATTACTAGCTGCCTGTTGCGCGACTACGCAGCGCGTTTTAGGTACCTATTCCATAGTTACCGGCCACAAAACGATTCGTTCATCATTTTAGAAATCCATATCGACCCGTGTGACATTGATGAAACTCTTTTCTTACAAACTGTATGGATCGCATCGCACAACTGTCAAACATAAGTTCCGGTTCCAACAAAGAGGTTGAACGAAGTAGTTTTTGGTCACGTCACTGGTTTTGGCCTTTACCGGAAATCAAGAACTCGTGGAAGAATGCTTAAAATAATTTTTATTTGTTAACGTTTCATCCGGTTTTTCTCTCACTAATTAACATTCTTTATTGTACGAATGTATTATTATCTTATCTGATTAGTTAAAAACCGTATTGAAAATAGTTGCGGTTTTAAAAGTCTTCAGCCGACCCTGACGTCACCGATTCCAATTTCCGTTACATTTCTTAGCCACTCGTGATAGCACCCGGCTAGTAGTAATTGAAAAGCAAATATATGAATAACCCACAGTTGAGAGGTTAAATAAATTTTACCCCCGTGCCCCAAGAAGTTTTACTTCAAAAACTAAAACCTACTAAAATAAATTAAAGTATGTTTTTTTTTTTTAGTCGTATGGCTTAATTATAAGTACAGTCGTTTCATATTATTAAAGTATGTGAAAACAATGCATTTTATTCATACACCTGTTTAAGTATGCATATTTGCTGAACGGTGTCCTAGAATGAATGAGCTACTTACTTGCAGTAAAACGCGACCAGGGGCCCGATGCTGCTCTGAGAAACGCACTAATATTGGAACGCTACGCTTCTAAAACACCCAAAATGGCGTCATTTGGTATGCTCCTAAAGAATCGCAAATAGATCGTAAATAGATTGCAAGCAAGTTCATATTCTTTATTGGACAGAAACATAAAAAATAGGTATATTTACAAGAAATATTATACGCAAAGGCGGGCTTATCTCTAAAGAGAGATCTTTATTCGTATTTTGCTGTCATTCATTTTATCGATTCCTACAGCTTTGCCAACCCTTAGCCCACAACCCATACAGTCGATTTGAGTATTAACTAAAACTAAATAAATAGCCATTTTCGTACATAATGTAGAGCTCGTCTAAGCTGAAATGACGCGCCCCACTCCTTGGTTTTGTATTTACTTGTCATACAAAACCAAGGAGTGGGGCGCGTCATTTCAGCTTAGACGAGCTCTACTTAATATTGTATATCCACCTATTCGTATTTTACGAATACATTTGCACACTAATGCAATATTCTTACTTAGTGGTGCACGCACCGCAATGACGTGACGTCACGACAATGACGTGACGTCACGACAATGACGTGACGTCACGGCAATGACTTGACGTCACGACAATGATGTGACGTCACGAATATGACGTGACGTCACGACAATGAAGTGACGTCACGACAATGATGTGACGTCACGACAATGACTTGACGTCACGACAATGATGTGACGTCACGACAATGATGTGACGTCACGACAACGAGTGCAAGTCAAAAGCTCTCTTCTACAACTTTTATATTTTTTATTAACAATATAACAAATAATCGAATTATTGTATAAAATTGGCACAAGTTTAAGATATGATTAGATATGTCAGGCAAACATTAATAAACGTATATACCTAAGCATATACTTTATCAAGAAATCATGACCACATTTGAAGACTACTGCGTTTTTTCTTTACAGGCATATTTGGTTTGTCAATCAAACCACCCAGTGGTGCCCTAATGCCCCTAATAAATGTCACTTAAGTTGCCATTTTTTTTGTCTAGGATTTCTTGACAAGCTGTATACTTACTTAATATTTTATAGTATTTATCTTCAATTATAACTATCATTTATCACAAGCAGAATGGCGTTTGCGGGGGACGTTTTATCTCGGAAGGTGAAGGACAGATACAATAAAGCGCGTGCGCAGTCCTGTACTCTCTGGCGCCGCGGCTCTGGCTGCAGTTGCAGTAGTGCTACTCTAACTCTAATGCCCGATTTTACCAACAATCCCTAACTTTTAGGGGACACATTAATTCCTTTCAGGAGCCTACTGGCGGTTGATTCGCTTTGACCGAAGTTTATGGATCATCTAGGCTACTAGATACCCCTTAAATTTAAGAGGCTGACCTCCGAAACATTCGCTAGACAGTTATGAAAAAGAGCTAAGTGTCCCCTAACTGTTGGTGAAATCGGGCATAAGTCTTGGAATGCAATGCAATGGCTCAAGCTTGCCTTCTCGTCATACAAGATGCATACGGATACAAGATGGCACCACCATCGTTCCTGGGAATGCCAAATGACGAGAAGGCAAGCTTGAGCTGTTGCATTGCATACCAAGAGTAGCAACGACTAGTCATACAATAAAATCACAGGCAATTTATTGAAATAGTACGAGTATGTACGCACATATAGATCATGAATACAAAAGTAACAAGATGTAAGTGTAATAAAAATAAACAACTGTAAATATGACTTCAATTTCGTACATTATTATTCTTTAGATAAATAAATCCGTAAATGGAATGCATAATTAATTAATCTAACCACACTATGCCAAAGTTACGCGACTAAAATTCGGCATGATTACGCCTGCAATGCTATTTGAATTACTGACGACACATAATGCCGAAATTAAGTTGCGTTATAGCGTACAGCGTAACTTCGGTCGGGCGTAAATTCAGCGGCAACTTAGTAAGGTAACTACTAGGTAAGTTAGGCACTTATGGTGTGTCATATCAGCCGAATACGTCGGAACGTGAAATCAGCCGCGGAACTTCAGTCGCGTATCTTCGGCATAGTGTGGTTAGGTTACACTTACGCTGCGTTCCTGACCGAGCCAGCGAGTGTACTATACTGTTGTCACGCTCACTCGCGACGTAACTAAGTTCTCTGTCTCAGTCACACACTCACGCGACATGTCGCCTGCTGTTGCGGTCGGCTACGAAAAAATAGCGCCTCTATCTCGCTAATCTTAATAATAACCCATATTTCTTATGAAAATTATAGATGCCGCCATCCACGAAGACGCGTGACGTAGCTATTTGCATCTTTCTCTTTCATCGGCGCACTCTGCTGAAAGACAAAGATGCGAATAGCTATGTCACGCGTCTTCGTGGATGGCGGCACCTATAGTCTATTTCTAGCACCGTGAAAATTTTACACATTAAATTGGAATTTGGTCAACATAGGAACTTGTAATTATGAACCTTCTCAGAAAAAGAAAAGCTGACGAAATGGAAAGTATTCACGTGTTCACACACAACAACACAATATACCTAATGCTTGATCCATACGTTTGCCAAACCTCTACAAGCCGTTGTCGTGTGGATAGAGGTGGCCTTGGTGTGAGTACATTTTACGTTAGTAGTGGTGTGGAGTTTGTGGCAAACGTAGCCGGGTTCCACACAGCATAAAACCTTTTCGCTAAAAAAACTAAATACTGCTCATCAGCGCCTTATTGTGAAGCGTTCGGAACTTATGATTGTCATTCAGATACGTCGTGATGAACTCCGGAGGCTCCCTCGCGAGGAACAGCTCCAGAGACATGTGCCGCGCGGCGGACATGCGCTTGCGCTCCGCTGCCGAGCGGCACAGGCCTTTGTGCGCGTGCGCGACGAACTCCGACGCAATCCGCTCGACCAGTTGGAAGCTGACGCGGGTTCCGTCGTCTTCTAGAGCCGGCTGGAATGTGATAAGCGGATTAATACCTGCAAACTGTAACACCAAAATCATAAACATAGCGTCACGTATTTTCCCATACGGGGTGGCAGAGGCACAATGAGCCTACTTGCAGCCTGTTATTCAACACTCCATTTTGCATGACAGGGGGCAAGCCCATCGCCGCCGTTATGGAGTAATGCAGATTTCCTAACGATATTTTTCCATCACCGTTTAGATCTTTAAAACTACGCAACGGATTTTGATGCGTTTTTTTAAATAGATAGAATGATTCAAGAGAAAGGTTTATATGTATAAATACATCCATAATAGAGTGCACCGTGCATTGCACCCGTGCGAAGCCGAGGCGGGTCGCTAGTGGGTTTATAAACTCGCCTTGTTACAATAGTATTTTACTTTAAAACACTCAACTTACAGAGAACCGAATCCACTGCCAGATCTGAGACCTTGAGATCTCTGCCGTGGCCGAGTCCTCAACGTTGCCGCTATAGAAGAAATGTCCAACGCCGGCCAACCAGTGGTAAACGAAGAGTATTGAGACAGCCACGTTGTGCTTTAGACCATTCATGGTCACCCCACCACTGGGAATGGTCAGGAGGTCCTTGGCCGTGATGGTAAAGTGAAGCTGCTTGTCTATTTGGTTCGGGTTCGCGCCGAATTTCTTCCAGAGCTGTAATGAGGAGAGAAACTGTTAGATAGGTTCTACATTGTGATTAACAAACAAATTAGCGTCACACAACTGTTCCCATACGGGTAGAGGCAGAGATGTGACCTTGCTTAGGCAGTTATTAGGGTTCCGTACCCGAAGGGTGTCAAACGGGACCGTGTTACTAAGGCTCCGCTATCCGTCTGTCTGTCCGTCATCGGGTCCTACAGCACGAATCGTAATAGCTAGAAAGTTGAATTGTTTTACAGAATGTGCATTTCTATTGCCGCAACAAACAACAAATACTGAAATACACGAAAAAAGGGTGTTTAAAATTAAATATTAGGTATTAAATCAATTTCAATACAATAGCGCCTGACATTTTTTAATAGCAAGAGACGACTGACTGCGAGATCGAAGGTATTGCCGTTTTAGGCACAGACGACGATTGTGCGGAAGCCTTCGTGTGCGAGTCCGACCCGTACTTGAGCAATTTTATTCAATAGTATACTATGTCATTGAGCCAGGAGCTACCCAATCGCCGCCGCTGTACACACATGGAGGTTTTCTGACGTATGGTTTAACAATCGTCTACTATAACGTATACCTAAGGCTTAGATTGCTTACAGTCTAAGCCCTAAGCAATCTCCCTATCATTTTCCATCCAAAAGAAGAAGAAAATTATCCATTATTCAGCAACACGGCCTCCACCTCACCGTAGACCGAAAATATCATCGGTTATTTTTTAAATCTGATAAAAAAGGTGTATTGTACAACTACATTCTATAACTCACTTCATTGACAAATGGTACAACCCGCGAATCATATACCATGAAGCCGTCCACTCCTATTTCTATCTCTTTCAACTTTGCGTCCAGAATTTTGGCGATGATAGGCTTTGATCTGGAAACAAGTGAGAGTATTCAAATTAAAGTTAAGTGTAAGTATCATCATGATGATGATGATGATGATGATGATGATAAGTATGTAGGCATGTACATGTAGGGTAGGCATCAAAGTAGTTAAGCATGGGCAAAATAAACAATTTCTATTTCTATTTCAGTTGAATGAACGAACGAAGGACTTAGTAATGAATGAACGAAATTAAGACGATTCAATGAATGAATAGATGACTGTATAGATGAAAAAACTAAATTAATAAATTATGTAATTATGGTTTAAATGCATGTAAATTCGGATGAATATTTGGATGAATGAGTGATCGACTGATTGAATGATAAACTGATTATCCAATAAATAAATAAATATACTTAATGAATATCGAATGACTGAATGAACTTACTCGCTGGAAGTGGCCGGATCGACCGGTGCGGCAACTTATCGCCCTCCATGCCCCCGATGGCCGAGACGTCATTTCCGCACCATTAGCCGCATGTAGCTCACGAGTACTCAACTCAAGTACATGAGCCGGGCCCGCTAGCTACCTTGTGCGATAGTGCAGCGTCCGACACCCCTTGTTGGGGACACAGCGGTCAGTGAGAGACGCGTGAGTGAATGAAAACGAGAGATAGATAGACAGACAAAACCAAGGTTAGAAAAATGATTGTATCAATGACTGATTATTGATAGAGTGATTTAATAGTGTTTGAATGAGTGAATCATTAATAAATAAATGATTGAAAGAGTGATTGTATGAATGAGGAAGTATGAAATGATTGACTAAATAATTTAATTAACAAATCATGGAATGATTGACCTAGTGTGGAGACCATATGTAAAAAACTTTTTAGTAAATAAAGGATTTTGTATTTTGTATTTTTGTATTGAAGGAATTATCGATATATGTTTGTTTATATGAATGATACAGCTTTCCAACGATCTTTTGGCTTGCGGTGGCAGGCGGAACTAACGCTTTTTGACAGATTTGTGGCATTAAGTTGCTTAGAACTAGCCGCCGCCGCCCTGTAAACATCACCCACGCGCCAAAAGGTTTGTTGGAAGCCATTTTTTTTATTTTACGGCTCTGGATACTGGTCCCTCAGCCGGTTGGAAGGCAGTTGTCCATGAACGGTGACTCACTGGCTGTGTACGGGGTCGGCGCGCGGCGGCAACATCCCGGCCGCCATGCCCCCGGTGGCCGCGGCGCCGCGCGAGTGGCACGTCTGAACCACCAGGCGCGCATAGCTCGCGAGGAAGTGGCGCGACATGCTCACGTACTTGTTGCGGTCGGGCAGCAGGTACTGGGGCCTGTCACCTTTAAATGTATTGTGGTCTTAGTGCCTTTTCATCAGCTTTTCATGCATAGCGGTTGCCGATTGCCGGCAAATTACGCCAGTACGTTTGAATTAGTTTGAAAGCGAACGTGCTTGGCCTTAAACTTCGCCGCCGAGTATTGGTGTCTAACCACACTATGCCGAAGTTACGCGTCCGAAGTTCGGCATGATTAGGCCTGCAATTTGAATTACTGACGACACATAATTCCGAAATTACGTTGCGTTTAGCGTACAGCAGCGGCGTAACTTCGGTCAGGCGTAAGTTCGGTAACTACTACGTAAGTTCGGCACTTATGGTGTGTCATACATATCAGCCGAATACATCGGAACATAATATACATCGGTCGCGTAACTTCTGCATAGTGTGTTTAGGCCTGCAAGATTAGCGAGTCCCGTGTTTTGTCGTGGGAAAGGAAGGAAGGGTCAGAGATATGCAGTTTATAAGCTATATTTCTCGTAGCCCGCTTTAATAAGCTGTGATCGATTGACGACTTCCTAATCCAGCTGGGAAGGCGGAATGAAAAAAGTATTTCATAGCTGCGGCGATGGGCTAGACAACCGTCACGCAAAATGGAGTATTCAAACACTGGCTGGGCATAGTTGTGCCTTTGCCACCCGATATGGGAAAAGGTGTGACGCTGTGTTAGGTACCTATGTTAAACTTTGTTCCACTTACCAAACTTGGCGATAATAGACGCGCAATAGTCCCAAATACCACAGTTCAGTCCTAAAGAGTGCTCTCTGAGCGCATAGAGAATCTCCTCTAGTTCGAAGCTCGATATAATGTTTTCTATCAAAACGCAGGCCTTGATAGTACCCCTAGGTATGCCTAGCTCCTCCTGGCTCCATACAAATATCTCGTTCCAAAGTTCCGCCTCCGACGCTCCTTCTAACTTTGATAAATAGAAGTATGGCCCACTGCTGGCTTCACACAGCTTCTTAGCATTGTGGTACATTAGTATGGCAAAGTCTACCAGTGGACCGTACGCTTCTTTGCCGTCTATCTGTGAATTATGAAATGTAAATATCAAAATGTAGATTAGTGACCGGCCGAAACTGGAATTTCCTAAAGTGTAATTAACTCTCATATTATATTGTTCTATACTACCCTATTTGAAACAATGCATAGATACAAAAAATAATGCTTCCCTACAATTGGACATAGGCTTTAGAATTTATGATTGATTCCGCTTTTCGACATTATAGTGTACTGTAGACAGTCCATGCAATACAGAAGACCAGATCTATCTGTCACATCAATGTAACTTTTAAACATGATACTACTACTATAAATGCATCGTGTTTGCTGTGAAGGGCAAATAAGATAAGGCACTTGTTTACTGTTTAGTCTACACATTACACACAATATTGATACAACAAATACAAATAGCATGTGTAAAGTGAGATAGTAGACAAACATTCATATTGCACCATCAATTTGTTAGGTTCAGAACATATAGGTCCCGGAATGTAACTTGGCCAGCGTTTTCTGTGTGCGTCTTGCTCTCTCACAAAGTCTGTCTTTGTGAAGTTACATTCCGGGAGTTATACTAACAACACTAACAACTACAACAATCAATGAAATACTGAAACAAAAATAATAACCTCGTGGCGCCCACGTGCCTTTAGAAACACCAAAATAAACATGGCGACTCCAGCCCAGAACATTTTCAAAGTAACTTTGAATTACTGCCCGCGCGCCTTTCAGAAACCCATAATAAAAATCTCGGTACAAATTTTGAAATTTCGCGGGTTAAAAGACGTCATTTTATTTGATTTCTGAACGAAATATTAAGGAACAGTTTCCGGTATGCTTTCATTGGCTGGAACATTTGACAAATGCCATTTTGAAGAAAACAGACGACGGCATGGCTGTTTCGCGAACACGTGGTAAGTTAATCATAGTTTTTTATGATAATTAGTGATTGTTGAGTATGTGTTTATGCAAAAAGTTTCTCAATAATAGGTACTTTTTACACAGTGATAATTAGTTCGCATTGTTAGGGCTTAAATACTGCCTAATTTTGGGTTCAAATAATATGTACTTTGTAAAGGCGGTAGGGTCGAAGCTAGTAGGTACCTACATATTGAAAATGTATGAATGTTTTTCGTTTGTTGCTCTAAGATTTTGGTTTACGAAATATTTTAAATATTAGTAATATAAATAATCCACTAATCTTTCACTGACAAATTAATAGAGGTTCAGGATTGCTTTGAGCACCAATACACCTAGGTGTTTTATTCACAGGTTTGCGGGATGATGAAATCCAAGTCCTTATGGACGATGGTGCACTGGACAATTCAGAGTTTGAAGACGACGGAGAAGAGGATGCAGATTCCATAGTAGATTATGGTGACAATATGGCCAATAGCTCGTCAGGTACAAGCTCAGAAGATGAAGAGCCCCTATCCAATTTCCAGACCGGACCACGGACTCGCGGAGGGAGAGCTAGAGGCACTGGTCGTGTTCGTACTCGTACTTCTAATATAGGAGCTTTATGAGGATAGGTATTAAGAAATAATTTGATATTGTAAGAATTTAATGAATAATAGACAAGAAGTTACACTTAAAGTTTGTTGAGAATGTTATGAAAGAATTAGTTATTATATTGACGTAAATGAGAAAAGCCTAAGATTTAGGAGACTGATTAGAAAAAAATACCTGTGTTAGAATAATAATAAGAAGAAGAAAGTCAGGAGGAGTCATTCCATTGAAAATAAACATGTAAATCCTAAAAAGTTGTTTAATTTTACATAACTTCATATTTTTTCTTATTCTAGTAAGTGTGGCCCAGTGGCCTTTATAAAGAACAAAAGATAGACAAATAACTGAATTTAAAAACACAAGGTAATATAATCATAACTATACCCTAAAAGTTTCACTACGAACCGATAACTCTAACACATTCAATTTTCAACTCAAAACCTTGGGCGTTAAGGGCTATAAAAATTATGTCCTATGAGAAGGCCATTCGGGTCATAGTCAAGGATGAGGCAAAAATTCTCTGGGCGCTACGAGGTTAAACTAACATACAAATAATGCTGTCTGCTCTTCGTTTTCATGGGGGGTGAAAGAGGCTTAATTGCCTCACCATTTAAAAAAAACCTTACCACAATGTTATGCTCAATCATATTCCAAGCCCTTGGCCGAAGCATCAGAATAGGGCAGGTGGTGATGCTCGGCGGGGCACCCGGCAGCTTTCCATCAACTGCTAAGCATATGTTGTGGTATCCGAGCAGCTGGTTCTGCCAGGTGGGACAGTGGCCGTCGTCAAAGTCGACCTGCACCCCCTGCACATCTGCGTTCAGAGCATCGACAAAGTGAGCAGCATTTGCTGGTGATACATCGCCGAGATCAACGTGGCGGTTGCTGGGGAGTTTAAAAAAATGTGAATAATTTAATTGGCATTTTAGGAATTCATGTGATATTATTATGAAGAGGGATTAGAAAGATAAGAACATGCATCTAAATACTAATCATAGCTATAGTCATAAACTAATCAATAAACAGGTTAAAAGTATCTAGATATATAGGTACTTACAGGAGTCTTGAAGGTAAAGGGGACACCTTCCATGTCTTATCGTTCCTTGCCGCGGAATCCACAAAATGCAGTGAATCATTTGTTTGTGTGTCAACTTTACGCCTCAGCCTGTCCTTGTAAAGGTTCTTAATCTCCTCATGAAACCTAACATGGATCTTAGCTAAGAAAGCTAGGGCTTCTTTACTGTAAATAACCTTTTGGATTTCTTGCAACTTTGGGGGCGGCGACTGTAGTATCAAAACATTGGCCATTTCTGAGCACTGTTACTATTATTCACACTCTTGACTCTTGACGTCTGTGCCTGACCCTAAAAACTTTGTTCAACTTTTAATTCCAAACAAGTTGCGCAATGCCGAGGGGCGTAGACAGAGAAAGGAATAGACGGAGTGCATGCGTACACCTTTGAGATGGAGATAGAGTTGGTTCTCAACTCAGAACAATAACTAATTCTCAATAAGCATAAGGTTCAAAATCAGAGATTTTCTGCCACTCATCTGTCAAAACAAGAGCAAACAAGCCTCGCATTTGACAATTCTGTGACCAACAACAAAAACGCGGGTAAGGGACAGGTGATCGTTATTGTTTCTCGCTTACACAAAAATGATTCGTATTATGTCATCTCTTTCTTTTCTTTTTTTTTCTGACGATGTGCCATCTCTATACTATACTCAGCTATACTCCCTTTATGCCGAGTGTCGCCGAGGCATCGAGGGGCTAGAACACAGACTATATAGGGCTAGAAGTCAGAACAATAACTAAAGCAGGCTAGACTCAGAACAATATGAGAGGCTAGAACTACCCAAAGAGTATATAAACGATATAAACATATGGAGCTACCATAAACCGACCGAAAGTGCAAAGTTTAGGTATGTGCTGCAAAAAGGTAAACAAAACTGTATCGCGCTCGCGCTCATGGTGGATGAAAGCATGCACTAGTATTTCCTCCATGATGAAAGATAGTCGCACCGCACAGAGAGAGACAAACGTGACGTGAAACGTCACGGCCGCATTCCGGTACACCAGCTGACGACACGGACGGACGTTATCGTGCGTTTCATTTCACCGAATAGAATAGTTCCCTTGTCGAGGTTTTTATTGTCTAGGGGCAAGTATGAAAATGCCTTGATCAGGGGAAATCTGAACTCTGCTATCATCTTTCTTCCTAATGACGTCACCTGGATTGGGCACAGAAGAGATCTAGAGTTAATAGTACTCGTTGATTGACCACGACGAGGGTGTAGTCCGTCTGGCCCTGACGTTTAGCTAAAGTATTGTAGAATGTAAAGAGAGCTTGGCTAGCTTGGCTAACGTAACGTGGACTAGTGTTTTTCTCTGACTAGTCAGGAATAGTTCTAATGCAAGTAGAATAATAAAATAACCATCAAACACAAAACGTTTGAAAATCATACTCACTCTACGGACCGTACATAAACATATAGCCCTACGGACACCGGGACGGGATGGCAAGGGATTTAATTTTTTACCAATGGAAATTCAAACGTATCGATATAAAAATACGACATAAATTGATTTGGTTTAAAATAATGCCGAAGCATCGAAAGGCATTTCTGCTACAGGCTCCCGCGGCGGGATGCCGAACGGCAAAATCCTTTGCCATCCCGTCTAGTGGTGGTCATAACGGCTAATTTTTGATAACAGGCTACATGGAATATGCTATTTTTTTGTAGCCTGCTTATTTACACGCTACGTTATCGAAAAGTGCGACGAGAAAGCGCGCGAAATCACTCAACGTCCAGCGCGGTCGCGAGTTACCGGTCGACTGATCACGCTGCGCTGTGCTTTTTATAACGTAATGCTACAAAAAGTCCGCTGGCGCTAGCAGCGCAGTGCGCTGTGCTTTTTTTAACGTAATGCTACAAAAAGTCCGCTGGCGCTAGCAGCGCAGCGCGTACAGCGTCGGTCCGTTTCGTTATGATAACGTAGCTCTATCTGATTCGATTAATAGCACACGCTTTTCGTTACAAGTGAATAACGTGCTGCTTTAAACGGCTTTACGTTATATTAACCACCACTAATCCCGTCCCGCCCGGACTGCGTAGGCCTTAAATACTCGAGCATTTAACAAGTTATATACCATGTGTGCTTCTGAGAGGGAAGGGGATTCGGTTTGTCATTTCGGTATCCAAAAGGAGAGAAAACCACAAGATAAACAGCAAATAAATGCTGTAAGCCTGCCATAAGTATACTATTATTACATTTTACTAAAATCTGCCGTTTTCTTAATATAATGCCATTTAGTACCTTTAAATACTGACGCGTCACAATACACCCCCGCAAATACGACTAACAAAAATGTTGATTCATTCATTCATTTCATGTCATGTCACTATGGCGTGACCACATGTGGTAGATTTCTACTTTTCTGGGAGATTTCACTCGATTTGGACTTTGTTTTGATAGTGAAAAATATTTTGGTAGTATTTGGTATATTTACAGTTTTTTTTTTCTGCCAGTACATTTGGTAGATTTTGGATCAAGTACTAGGGCAACCCTATATTCTTCACAAAATAAAAGGCCCGTTTTGACAGTTCACGCCCATGAAGTTTTAACCCCTAACGCGTAGGTAATAGAAGCGGTTTTCCTAGGTGCAACTTGTACGCTTTGCTTGTACGCAACAGTTGGCTTTTATTACCTACGCATTAGGGGTTAAAACTTCATGGGCGTGAACTTTCATAACGAGCCTTTTATTTTGTGAAGACTTTAATACCAATCAAGTATGCCCGCATCCGTAGTACCATTAGTACCTATTATCTACAGACTGCTCGCGGCGCAGCGCTCTCTTTCATAAAAACGGATATAAGGATATAGAGATCGCAATAGGTTTATAAATAAAAATGTAGCCGCGATTCTGCTGCAGCATGCCAGACAAGGCGTCACATCATGTACAGATTGTGTACCTGAATCTCAAATGTTAAAATGCATGACATACAAAAGAACATCGATCATTTTTATATGGCTGGGATACTGGGGTACTTGCATACCCTAAAATTTCGCTTTTTTGTAACACCTAGAAAACATAATATGTCCATCGATAGAAAAATCAATTACAAACAACAAAATTAAATGTTCTTTAACAAAATGTCGTAAATATTTCGTCGTTTCTGAGATAATTCAGTTTGAATATGTAATTCAGTTTTTTTTTTACATTAAAACTAAATTATCTCGGAAACGCATTCACGACATTTTATCAAAGAACATTTGTTGTTTGTAATTAAATCCTCTATCGATGGACATATGTTTTATAGACCAACAAGCGTAAAGCGTAGGGAATTTCTACAATAGGTATCCCAGAAGGGTTCGTTGTTCTTTGTACAAAGATGTTAAATATGAAAGAGGAATAATAATTTTATTTACCTATCATGTTAGGATAAGAAGATTTTGACCAAGGCTATGGTAGATTTTAAGTTTTCGAAAGCCGCAGAAGTAGATTGTCAAATTTAAATGTGGTCACACTGCTCTATGGTCGGTCATGTCAATTGTCATTCATCATTCTCCCATGATTCATTTTCGATTTTCATTGTGATTTGTTTGAGAATATTCGTAATTTCGCTATATAAAATGTGCTAAAATATTTCGTCATCGTTATTCAGTCCTGACACAGTGTTGGAGTAACGTTAAGGTCAACACAGAACGTATTCGCCCTACAGTGACTCGGAATTGTATGAAATTTCCAAAGTGATAATGGAGTTCCCTCATATTGGAAGTAACTGTTCCTACAAAAGCTGCAATAAACTGGGTAGGTATTCTAGACCATACAAAATTTATCATAGCGTCATGCCTGTTCTCATACGGGTGGCAGAGGCACGACTGTGCCCACTTTTAGCCAGTGATTCAATACTCTATTCAGAAATAAATTAGCTTAGATTTTTTTTCGCCGTGAGCTTATCGACACTCTGACCACACTTTGACCCACTTTTTTAACCCTTTCCATTCTTCTCATACCGAAAAACAAAAATTCACGGAAAGGTTAATATCACCAAAGCCCTGAAAAAAAACAAAGGTTGTTTAATTGTTACTCAATGCCTTGTGAAACTATTTTCCTACACATTGCTCATCACAAAAGCATATTTACTGATAATTTCTATGTCTATTTTCCAGATTTCCTGCCGATGAGATGTGGAGCTTGTCGAGAGGTCTATTGGTAAGTGTTCAGTAAAGTAAATGTAATGTTAGATAGTATATCCTATTAGGGATGTGAGGATCCAATCAGATTTTTTGGAAAATCGGATCAAGACCATTATGATCCATCTGATTTTTCGGATTCGATCGAAGGCATACAATCCACTAGTGGATTGATCCGAAATTATGAGAAATTGGATTGTGATAATAATAATAATAATAAATAAATGTAAAAATACTACCTTATTTCGTATCTACTGAAACCGATTTCATAACCTTGCAAACAATCATTTACCGTACCCCAGCATGGCAAATCCGACTTGAAAAAAGAATAGCTGATCTTAGAGCAGACATAAGCAGGCTAACAAACTTCATAAATGGTAACGGGAGCTATACATTATACCAACATGTTGAACATATAAAACTACAGTACAGAGTTGACTCACAATACAAATCAGACAATACAGACCTCCCTCACTTTCTAGACACACTGAAATAAAAACTAAATGCCTTGGCTAGCCGTCTGCGTCGCTATAAAATGACAACCCTCAGGAAAACGCAAAACAAGACATTCTGCACCAATGAAAATCAATTTTATAGGAACTTACTCAACAAGCACTCAAACAATAGCACAGAAACACCAACACCAGAAGCATTACATGACTTCTGGTCTAAGATATGGTCGAACCCTGTAGCGCACAACAATAGTAACTGGATCTCAGAAGATCACGATACTCTGCAAAACATACCAGCAATGATATTTGAAGAAGTCACTTTGGACTTGTTGAAGTTAGTCATAGCTAAAACTCATTGTCATAGCTAAAACAATTGGAAGGCCACTGGTTCAGACAAAATACATAAATTACTGGTACAAAAAACTAACCACTATCCACCCAATCCTACTAACACATATAAACTACATATCAACTTGTTTCCTGAATAAGTGTCCACTGGTCTACTATCTTTAGAATAACTTATGATATGAATGTTGCGGAGTTAATCAATCTAAATTATTTTTACCATTTCAGCTCAGAGCACTTTGCCTATCAGAAGCATGAGTGTCCGGAGCCTAACATGCGGGACGTGCAAGTGCCAGTGTGTCCACTCTGCGGAGCCCCGGTGCCGGGGAGACGGGACGAGCCTCCGGACGTCGCCGTCGGCGCCCACATAGACAACCAATGTACATCTGACCCAGCTAGAGAGAGGAGAAAGAAAGTAGGAAATACTATTTGTTACTTATAGCACAGATACTATAATACAGATAGACCACCTAGAACAAAATATGACACCGGCGTAAACTGAGATGCTACCGAAGCTTCCTTAGTTCGAGGCCATTATCGCTTGGTGTAGCACCATCGAAAAATTACAAATACCACGAGATGGCGCTAAGATAATAGGATTTATTATCGCCACCGAGAAGTATGTTAACTGAAACCGTTCTAGGTGGCGCTAATCTTAGAATAAATCCTATATATCTCAGTGCCATGTCGCGGTATTTGCAATTTTTCGATGGTGCTGCACCTAGCGATAACGGCCTCGAACTAAAGAAGCTTCCGTAGCATCTCAGTTTACGCTGGTGTCATATTTTGTTCTAGGTGGTCTATCTGTATTAGTATGTGTACTTTTACCCAGTAATGGCCGAAACGCCTCACTGAGCCAGTGGTTGAGTACGGCTCTAACTTACTCATATCCAGATAAAGGCCCCATTTATATTTTTCTATTTTTAAAAACAACATTTTGTTTGCAGGTGTTCACCAACCGCTGCTCATTAAAAGGCTGCAAAGCGAAAGAAATGGTCCCGCTAGTTTGCTCCGAGTGCTCCCTCAATTTCTGTTTGAAGCATCGACACACCGCTGACCACGCCTGCGGAGGCAAGCTAGCTGCCAAGCGCAGGCAGGCTGCGTAAGTATAGTTTTCTTAAAAGGCTTATCTCTAACGCTGCTTCCGAGTATTGTGATAAATACCCCACCTTGGATAAAAGGCCCAGGCACCTGCAAATTTTATTTTTTTACTTGAAACTTGTGGAATCTAAGTTAGTTAGCATTGCTAGTGTATGCTAATTTAATTACTTGAGAATATTTGATTGAGCAGCATAGTAAGTTCAATGGTTGCTAATTGGGCAGTTAGCGCGTAACCATGTCATCCATATGAGTTGGTGCCTCTATAAAAATACGCCTCTGTCTTTGGGGTGGGTTAGATTAGAAGAAAACAATAGGCGTAGGCGTAGGTACAAAAAAGTGGCCAAGTGCGAGTCGGACTCGCCCATGAAGGGTTCCGTAGTAGCAAGTAATTATAAGACTGGACGTTTGTGTTGTAACTTTATTTTTCATTGTGTTTGTATGAATGACAAAGTTATGCGGTTTTTAATAAATGTTTTATATCTTAAAAACTGCTTATTATATTTTGTTCAAAACCTTTTCTTGTTTAACAATTTTCGTTGAAAGTTTGTGTTGAGTGAGATGGTGATATGTGTATATTTATTTTTCATACTCTTACTTTAAAAGTTAGAGGGGGGGGGGGACACAATTTTTACCACTTTGGAAGGGTCTGTCTCTTTAACGATTGACTTTGAGGAAAAATGGTTTTAGGAACCTCAACGTCATTTTTAAAGACCTATCTACATACACCCCACACATATATTCGCGATTCACAGAACAAACCAAGTTTCAACTGTGTAGTCCCAATAGTTTTGGAATAAAGTTGCTGTGACATACGGACGGACAGACAGACAGATAGACTTGACGAAACTCTAAGGGTTCCATGTTTCTCTAACAGAACCCTAAAAAGCAAAGGTGCGCAATGAGACACACGGGACATCCAAGGCATTTTTTTGTGGAACACGTATGTAGTAGTAATTACTGTAGTATATCCGCCACGCCCGCGGCGTGTAACCGACGTACGTTCCCGTCATGCATGGGTACAACGTACGTGTAGCACACAGACTAACACGAGGCCATGTTACAGCGAGGCTGCGATGGCTCGCATGAAGGCCGCGGAGCAACGAGCGTCGGCCGCCGCCGCCGCCGCCGCACCACACGCCTTCTCAGCTGTGCAAGGCACTATGGTGAGATATCCTTTGTAGTATACAAATGAAGAGTGATCATTTAAATAACAAACACATATTTACATACAGGCACATATATTGCTTCTGGCCCCACACTAGGATTCCCTGTGTCGTGGGAACCAGAAACTAACCCAGTCATTAGAGGTTTTAGCCCTACAAAAGGTGGAGTAGTTTTGTTTTTGATTTGTATTGCTTAAGTAGATGCTAGCCATGAAGAATGTAAGTTTTCGATCTCGAGGAAAGCCTGCGTTAGCCTCTATTTATAGTTGAAGGGGCCAAAATTTGTTCTTTTTCAAATAATGCTTCAACGGTTGTCTTTATGACAAGAATGTCTATGAGAAGAATAAAGATGATACAATTTCAATCATTGTCATCTACTCAGGTAATCTTGATTTTCTATGCTAACTGTTTTTAAACTAACTTTTTAATGGTGCATAGTTATTCGCAATACAAATCGAAAACAAAACTACTCCACCTTTTGTAGAGCAGAGCCTCTAATTTCCCCCCACAAATTGTACTAAATAGCGACATCAGAAACATGTAAACATCCAAGACCTGGGGATATTTTTTTCTGTTAACAATACGGTTGATACTTTATTTCTGTGCTCTGCTGGAATGGGCTTATCAAATCAAATCAAAAACGTTTATTTTAGGCCATTCGGACCTTAAACCTAGGTCAAAGCGAAACAACCGCTAGGTAGCCCCTGAAACGAAATAAAGTGTCCCCTAAAGGCTTGACCAAACCAACGCGTCCAGCTCGCGTCCGCGGTGGCGATCTGGCCCCCAATTCTGCCAACCAATGGCATGCCAGTTGCTGTAGCGGGGGCGCAGTAACCCGTTTTGGGCTTGGCGATGACGCCGAGACGTGCCGCGCCGGCTACAAACAAAATTGGTTTCTGCGTCCTCCCTCGCTATAGCAATTGAAATGCAATACGTTTGTAGAATCCAGGGCCAGTTGTTTTGTACAAACTTGGATTGTTTTGCTCAGATTCGTACACAATAACTGATCGCCACCGCGGACGCGAGATGAACGCGTTGGTTTGGTCAAGCCTTAACTTAAATAATTTACCAAGTTAAAAACTTAAAAAAAAAACGACTTCATCATGACCTATCACTTAGTCCTCCCCGCTCGATACACAAATGTCGTCTATAGACAGACCCGAAAACGAGCCTACGAAATCTGTCTCCTGACAGTGAAGTCCATACGTATTACATAATATAAACGAATATACGATCCTAACGGCCAGAATTCATCTCGCGACAATGGCTATAAACACCAAAAAGACTGGATGTATAATGTCATCCAGGTAAAAACAAATTAAACTTCACCGTTTTTTCATGTAGAAACCTAAGTACTGGACCGATTCCTGATTTTTAAAAAATGGGACCAAACTATTGGGCTTCCCTAATGAACAAAGAAAGAATTTTTGAAATCGGTTCATAAATAGTGCCAGTTTCGATGTAACAAAAAAAGACACAACCGAATTGATAAACCCCTCCTTTTTTGAAATCGTTTAATGGCCGTTCTACACTCTCGGCGAGACAACACGAGACATGCCGAGACGGAGAATGTAGAGGGTACCTCTCGCCGCGCTCGGGGTGTCTCGTGATGTCTCGCCTGCTCTCGCTCCGGCGGCGGTTTTTGGGCCCGAGTCAAAGGGTCTCGGCATGTCTCGCGAGGAGCCCGAGAGCATTGCACTAGAAGCGGTGAGAGTGTAGAGGGTACCTCTCGTGGCAGGCTCGCCCGAGACATCACGAGACCACTCGGCGAGAGTGTAGAACGGCCATAAAAAAATAGGGATTGTTGGTGAAATCTGCCATAAAATGATCGAGTGTGGTGTGGACCCAGCCTGACTTGCGTTTCGTTTCACCAGAGCGAGGACGAGGCGCTAGCACGAGCGCTCGCGCTCTCCATGCAGGAACCGCGCCACCGCGACGACTCCCGCGCACTGACCCGCGTCGGCGGCGGCGACAGCTCACGGTGCACGCTCTCCTAACATACGATGCGCACAAGGATCTAAACTTCGTGGCCAGATCATAAACATAATCATTTCTTTTCATGAAATTCTACTCTTTCTGACCATGAAATGCTAGCCCTCACCTTTCCGCGACATAATCCGCACTACTGTAGCTACTGGCTACATGGAATGGCTTGTCATTTATAATGAAATGATGTATTTCGTAATTTAGTTCAATTTATCAATGCTTTGATATGGCCACGACATAGATACCTAGTAATTTTAAGCTTTAATCAACAATGCTTAGGCCGAACTGGACACAACAGTGCGAAAACTCGTTTGATTTCTCATGCCTCTACAGCCTGGCTAACCATGGATGTAAAACCCACTGGTAGTTTCAATGAACATAGTATTCGCTAGAGTCTAGAGTCCTATTTCACACGTAAGGAATCCTTAATAGATAAAAAAAAATACTTTAATACATACTCAATCTGCATGTTTTGCTGATTGTAATTTAGGATAAGGCAATATAACTACTGTAATAAATAAATTGAGCCTGTCAATGTCCCCGTCTAGGGGCACAGGTCTTCACCCAGATTCGAGCCACAAGCAATTGCAAATATTTTAATATTTAATAGTATATGCGCTCACAGAACAATAGTTGAGGTGTATTTGCACAACGTCGGCTCCCAGTGAGCGGCCGCATATATTGTAGATGCTGTGATTGTATAGAGTGCGTTTTGTATTATAATGCACCTGAAGGGTGGCGTGACGGTAGCGTGCTAGTCGTTCTATGGTACTGCCAGTTTTTTTATTGGCAATACCATAGAACGAAAAAATGCCTACCTGTCAAATTAGTTTCCGTTTCTCGCCGCGCGCATTCTTATCCAGGACGCACTCTAGCTGTCCAACGTTCTTTTGGCGTGCGGTGACGGTAAAAACCTCGGAAAAACTGTCTATTTTTGACGGGATCATTGCATGAGGTTGCGTAGAAATGACGCCCCCCTGTAAGGCTGCCCGCCCACGTCCGATAATCGGTGACCGAATTTTTGTAGGAGGAAAATAGAACGTACTGATTGCAATAGTATAACGCACACGTCCTACAAAAAGTCGGTCTGAAATAAAGTCTGCCCGATATCGGTCCTACAAAAAGTATGACGTGGGCGGGCTCCTTAACGTCACTCACACGAGTCACACGCCAATAGATCGTTTGACGAGTATAAGTTTGTAATTTGGCAAATGGTTAAGACATGGCCACAACAATAGCATTACTCATCTGATGCTCATCAATGAAGTTGGTTTGGTGAGTTGAATGGACAACAGTTTGAAGACTAGCTTTCGTGATGGATAGTTCATTTTCTGAACCTGACTGAATAATATTTATAACTAAAACTTATGCAAGGACCATTTATGTGATTAATATATAAAAAAACTTATTTAGAAAGTTGTAATAGGTAATCATTCTGTTTTATCGTAACTATTATTCCAATCTATTATTACTTATCTGTATTTGTGTAGTGTTTAATTAAAATGTTACTATGTATTTTGTAATGTTATTTATTTTTTAAAATGTTCATATAATATTCTAAGGCACCAGGCTTGCTGCGGTGTTCACCAATTGTTATAATATTTTAGCTAAAATGATGTTTTAAATATTTTTGGGATCATTATAATGTTAAGCATGATGAAAATTTCGTTTCATTTATTGCCTTTTTCACAATGTCCGGACAAACCCAGGGCCATATTTAATTAGGACATCATGGTCAATGTATGATTTATCTGTCAGGTAAGTTTTATCCAAACCAGGATCCGGGAGATCATTTCACATGGTGCCTCTATTGCCTTTGATTTTGACTCTAATCATAACCCATTTGACTACACCTTTAGGACTTGTTTCACGACTTATGTTATTGATAAATCCTATTTGCCAGATAAATCTTGTATGTATTTACTTTACGATTCTGAAAAATATAAAATAATCAATAACATAACTTGTGCAACAGGCCCTTAATCATCGATACTCCAAACCAGACACCCTGCATTACAAGCAAACAATTCCATGTTTTGAAAATGATTCTTTATTTCCTTTACCAACTGCACATTTATGTAGGTGACATGACAGGATGTGGACCTCCATCGCGATCATTATTTTCATAACACTGGGTGCCTACAGTCAACGTACGAAGTACACACAACAACAGAACTGTATCCTGGTGATATAACTCATATGCGTGTTCAAACGAGATAGATAACCATGCAAAATTATGTACAAAAGCTTGAAAAATACATTTATATTTTTAAACCATTGTAGATGTCGATGACATGTTTACTTAAATATACCTATAGTGATTGTGAGTCACATTCGGACAGATTTTTGGTTACACTATCATACTGGGAGAATATTATTATCATTACATTTAGATGGCCGAACGAATTTGATATTCCTACGGCCCACTTGTGTTAGGTACTCTGTTAAAATACGTTACGTTTCGTAAGTATAGAATTAAAGTGAGCGGGCTAGCTAGGTGTTTCAGGGCCTCTCCAGTACTGGAGATTGGCGGTCAACTCTGCATACTCTTCTAACTTTATTAGGCTGAGGTGACCTACATGGTCGTGGTCCAGAGACAATACTTTAACAATGGAGTTGCTTTTACAAACTCAACTTTCAAATAATAATAAAGTAACACAGATTGTGTTGTTATATTAAACAAACGTGTATTCTAAAATAAACTAGCGTTAACAGCAGAACTGCCTCTTGAGAAATTAAATGTAAGTTTTTATTTTGACACGACTACGAAATAAAAAGTCATTGCTACCTGTAATAAACAAATCTCTAGAACTTCACTATCATCATCACATCACTAGTATAAATCAAAGTCGCTTCCCGGCCTGTCTATGTCTTCTTAGATCTCTAAAACTACGCAACGGATTTTGATGCGGTTTTTTTAATAGACAGAGTGATTCAAGAGGAAGGTTTATGGGTATAATACATGCATAATATAGTGCACCGTGCGAAGCCGGGGCGGGTCGCTAGTAACGAATATAACAACTATTTATTTACATACATAAGATACAATAGAGTCCACGTACAATTTACCAAGTGTACACTTAGTGCGTTACTTATTGACCATATTTAACGACGTAAATTATGGTGTTATACATTGAAATTGACGTTCTAAACAAAATATTTTTTCAGAGTTTCTTACTTACTATTTTTGGTAATAGAAAATCCATTTGCAAGCCACATGCTAATAGAAATAGAAACTAATTCAAGGAATGATTTAGTGGATTAAATAATGTATAATACGGATGTAGCAGGTTAGTTTACTATGCATTTTTTAAGAAGTGTTAAAAACGCTCGTTTTGTTCGTCAGTTGTTTGAAAGTAAACATAAATGACGTCATAATTTTTAGGTCAAATTAGATTACTGAGTTTATTTATTTAATTGCTAAAAATATCAACCTCTATGACGTTAGAGCGCTTTTTAATCGCCAATTATGCAAACACGCGCTATAGTGACATTTAACATTAACTTAACCTACTTGTGCTTAGTTAAATAAACAAGATTAATAAACTGGTACAATGTATTCATTGAATATATCATTTAGGAAAAAAAAACATATAACATAAGGATAATAAAAATAAAGCATACTGTAAATAATTTTCTTTTAGTAAACGAATATTTTCTTAATATATTATAATAATAATTGTAGCCTCACAAGCTATTAATTTGGTTTTGTGGTAATTATAAATATATCTACAAAACAGTTTGTGAAATACTTGAATGTTATATTTGAAGGGTCAAACATGAAATTCATTACAAAAGTCCTTGGGGTTTATTATTTTGGTAACAAAATAGGTTAGTGCAAGATTGTTATGCAGGTTAGGGCCAATTTGTTATGAACTTTGTTTGAAACATTACCTAAATCGCTACCTGTTTACAAGTTTTACAAAGTATTTCAACAGAAAACATTTTCCGTTTTATACGATTTTTTTTACGAGGTACTCTCACATATAAAATCAGCAAAAAATAAAAACAACTGCATTTTGACTGCTTTACTTTTATCATTTGGTGATATCAAATCGTTGCAAAGTACGTAGCCAACCGCGGACGTAGCCGACCGCAACCGCGGACGTAGCCGACCGCAACCGCGGACTACCGTCGCGAAGTGTCGCGAGAGCGTGGGAGTGCGGCAGCGAGTAATCGAGTAAGCGAGACAGCGAACATATTCTGTCGGTCTCGTGCACAGACTACATACTGTGCCACAAACTTAACTTACCCGGTGGGGGCGGCGCTAGCGTCAATGGCATACGAATGACATTCCATACTGGCGACCTTAGTTCTAGCTTTAGCCACCGGGTAATTTAAGTTTGTGGCACTGTACATCCTTCCGCCAAAAATTCGACTGTTAAATTAAAACTTTTTTTTAATCTTCACGTTTCACGGGTTACCTCCCGGGGTGGGTGCGGTCCGTTTGCTGGCCGGCCGCGCGTCCGGCCCGGCGCTCAGTAGAAGTAGAGCAGCCGCTCCTGCGCCGTGCCGGACAGCAGCCGCCAGCCACGCTTGATGTTCAGGTACTGGATCACTGCGCGCACGCAGATCAGGATGCCTGACGGAAGATGGGGCACATTGTAACATAGAATATAGTGTGAGCATCACGCCTGTTATAACTTCTCGCGAATGAGGAAGATGAAGAGTATCAAGATGATGAATAGGGAAGAATACGCATAAGGGCGTGGACAGACGATGACGCGCCCGCGTCCCGCTCTCTCACCGCATTGCTATGAGCTTACATACGTTGTGTCTTATCTTATTGCTCACAAGCGACCCGCCCCAGCTTCGCATGGGTGCAATGCTGATACTATTATGGATGTATTATACATATAAACCTTTCTCTTGAATCACTCTATCTAATAAAAAATAAACGGTTAAAAGCGAGCAGGACTCGCGGACCAAGGGTTCCGATCACACTTGGAGAGCAAAACTAATGTAATTAGGTTGCTACATAAAAAAAGAATGATGACAAAATTACATGCCTACTTTTGCAGACAGATAACGTTGTCTATGTAAACAAATCGCGCGGTTTACTAGAGAACGGCATTGACGGTGTAACGGTAACCGTTTAACAGTACAACAACAACAACTACTGTCATTCACCGCCACCACCGACGCCACCGCTTTTGGAGGAAACCAAGTCTTCCAACGATTAAGAAAATATGAATTATGCTTCCAACAAGTTGTGCCTCTGCCACCCCGTTTGGGAAAAGGCGTGACGCTATGTTTGCTTGTAAAAAGATGAAGATCCCCAAGATGATGAAGAGAGTTCTCTGACTCACCGAAGGCCATGATGAGCCACCACAGCCAAGTGTTCTCGTGGCTGGCCAGCTCCGTGCTGTGCTTCACGATGAGCGTCCACTTGGCCAGGGAGAGGCCGAAGCCGGCGAGCGCGCCGTAGCGGGACGCCACCGTGTGGCAGAAACACATGAGCAGCAGGAACCCGATCCAGTTGAACAGGAATGCCACTGCGGGTCGAACAAACAATACGGTATTATTGCTTTTGTGGAAACTTTTTGAAAAAAATAATTGAGCCCATGCTAAATGAGTACAGTCGAACTGGCCAGTTGAAGGCAAACTTTCGAACGCGACGGTTGTGTCCTGTCCTATGAGTGTGTGTTAACAGATTTAGATTTTAATTTCACTGCATTCTTATCAAGAATAGACTGTAGAAATTTTATTTCAATTTTGTTAAACCGATAAATGCCTTAAAATCATTAATTTACGATAGTGCATTGTAGCGCGGAAACACTAGCCGCCATGATGTTTCGCTCGTGACGTCACTCCGTTAGTAAACACACGACGACTGCAAAGACCAAGTACTAATTTACGTCGATGTTTACTATCGGAGTGACATCAAGTCGGAATCAAAATGGCGAATGGTGTTTTAGTCAAATGACGAACTGAGTAGAAAACATGACTTTTCAAATTGAATCATAAAATTTTAATTGCATTTATATGGATTAATATCGACGATACTCGTTTAGCGTTATGGACATGCATTCTTAGATTTATTCTTACATGGGCAATAATACCGTATTGTAAACAGGCACATAGTATCTATCGTGGCGTGGCGAGGTTTTGTCACAAAACGAGAGGTCCCGAGTCCCGAGTTCGAATCCTAACTGTGGAAGAAGACATTAAAATCCTGGTCTTGGATGTTTGTTTGTCGCTCTTTCTGGTTTTTACGACACAGGGTATCCTAGTCTGTGTCCAGTATAGGTGTCATCTAATAATTGAAACAAAAAGTAAACTTTAGAAAAAACCGACTTCCACAAACCCTATTTGATTAGATTGAGTTTAATACAAACTGTTACCCCTTATAACCCCCCCCCCCCTCTTGGGGACTTAATTTTGTCAAATCCCATCTCAGTGCTACCCCACGCTACTAAGGAACCTCTGTACAAAGTTTCATGGCTCTAGGTTCACCGGTTTAGACTATGCGTTGCCTGCCCGTCAGCCACGCATTGTATTTGTACCTAGTATTGAGCAGTTCTGGTGGCCATATGTGGTCTTCATCAGCAGTTCCGCATCACAATATTATGCTTATCATGTGCATTTGCACGAGTTATTATGAAAAACACAAAAATCACTATAGGTCTGCCTATAATATTTGAAGAGTTCCCTCGATTTCTCCAGGATCCCATCATCAGATCCTGACCTGGTGACCTGGTGTCAATGGGACCAATGGGAAGGTAAACCCTTTCAAACAAAAAAATAATTCTCCAAATCGGTCCATCCGTCTAGGCGCTATCGGGGAACATACATAAAAAAAAAAAACATTGTACGAATTGTAAACCTCCTCCTTTGGGAAGTCGGTTAAAAAGAACGCTGGAAGCGAAGGAGCGGCGCATGGCAATAGCGTCTTTATGTGCATGGGTGCAGTGGCGTGATTCGCGTAAAAGGATGTGTGTAAGCCTCTCTCTCGACATCGAGAGGGTAAAAGTGCCGTGCTAAGCGTACGGATTATACTTTTAATGAATGAATAAATGATCAATGCCACGCTATTTCCTTTTGCGTCCGATTTCGTAGAACGTTCCGTGCAAACGTGGCCATTTATCATCATTTAGCCTCTCAACCCGGTCCCGTGAAACCCGCGTCCATTGATTTCCTGCTATCCTCGCTATGTCATCGGACCATCATCTGGCAGGCGGTCTCCGGACGAAACCAGTGGGGCCACAAATTCACAACAGCTCGGAAAGGCTGGTCTCTCTTATCCCCGTGACGTAACCCGGCGTCTTCACACACTCACCGAAGAAGGCTGTGAGGAACATAAAGTCGGTGCCGAGCAGGCTGTTGTCGGGGTCCAACTGCTCGGCTCCGTCCGTCGGCTCCACCGTCACGAACGCGGCGAACGTCTGCGGCGGCGGTCCGCCCTGCATCTGCGGACGGTGCGTCAACTGTTCAACCGGCTACTCACACGCCTGGCAAAATATTGTGTTAAATTGGAGCCGACTGCTGTGTGTGAGTGCACCACTCCAAGCGCTTACAGAAGGAGGCTCCAGTTTATAACACTTGTTCACCCTAGATTGCCCTTGCGGCAGGCGTGTGATTGCCTCTGCGGCAGGCGTGTGATTGCCTCTGCGGCAGGCGTGTGAGTTGCCGGCTTTAGGCATCGTCCTAATATAACGTGGCAAGTTTGTGCTAATTTTAAGGCTGAACCAAACCAACTCATTTAGCTCGTGTCCGCGGTGCGATCAGTGGTTTTTTACGAACTTGCACTGCACTGCACAATGTTTGAATTTGTACACAATAATTAATCGCCACCGCGGACGCGAGCTGAACGCGTTGGTTTGCGAGTACGAATCCGCGATGAAACATAATTATATTGATGTCGAATGGGAGTCCTTAATGGCATTCTCGCGATACGATACGATACCTATGGATTCGTACGACTTAAATTCGCGCAAACTTGCGATGATCGCATCGATCGTCGCGTTCTATTAGGACGGCGCCGTACGCCTGATCAATACAAGCCGTCGTCGTCTGGATAGATTTTGGCTTGGTGTGCGAAGGACTTGTAGTTTACGTTTGTAGAAGTGTGGAGTTTGCCACAAACGGCAAACGTTTGTACTCAGCCTTAGGAACGTACCCATACTACGTGACCTATTCAGTAGGGGTTTTCAAAATACCAGTCTTGGTGTTGAGAAGTCACTGAAGGGGAAGGGGGGTAAAATTGCAAAACAGTAGTCAGGGTGGCTTAGAAGTAGTCAGCCCTTACACCGTTAGTCCACTGCCGCCATCACTGTCACAATGAGAACGGCCATAGTAATTTTTTTTTTCTCCTTTTTTTTGCAAACATGCGATCAATCCTTGGACCATAAGCAGTTGTTGTGATGGAGCTAATGGCGTGTTAGGCATGCCCTCCCATTGTCGGGTTGCCTTCATCAGTCACTTTGGGGCAGATTATCCCATGTATGTAGCCTTTTCAGGAGTCTTGTTTTTAGGGGCTCCCTCAACATGTGGGCCAGTCTGTTATCATGATGATCAACTCTGATAGTAAAAATGAGACAAGACATTGACTATGGCCGTTCTCGCTGTCGCGAGGACGGTGAAGGTGTGGTATGATTAAGAAATGGCTGCCTCATAGACATAGACACCTCACGCAGGTCAGTGCATAGATTTTATGGTTTTACCATTTGCCGCGTCAGGCCAAGCCTTACTTCGAGCCTTCTGTCCAGTTGGGCAATCAACCAGCATTTGGTAATGAAAAGAGCAGTTGAAGCAGACCCCCCCCAGACATCAGAGTTTTAGTCGGTCTGCCAATCAAAAAGTCTGCCGTTGGTCTAAGCCAGAAAAAATTAGACCATCAACATCATAAAGAGATATCAGAAATTATGTTTAATTTTAACAAAATATTAGAAGGCCTGCCACCTCACAAGATATCAACTATCTCTGTGGAATAGTGGTCTAAGTAGTGCCTGACAACAAACAGCTACAATGGGCATCGTAACACCCATTTTTTTTATTCTATAAATCGAAAATATAGACAAATATAAGAAACTAATTTGAATATTTTTTATTTTTTTGATGTCATTATTTTTTTATTAATTATTTAAAATTTCTGAATTTTGTAAGTATGACGTCACCACTGGCATAATTAGGTAAGTTCCTTTGCATTCAATCATGCTTTTAAAAAGTAAAAATACGTTGACGTTTGACAAATGTCAACAAGAGTTAATATTTAAATAATAAGTCGTTGTTATCCGATGTCGGTAACGAGTTATAACATTTTAATTTCTAAAATTGCCAATAACCAAGAATTAATAAGAAGTAATTAGTAAGTATTTAACAAAGAGACTAAAGAATCCTTACTTCCAAGTGATCTTCACAGCAATACTGTGTGTACACCTTGAAATATTCCGCCTTAGCTTGACGACACCATTTTTGACGCAAATCTTCTCGAATGCGTACAAACAGTTTAGTTGGGCTATTTTTCGAATTGTTTTTGCAGTTTGGAACGAAGCACTCTCTAGATCCCATGATTATTTTAGCATTATTCGGATGTTTATTTGTTGCGATGCGAAGGTTAAGTTATTTTCAGCGGTTATTTCTCTGTTTGACACTTTTGACAGTTGTTGTTGTTGACAAATGTATTTTTTTAAATATTTGTAGGCAATGGAACTACCGCATTAGAGCCAACGATGACGTATTTGAAAGAAAATGAAATTAACAGTTTTTGCGATAAATATTAATAATCCGTTTTAATTTTATTTATTTAAACCCCTTATAGTAATCAGTATCCCTATTCCTCTAAATGGTTTTCACTTTACGACAATCGATGCCTCCCTGATCAATGCCCATTCAAGTAAATCACCATCGGTGGGCAGGAGCCCTCCATCTGTTTCTCTCGCTGCACCTCCTCATACGTCGGCAGCTTGGAGTTAGCGGCGACATCGTAGGGCGGCGGCGCGGAGAAGTCAGCCCGCGGAGGCGGGATATCCCCTACATTGCCTGTACACACAAGTATAGCATCACTTTTTACATTCAGAGGACGCGGAAAACTTGAGACCAAGTTTGTATGGCTAGTCTTGCCCATCGCAGATATGTTTTTCTTATATTAGAGTATTTTTATCTTATTTTTGTGGGGATTCATGATAGATAACAATATTTTGTAGTAATGACTCTCCTGTATACTCTGTTTCTCTCCTCCATATACCTACATACTCTGTTTTTATTGCTTTCTGTTATTTCAAGTTATTCCTAAGCATACAACAGTGTTATTTCCAAATAAAACAAAGTGTATTTATTGCCATAAAAGTTAGAACTATAAAATGATAACAATTGCCACATTTCAATTGAACATTGATATTCAACAATGTTTGAGTAATTTGAGAGTTTCAAAACTATCATATTGATATGCATGCAGTAATAAGAATATCACATTTTAAAATTGAAATTTTTAATATCATTTATCACTTACTGATTTCTATGTATGCTGGCACCAAGGTATTGTGAGGATCCTGATGTGAAGGTGGCAAAATAACCCTCAATTGTGGACCAAAAGTGCCCTCCGTACGAAGCTGATTCTGCAAAGTAGATAGATAAAGCTATCAGTTACATAAATAAACAATTCACGAGACATCGTCTCAGCAAACATTGGTGTTAGCACTTACCACGATATTAGACATGTTTCCTTACGAATTGGAATGATTTGATAACACAGTACTGAGAAGGGTTCTTTCAGCAGAAAATTTTAATAATTGAAATTGACATCGTCCAAGGATTTCCCTTGAATTTTATTGAAAAGCAACAAGAAAATTCCACGAGAGCGCAAGACGGAAAACTAACTACTGTTCGAAAACGTTAACTATACGTATACGCAAATATAGTGTAAAAACTTTCGCTAAAGGAATTTAACGAGGTGCTATAATTTCTGGTGCAGGTATTTTTTATACACTGAATTTAATTATGTAATTTCTCGCTTATGATTTGTGATCACAAATTGCAGTTTCCTAAAAACTGTACTTAACACGCCCCTGAGATAAGTGTAAAATACCTTTAGTAAAATACAGCGATTTGAACGTGGTTTCTAAAACGTCAATAATATCAGTGTTGCTGTAATTAAGGCCAAAAACTACCCTTTGTTCCGAGTCAGGCAACCAAAGCTAATCATGATGACCGTTTCCGAATAGGAAATCACGACCACCAGCGTCCACCCATTGGGAACGATTAAAAGTGACGGTAGACGTTGACACTGGCAGATGTCAAACCATAACAATAATTATAACCAAACTTTTGTTACATACCTATTTTTTGTCATTTTGAGTCGTGTAAAGTAAGACTAACTTTTTACTCGAGAGTACCTATCTTCTTTCTACTTTTCCTAAGAATAACTTTTTGCTGGTAAAATCCACCCTAAGTGAGAAAATTAACAATTAGAGCTTCAGGATTGTCCGCTGGTTGCTGTTCGTTTGATTTTCAGCTGTCACTTTTTGGATGGAGCTATCAGTGCTCACGCTCTCAACGATGGTCGTTGATATCCCAACATGGCGGAGTTGATGATCATGATCATTCATGCATGACATCATCGTCATAGCAACCATTTTGAGATTATCGTTGTCATGTCACGTCAAAACTGACTCGGAATGGCATCGTAGACGCTGTAATCGATTATGGGGCTGATGGCGATGTCACGGATGGCTTTGCCTATGCTGGTAATCGATTATGGTGCTCAAACCCCTGACTCGGACGGCCGCCGGCACAGACCCAATCAATTAGTATCTTTAAACTAAACTCAAACAAATCCCGCAAATGTCATAAAAGATTGAGTAACAGCTGTATCTCTTAAATTAAATTTTAAATACAGAATTTTTTGGTGGTTCCTTCTGTAAAATATGTATATTGCTTGGTGCCATTGGTGCTCCGGTAAGTTTTGTACTATATTGTAACTTTTGTTTCGTTAGTGCAACCCTAAATTGCAAACTGTCATCCATCTGTCACGCACGATTATCTGTTGTCAGTGTTACTGCTATGCTGTGCGTGTTTTGGGAAAAGATTTTAAATAACTGGTTGTTTGTTTGTAAGCTAATACAATGATGAAGACCGCTTTGATGGTGGCAGAGAAGCCGTCACTGGCACAGAATCTTGCCACCATCCTGAGCAACGGAAAATGCAGTACTAACAAGGGTTAGTGTCATTTCTTTTTTAGGCTATGATCTCAGAGGTATCACCTCGATTTCCCTAATTTCTGGTGATCCACAGGTTCCAATTCGGCGAATGCCGTTCACGAATGGAACGGCAGCTTTCTCAACGAGCCGGTTCACTTTAAAATGACGTCTGTGTGTGGGCACGTCATGAGTTTGGACTTTACCGGTAAATACAATAACTGGGACAAGGTGGACCCGGTGGAGTTGTTCGGTTGCCCGACCGAGAAGAAGGAGGCCATGCCGCGACTGAGGATCCCAGCCATGTTGGCGCAGGAGGCCCGCGGCGCCGACTATCTCATTTTGTGGCTTGATTGTGACAAGGAAGGAGAGAATATTTGCTTTGAGGTAAGACTCACTTCTTAGGATTTTATTTGTTCTTCCTTCTTCATCTCCTATCCATGTATAAGCCTGTGCCACACAGTGAGGACATTAGTGGGCTAATAGTACTTTACTTATCTTTTTGGGAGCAACAATAACAGCATAAGACAATATCATGTTGTCCTTGCCTTTCATTATGTGGATGAAAATACTTGCTCTATTTTAAATGTATCATAGAAGCTAGTGTTTGAGTGCTGAATAAGTAAAGAAACAGCAAAAGCAGCTTCAAACTGACCCCACTATTTCTCTCTCACAGGTCATGAATTGCGTCAATGGTTACATGAATGGTGACGTCTTCACAAACAAGGTGACATATCGAGCCAAATTCTCTGCTATCACTGATAAAGATATCAAAGCTGCTATGTCAGCTCTGATTAGACCCAATGAGAATGAGTCTAAAAGTGTGGATGCTCGCCAGGAGCTAGATCTACGTATTGGTTGTGCTTTTACACGGTTTCAGACTAAGTATTTTCAGGGTAAGTGTATTTTCTGTGCTTGCAAATAAAGCTTGGGAAATATTTTCTATTCATGTAAATCCATTATATTATCTAATTAACCATTGAAAACATACATACATAAACTAACTCAACAACCATCACCCACACAGGCCGCTACGGAGACCTGGATGCGTCCCTGATATCCTACGGCCCCTGCCAGACCCCCACCCTTGGCTTCTGTGTGCAACGCCACGATGAGATCCAGACCTTCAAGCCGGAGGCATTCTGGGTACTCCGAGTGACCGCCACCACCACCGAGGGGAGAGAACTACCATTGGAGTGGAAGAGAGTTAGATGCTTCGAGAAAGATATCGCTAACATGTTCCTGGCGAGCATCAAGGAGACTAAGGAGGCCGTGTGAGTGATTTAATAATTTTATAAAGAGGTAAATGAGTATCTTTGAACGACCTCCTCATTCACGTCCTCTTCATTTATGAATTAATTACACAGCTGGACTGTTTTACACAACAATAAATAGCTTTTTAAACAGCCACATATAGGTCCATATAATTCAGCATAGCAAACGTGGAGTATGCTATACAGTTTATTCTATAAAAACATGTGTCATGCCTTTTGTTCTTCAAGAATCTCAATGCGCCCATGTTAAGATACCTAACCCGTTGAGTGTCCTAGGCGCTACATCTGCGCCTACTCAAATGGCGAATACTTTGTTCTCGGAAACGTGGACACATTCAAAAGGCTATAATCAATATGACGTTTTTCGAGACAGGGGGCTACCCCATCTGCAACTACGGTTATTGTACCCTGACCAAGGAAGGCATAACTATGTAAGAAGGCATCATGCTATGTTTTGTTGTACAGAGTGGTGAGCGTGCAAGCGAAAGAAAAACTGAAGGTGCGTCCGGTGGCGCTGAACACGGTGGAGCTGATGCGCGTCGCCAGCGCCGGGCTCGGCATGGGCCCGCACCACGCCATGCAGGTACGGGCATGACGGACACTTTCACTTTGACGGACACTTTCACTTTGAGTGGCGCTGAGCACGATGGAGCTGATGCGCGTCGCTAGTGCCAGTCTCGGCATGGGCCCGCACCACGCCATGCAGGTACAGGCTGAACGGACACTTTTTACTTTGAGTGGCGCTGAGCACGGTGGAGCTGATGCGCGTCGCCAGCGCCAGGCTCGGCATGGGCCCGCGCCACGCCATGCAGGTACGGGCATAACGGACACTTTCACTTTGGCGAACACTTTCACTTTGAGTGGCGCTGAACACGGTGGAGCTGATGCGCGTCGCCAGCGCCGGGTTCGGCATGCGCTCGCACCACGCCATGCAGGTACGGGCTGAACGGCACTTTCGCTTTGACGAACACTTTCGCTTTGATGAACACTTTCACTTTGACGAACACTTTTACTTTGAGGAACACTTTCACTGTGACGGTAATTTTTACCTTGACGGTCACGCAGCGACATGCATGCGCAAACGATTTGTGCAAAAGTCCACATCGTTATGGTGGTGCCATTTGTGCGGTATACCGTTTTGCCGGCTACACGATCAATCATAGGTACTTGCGCAAATTCCAATTAAACGTGTAGCCGGACCCTTTGACGAACACTTTTACTTTGATTATCACTTTCACTTTGAAGAACACTTTCACTTTGTTAAGAACAATTTAAAATCCATCCTACAGAAAAGTGTTGTTAGATAGATAAATGCATGTTTCGTATTTCAGGTTGCTGAAAGACTTTACACCCAAGGCTACATCTCATATCCGCGTACAGAGACAACTAGCTATCCTGAAAACTATGATCTTATGTAAGTATTTTAACGATTTCTGTGCAGTTCTTTGTACGGTATTTTGGTAAAGATATCGATATATGGGCTGCCCAAGTACGCATTTTAGTACATTTTTAGGGTTCCGTACCCGAAGGGTGCCAAACGGGACCCTATTACTGAGACTTCGCTGTCTGTCCGTTCGTCCGTCCGTCCGTCCGTCTGTCTGTCACCAGGCTATATCTCATGAACCGTGGCAGCTAGACAGTTGAAATTTTCACAGATGATGTAATTCTGTTGCCGCTATAACAACAAATACTAATAATTGAAACAAAAAGTAAACTTTAGAAAAAACCGACTTCCACAAACTCTATTTGATTAGATTGAGTTTAAACTGTAACCCCTTATCCCCCCCCCCCCTTGGGGAATTAATTTTGTCAAATCCCATATCAGTGCTACCCCACGCTACTAAGAAACCCCTGTACAAAGTTTCATGGCTCTAGGTCCACCGGTTCAGGCTATGCGTTGCCTGCCCGTCAGTCACGCATTGTATTTGTACCTAGTATTGAGCAGATCTGGTGGCCATATGTGGTCTTCATCAGCAGTTCCGCATCACAATATTATGCTTACCATGTGCATTTGCACGAGTTATTATGAAAAACACAAAAATCACTTTAGGTCTGCCTATAATATTTGAAGAGTTCCCTCGATTTCTCCAGGATCCCATGATCAGATCCTGACCTGGTGTCAATGGGACCAATGGGAAGGTAAACCCTTTCAAACAAAAAAAATAATTTTCCAAATCGGTCCCCCCGTCTAGGCGCTATCGGGGCACATACATAAAAAAAAAAAAAAATCCGGACGAATTGTAAACCTCCTCCTTTGGGAAGTCGGTTAAAAATCAAAAGAAATTTATATTAAGGGGGGCTCCCATACAACAAACGTGATTTTTTTGCTCATTTTTGCTCGATATTGATAATGGTAGCAGGTAGACGCTTAAAATGTTCACAATATATTGAGTATATTATTTACTTCAAAAATAAATAATTAAATTAATATTTAGGGGAGGCTCCCATACATTTTTTTTTTTTGCGGTTTTTTATAGACAATGTTTCGGAACCCTTCGTGCGCGAGTCCGACTCGCACTTGGCCGGTTATTTTTTTATTGGCGTATTTCAAAATCGATCTTTCTTGTAATTGGGTCCGTCAGCTAGAATAGTAGTGAAACTGAATAGTGACAGCATTTTTTCCCTTTGTACTGGCAACATAATTAAAAACCTGTCTACCTGGACTAAAGTAGCTCTTTTCGAATAGATGTGATGAAAAGAATATTTTGCACTGAGCGGACACGGCGTCGTAACTGATGCTTGACTGATACGTGTGCACCGACCATACTACCCGTTCGCTATAAGTTCCGGTGCGTGGAATGCGGTTGCCCTCCCCCAACCGCCAACCGCACCCCTGAGTCGCCCTATCCGCACACCGTTAGCAACGTCATCGCTGACGCGTCGCAGTACTCGCAGTCGGGAGGCGTGATATTTTTATTTATTTATGTGTATTAATGTGTATTTATTGAAATAAAAAACAAAGATTTTGAAATAATGGTTTATTTATAGCAAAGTTTGTACAAAACATTGGAAAAAAATCCATTACCCCTGATCCTAATTAGAATTTGGAATATACACTCATAGGTAAGCCTAACTGGACTAAACTATTTTTATTTTTGTAGATTATTTAATATCGATCGAATGTGTTAAATGTTGCCTAATAAAATGTTTTGTATATGTGTAATATTTCTGCTAACCCTACCTCTGAGTGACGTCACATCGTCACCGGCAAACTTATAGCGAACGGGTAGTAAATGTGTGTTGTGTTTTAGCGGCACGCTCCGCCAGCAGCAGGGCTCCACTAAGTGGGGTGCGGAGGTGCGCGCGATCCTCGCCGAGGGGATCAACCGGCCTAAGAAGGGGCACGACGCGGGGGACCACCCCCCCATCACGCCGATGAGGCCAGCCAGTGAGCATACTGCCTTCCCCCCTAGACAAAGTGAAACGCTATTCGTTGCGAAACGAAACGATAACTTTTTATGCATGCGATTTGACATTTGGCTTCGCTAAGGTCACGTTGCACAAAGACCCCGCACATGTGGGCCACGCGCAGGCACTTCAACCCCCTTACAGAAGAACAGAAGAACAGAAGAAGGTCACGTAGCGATTCCAAATGTCAAATCGCATACATAAAAAGTTATCGTTTCGTTTCGCTATCCTTAGCGTTTAACATTGTCTACAGGCACTGGGCGTTCATTCCGCTTTTCACATTACAATTCATTGATCATCATTCAATGATCTCTACTGTCAACATAGTTTGGTCAATTTATCCTTGCATAGATTCCCAGCAAGCTTCAAAATTTGCGTTAACGTTAGAGACACCATTATAATGAAATTGTGAAAAGTCCCCATCGATCCCCGTGTGCAAAAAAAAAAACACTGAAATACGAGAGATATTACAAATTAAAAGGGGTCCCCCCCATACAAGAGACTTTTTGATACACCCACGCATTTCAATATGATAGTAGTGAGTTATTGGGTGCTCTGTCCCAAACAATTTTCCAGCCGTTTCGCGCTTACGCGCTCACTGGAAAATTGTGTTACAGAGCACCCAATAACTCAAGTGTTATTCTCAGGGTTCGCAGATATATATCAGCGTGATATATATCGGATATATATCATGATATATATCAATGGATTTTTATGTGGATATATATCAATTGATATTTATTCTAACATTTTTGTACATTTGTATTGTTTAATGGAAACACAAGCTGAATCGCCCCCTTCAAACGCAGAATCGCCCTCATCGAACCTCTGTATTCGTGAATCGTGCTAAATTTTGATGGTTTTCTTTCTCACTAGATGGCTCTGCTAGTATCCTAACTCGCGCTATCGTTGTGTATTTCCGTTTTGATGTAGTTCGAATAGAAAGTGTCGGTGGTTATATCTTTCACTGAAGCAAGTTTTGGTAAGTTTGTGTTATTATATTATATTACTCTATTACTGTTCTATTATTGTGTTATTTTTTGTGTAGTGTGGGGAAAGGGAATTGGTTGGGTGCCATTTATTGAAATATTATTAGAATATCTCACTCATTATTCGCATTACTTTTTTTATAAATAAACATTAAATAAAACAAATGCATATTTTATTATTTAACCTTAAAATTGTGACAGAATAAACTACAAAAGTACTCAATCTAGAATGGAAATACCTCCCTTTTTTCATCGTTGATATATATCCGATATATATCGGATATATATCAAAAATCGGATTTTTTGATTTTTATTATAAAAATCGGATTTTTACGAACCCTGGTTATTCTGCCCTATAACCGTTTCTGTCCACTATTTTCAAACGTTCGCGGTCATTTGGCGAAAGAACATAAATAGTAATTGCGTTATTGCATCAGCAACACTTTTCAAAATACATCCATGCTGTATACATCTTTAGTGCAAAAAAAAATGAAATTTGTGAAACAACCTACTTCTCTTAGTCCTGGAAAAATTTATGTTAAATCTGATGAATCATCATGTCGTCACGGAAAGCTTTTACCCAATACAATTCGTTGTATAGTTTGTGGGCCATCGAACTGTGGAAAAACAAATTTGGTGATTGGATTACTCTTACATCCTAATGGTCTGAATTTTCAAAATATATACGTGTATTCAAAAACATTGTATCAACCAAAGTACATATTTTTAGAAAACGTAATGAAACTAGTACCAGGAGTTACTTATTTTAAATACCGCGATAACGAAGAAGTGTTGCACCCTAACTATGCCTGTCAGGACTCTGTCATAATATTTGACGATGTTGCGTGCGAAAACCAAAATAATATTCGTGATTACTTTGCAATGGGCAGACACAATAACATTGATTGTTTTTACCTGAACCAAACTTACAGTAAAATTCCAAAGCAATTGATTCGTGACAATGCAAATCTTATCATAATTTTTAAGCAAGATGATATTAATCTACGTCATGTTTATAATGAACATGTAAATACTGATATGACGTGGATGCAATTCCGTGAAATGTGTTCAGAAGTTTGGAAAGATGTCTTTAGCTATTTGGTGATAAATAAAGACTGTCAAAAAAATAAAGGATGCTACAGAAAGAAATTCGACACCTTCATTCATTTTAATGAATGAACAAACTTCATAAATGTTAGTGCTTAGAATCTTGTTTCGCATTTTACAACAGTATTCTTTAGCAAGAAGTTGTAAACCAAATTACAAAAATGAATGACGAAAAATTACTTAAGCAACAAATAATAAAATCTGCAAAAGCTGTGAAAAAAAAAGTTCAAAATATAAAAAACCGTAAACTAGATATTAATATGGCGCTAGATAGTGTGTTTAAACCAGTTACAGACCCACTCAAGAAATTGGTCAAAACCAATGTTAACGCTGACAAAGAGGATAAATCTTATCAAGAACCGTGTACTAGTACAATCGAAAATTCCTTTAACAAATCAGTACCATTAGCTACTACAAGAAAACGAACTATTTCTGATGTTAGTGGATCATCAAGAAATACTTACCAAAAACAAAAGCTGAAATTCAATGATGATGATGATGATGATGCTGATAATGATGAGATAAATAAAGATGATGTCAGTGATTCGATGAGCGATTCAACAAATGATTTCTTTTTCGATACAAATTCTCGTTTAGCTTCGACTCCGAATTCGAAGTCTGTATCATCATGGTCTATGTCATCTGAAATTTTTAAAGATGTACCCTACGGGATTAGATTAGTAAAAGGACAGCCCATGGTTGGATCGTCATCCCTTTCTGAAACTACCAACAAATACAACATTGGTGGTCATTCATTTGATAAAACGAATGGGTTAAAAGAGTTGCTTTTCAAACAAAAACCAGATTTAAGTGTTGTTACTGAAAATGATAAAAAACATTATAAAACTATACTTCTTTCCACAAATGCACATAGACGTAAATATGATTGCAATCAACCAATTAATAGTAACAGAGGTTTTAAATATTTACATATTATAAAACCTTTATTAAATTTGAACAGATCATCAAGTTCTGAAAGGGTTCCAAAAGGAAAAGGCTTACCAATATTTAAAAGACTTGTTCCTAAAGCAGATTATGTTTATTGGGATGATCCGAATGAATTAGTAGAACGTTTAAAGTTGTTAATTGCTTCTAGAGATGCTGGCAACACTGGGTTGGATAATGAGATAATTTCTATAATAGAGGAGTTAAAAGAATGTGGTGTAATCGATTGAATAAATACATGTGCAATTTTCATTTTATTTTATTTGTATGTTAGCCTTGTAACTTAAATGACGAGATGAATATTGACAAATTTGGTCACCATGTGCACAAAAGGATGCGCGTTATGGATATGACAGATAAAATATCAATAGACAAACTGCTCGCCCGGAATGATAATGGTGATTTTGACGTAAAACAAAGTCGATTAAAAGGATTAAAATTACCTGAGAGTGCAGATGAAGCTGTTACTAAGGGGTATTTTGATGAAAATAATAAATTATATTGTAGAAAACAAGATTTTCTGATGGAAATTAAAAATATAAAGACTGAGTTACAACTATTAAAGACTCAGTTACGTAGTATGTGCACAACAGTAGAAGTGGGTAAACTTATAAGGGATCACATAATAGCGCTAGGAGTTAGCTCTCATGCAAAATGAGTAAGCAATGCATTGTTAATGAAATACATAAAACCGCAAGAACAAACTTTCTACGCCGTGCAGTGATTCTAAAAGGTATTGATGATTTGTGGCAAGCAGATTTAATTGACATTAAAAATTATTACAAAGTTAACAAAGGTTTCAAGTATATATTAGTTGTGATTGATGCTTTTTCTAAATATGCATGGGTTGCCCCGTTAAAAACCAAAACTAAAAATGAAGTCAGTGTTGCTTTTAAAAATATTTTAGAAAAAGGTCGTGTGCCTGTTAACCTACAAACAGATTTGGGAACTGAATTTTATAACGATGTTTTTCATAATCTTATGAAAACTTTTAAGATTAATCACTACTCAACATATTCAACTAAAAAAGCATCTATAGCAGAAAGATTAATAAGAACATTAAAAGAAAAGTTGTTTAAATACTTCAGTTTGGTTGGCAACTACAAGTGGGTTGGTAAACCATTGTTTGAGGTAGTTACCAATTATAACAATACAGTGCATCGGACTACAAAACACAAGCCGTGTGATGTAAATATGAGGAATGAATCGACAATCTCAAATTACATAAAACAAAAACAAAATTCTATGCCTTTCAAAAAGCCTAGGTATTGTGTAGGTGACATTGTTCGTATCAGCAAGTATAAGGGAGATTTTTATAAGGGCTATACACCAAATTGGTCAACTGAATTATTTTACATCATAAAAGTAATAAATTCTGCACCAACTACTTACTACATAAAAGACCAACATGGTGATCCAATCAAAGGATGTTTCTACGAATGGGAACTCCAAAAGACAAATTGTCCTAATACATTTTTGATAGAAAAGGTATTAAAAAAAAGAGGAAATAAATTTTATGTTAAATGGTTAGGACTCAGTCAAAAAGAAAATAGTTGGATTGATAAAAAAGCAATTTTAAAAAACTAAATGCTTTATTATATCATTTCATATGAATTATTTGTCATTAGCATCCTAGTTATGAAAGGGAAAGGACTCCTGAATACTTTGATAAACAATTTACCGTTTGAGTTACATTTACCAGGCTATAACTACTGTGGTCCAGGTACTCGTTTACAAAAAAGGTTGAAAAGAGGAGACAAAGGTATTAATCCGTTAGATAACGCGTGTATGAAACACGATATAGCTTATGATAACTATTTAAATCTAAAAGATCGACATAAAGCGGACGTAATCCTGCAAAATATGGCTAAGCAAAGGTTACGATCAAAAGATGCTAGCACTGGTGAAAAGTTATCATCTTGGTTGGTGAATAAGGTTATGAAAAGAAAACTAAAATCAGGTGCTGGTACTAAAACATTTAAATCTTCGCTAGCTAAACTGAAATCACATATGAAAAAAATAAAACCTAAAAACCATAATGATGCTATTCGTTTCGCTCACCTAGCAGCAAAAAAAATATTTCACAAAAAGAACAATAGTAATATCAGAGTGCCTAGAATTATTCCCATCCCAAAAACAGGAGGAATCCTTCCACTTATCCCTATATTTGCGGGATTATCAGCATTGGGTTCTCTAGCAGGAGGTGCTGCAGGTATAGCTAAAGCAGTAAACGATTACAAGTCAGCCAAAAAAAATCTCGCTGAATCGGAGCGCCATAACAAAATGATGGAGTCTATCGCTTTAGGGCGTGGGTTGTATATCAAACCATACAAAAACGGAAATGGATTGTGTGTGCATTCTTCAAAAAACTAATAAAAAGGTTACCCAGGCGCGCGCTTAGTAATATTGATTTATTAAATTATACTCAGGATATTCCATGTTTTCGAGGAGTTTATATGAGAGACACTTTGCCTAGTAAGCCAAATCGTATTGAATGCGCAATATTAAATTTGGATTCTTCACAAAATCCAGGAACGCACTGGGTAGCCTATTGTAAAATAAATAATTATTGCGAGTACTTTGACAGTTATGGAGATCTAAAACCACCTCAAGAATTAATTATTTATTTAACAAAATCAACAAATATTTTTTATAATTATATAAATTATCAAAAAAATAACTCATACAATTGTGGACATTTGTGTATTAAGTTTCTTAAACGCTTTTGGAATCAACATTTAAATTGACGTTTTGTGTGCAAAGTAGCTCATTATAACGATGTCGTTCACACTATCAGTAACTGGGTGTAAATCAGCCCTATCAACAAATTATTCGCCTGCTTTGCAGCTAAACGGTGAATATGAATGTGGTCTTGTCTTATTTTCTACCTTCAACTCTATACCTAATATAGATAAGAATAATAACATGTTTCACTATGGTGACGATCTCGTTATTGAAATACCTGAAGGTTCGTACGAACTGGCAGATATCAACGACTTTTTAAATTCAAAGTTAGTAGGTTGTACTTTTAACTTGATTTGTAACAATAACACTTTGAGTACAAAGATTATTTGTTCAAGAGATATTCATTTCGAGAAACCTCGTTCGCTGGCAAAGATGTTGGGGTTTAAAAATCAACTTCTAAAAGCCAATATATTGCATGAGTCTTCCTTTCCGGTAAGCATTCTACCTACTACCATCGTAAGGATCGAATGTGACATCATAAGTGGATCCTATATTAACGGACAACCAGCTCACATTATTTATGAATTCGCGCCTCGTGTACCAGCAGGGTACAGGATTATAGAAATTCCAAAAAATATTATTTATTTTCCTGTAAACCAGAACATTGTGAGTGAAATCAATATACGACTTTTAGATTCAAATAACAAGTTGATAAATCTGAGAGAGGAAGAAATACAGTTATATTTGCACTTGAGGACAAAATGATAGATTTTATTAATAAAATATTACTACCCACAAGTAAAGACGTCAGTTCAATACGTGCCGTGCATAAGCGATCATCAAATAAAAAGAAAAAGCTAACTAAAGAGAATAAAGAATTTCTCAAGTACATCAAACTTATAAAAAAATGAATATTTTAAATATTGCAGGCTCTCTTACCGTTGACAATAGCATCGAAAGCTATCAAATTCATTCTTATAAGCCTTATGTTAATAGTTGTAACAAAAACGATGAAATTCGCATACCTATTAACCAACAAGACTTATATGTTCTACCGTCAGCAAGTACATTATACATAGAAGGTTCAGTTACGGTATACCGTCATGTTGGTGATAAAAGAGAACGAGTTGGTAGCATTGAGTTTGTGAATAACTCACTTCTTTTTCTTTTTCAAGAAATTAGATATGAGCTTAACGGAGTCGAACTTGATAAAATAAAGAATCCCGGGATCACAACGACTATGAAATCTTATCTTTCTATGAATGAAAATGAATCAAAAATGTCTAGGTTATGGGGATGGGACAAGGATGGGATAAAACATAGCGATACCTTTTCTGCCTGTATTCCCCTGAACAAAATTCTTGGTTTCGCAGAAGATTATAACAAAATAATAATGAACTGTAAACACGAATTGATACTTCTGCGTAGTAATACGAATCTAAATGCGATAAAATTAGATACTAATGAAGTTTTAGATGACCTAACCATCAACAAAATTGTTTGGAGAGTACCACATGTAAAAGTATCTGATCGTGAGAGAATAAACTTGTTGAGATTTTTAGAAAAAGATAAAGCTATTAGTTTAGCATTTAGAAATTGGGATCTTTATGAATATCCTCTTTTGCCAAGAAGTACGAAACATACTTGGTCGATCAAAACATCCTCACAAACGGAAAAACCAAGATTTATAATTATAGGCTTGCAAACTGATCGAAAAAATAAAGCCACTAAAGATATGTCGCGATTCGATCATTGTCAATTACGCGATGTAAAAGTATTTTTAAATTCTACGTACTTTCCATACGAAAGTCTGAATGTTAAGTTCGCGGAAGATAAGTACTTATTAATATATGAGCAGTACGCTAGATTCCAACAGTCGTACTATGGACATCGTTGTGAACCTTTGTTGAGTTTGACAGAGTTTAAAGAAAAAGCTCCATTATTTGTGATTGATTGCTGTCGCCAAAACGAAAACTTAAAAACAGGGCCTGTCGATGTCCGCGTAGAGATAGAATGTGATTCGGAAATAGCTGATCAAACATCAGCATACTGTCTAATTTTGAACGACTGTATTATAGAATATAAGCCATTATCCAACATTGTAAAAAAAATATCATGAGTGAAGAGTACATCTTTGTGGACTTACAAGGATTCCGCAACTATAAGAATAGTTTTATAGTTAAAGAATTCGCAATTGCTACCACGGAATTTACTCAAGTCTATTTAGTAAAACCACCATACCCGTTTTCAACACTAACAGTAGAGGAAAAAAAACAAGTGATTTGGTTAGAAAGGAAAAGAGGGATTTTCTGGGGAGAAGGATACATAGATTATCGAGAGTTTAAAAGAATAGTAAAACCCATCTTGGAGTACAAAAATGTTATTGTAAAAGGTTGTGAGAAAGTTAAATGGGTAGAAGAGCTATCACCACATTGTTGTAAAATAATAGATAGTGGAGACAAGGGCAGCCCAAATCTTGCAAATTTATGTGAAAAATATGCTAAGAATAAAAGAATGAACTGTTTTGATCATAAAAAATTCTGTGCATTAAAAAATGTGTTATGTATTAAGCAGTGGTACTATGATAACAATATGTTTTTTTCTTTGTAAACTTTAATAGGAATTAATTCTCTAATGCAATTAAATATGTTTTATTAGATAAAAAATACTTTTTTATTTAAATCATATCATCCACCTACCTAGGAGGAAACACAGTAAAACAAAATGTTAGTTTTATTTTTTTATTTACCAATACAAGCAACACACTGTTTTTGGTGTACCTATACCACTTTCACATAGAGCAAAAAAATATCTGGGACAGAGGTACCATTAACTCACTACTGTTTGCTGCTGTCCTACTCTCGTATGTTCATTAGGTTAAAAAATAACTTAAAAATCACACATAAGACTTATCAAATGAAACATTAAAATATAGAAGAAAATTTCAACAACAAACACATTAAAATTACAGTGTAACGTTTTCGCATACCTTTTTTGAAATAATTCGGATAATATTTTCTACCATGTCCATAACTTCATCTACAATGTCTCGAACCACATATTGCGCATTTAACACAGCACTTTCACTATTTTCTTCACAAAGGTCGTACACTGCGATCTTCACCAAATGATGGCCCTTTTCAGTGAGTTTGTTGTACACGTAGGAGGAAGAGTTTGGAGTTTTCCGTGTTTCGTTTGAGCTTCGTTTTGTTGCAATCGTTCTTAATCTCTTCGAAGGCGGGGGACCAGTTTCTTCTATGTCACTGTCGAATATATTTTGCGCCAAGTCAAAAGGAATGTGTATAAGGTCCGGGGTCAGAATCTGTAACAAAGAAAAAAGTTATAAGTACTATATTGATAGCAAAACCGAATAAAATTATGTTTAACTGTAAACAAACTATCAACTCACCGATTGTGACATATTGAATAAAACGAGGTGATAACTAGCCACTCAAACAGTGTGTTACTCGTAATGGAGGATGCGAAGCAATGTGTCTTGTTAGTTACAACATTGTATTTTTTGCTGAATCAGTCTAACGACCCAATGCTGCTAGCAGAATGACCGCTCAATGACAATGAGGCGATGATGATGGACAACTTTAAGTATCAATACCAATTACTTTAATTTCTACCATCGATTATCTAAAACTTTATTATCAAAATGCCTAATATTGGATACCTAAAGTTGACTGGCGTCGTCGCGTCATTGTCATCAAGCAGTCATTGTGCTAGAATAATTAGGTCCCTACTAAGTTTGATTATAGTACGTCATAGTCTTCAACTGGTTTCAACATGCGCTCGCTCGCTGTTGTTACATATCATATATCACCTATGACAAATCATCGAATGCTTTGGGTTAGATACATCATTTCGATTATAATAGGTACTTCTCTCTACTTGTAGCGACTTGCAGCTTTCAGTACATAACTAATGAAACAAAATAATGCACAGGCACGCATACTCTCTCTCACACACACACACACACACACACAAACAAATAAAACGAACAAAGTTTAAGATTAAAACCCATTTATTAGTAATATTTTAGTACAGATAATTACAAATCAAAACTTTTACAAAAGTTGTAGGTTCACCTCATAGATAACATTGAAGTAGGTAGATACTTAACTGGTAGGTACATAAAACATTTCTATTCACATATATTATTAAAAAACTTAGTTTACTCATGCAATTAGTTAACGAACAATTACAGTTTAAATTAAACCCTGGTTCAGCTCCATTTTTGGATACTTCTAAACTAAACGAGTTTAAGAAATCATTAGTAATCATTATCTATAGTTTAAATCTATCAAATAGGTATAACATATTAGCCGTTAGTTTTGAGGATGCCCTAACCTCCCGCCGCGCTACTCACACCGCGCCACAAGCTAGGTGTGTTTAGTAGGTACAATGTAGTTATGGTGCGGTGTGGGAGGTAAGGGCATTCTCGAAACAAGCGGGTAGTAACCTAGCACATTCTTATTTGCTATTAACTTACTATATAAGAAAACCTACATACCTATAAGTTTTTTCCTAAATGCCCAGTATTGATGTGTGCCCCCAAGCTTTTGTAGTTACTCTGTCTTTTGAGATTAAGCGTTTATCGTCATTGTTTGACAAGGCTATTTTATTTACAGTTGTTGTGAAGACGTTGTGTTTGATGGATTTAAAAAGTGTATTTTTTTTCTCACTATAGCGCCCGTTAACAATGTCTCCCTATAACTGGAAACATCAAATTCGCGAACAACACAAGCTCTGATTCCTTTAGCTCTCTTGATGGTTTTTTCAGCTGTTTTGACACAATAAAGCTTAGAGCGAAGGCCTACAAACTCTTCTATATTTTTTCCCCCCATTTCATCTTTAAATAAACCAGGCACTTTTTTGTTTATGAGAGGCAGGTTATGAATATTCGTAACCGGAAGATTACTGGTGTCAAAGTATTTTAAGAATTGTTTTTTAAGGTCATCATAAAAGTTTTCAGTCTCAATGTGATAGATGAAGCTATCTGTGTCTGTGTAACACATTCGTAATCGGTTTTGGTAGAAGGGCTCAAACACTGAATAATGAAAATCGTACATATGGCTTTTTGACAGTTCCAAAACCGTGAATCCGATATAGATAGGTTTATTCAGCGTAATACTGGCTGGTTTCAACTGTATTGCTACCAAATCTTCATCAAAAATGGCACAGCTGTGGAATCTTGAACTAGATATCAGTTTATCTGCTGAAGATCTTTTTTTTGTTTTATTTTGGGTATCACACCAAGTATTAACAAGATGTACCTGTACTCTTTTTTCTTGATTTTCAAGAGTTTTGCCGAATATGCTGTTGTTAAGAAGTTTGAAAAAATCTTGTTCAAATGTAGACTCCGCTTTTTGCCGCAGTGAAGTATTTAAATCAATGTACTGTTTTAGGTAAGCACTTTGTTTGAAAATAATTGCACGATGAATTTTTTTCAAAATCAAACCATGTTTTAAGCATGTTTTAAGATGTGCATAGTGGATAACGTAATTATATTTGTCATACAAATTAGGCACAAGTTTCGAGGTTTTTCCACCTGGAGGTATACACTTTTCTGGGCAAAAAGGAAGATCATTATGCTTGTCATGTAAATGTCTAGCATAAGTCAAATCAACCTCTAAAATATAACCGTGTGCAGCATTGTCTGAGATATTTAAACAATCCAAGTTTTGAATTTCACTTTCACTTAAAAATCTAAAATCCGACTGTGGTAAATTTTGACACATGCTGTGACCATATAGGTTGTTACAATCAATGTAAACAACATGTGAATTTGGTTTTGACTCATCAAAGTCAGGTAAATGCGGGTTGTTAGCTTTAGCATGCCTATGCGAGCACATACACACACCACCCCTTATGCCGCTTTGAATCATTCTTAGTATCTCAAAGTCATGGATAAGCTCGAGCTCAATACCGGTTTTCAAAAGCATTGCATCGAACGATAAGCTCGGCGTGGTGACGTAAAACGCCGGATCCAAATGGTAGTGATATTGACACGTTTTTCTAAAACTTTCGAATATATCTGTTAGCAGCAATACATCAGTTTTCAGATATAAATCCGTGTACTGACCCAAATTTTTGATATCGAATTCCCTCCAAACAGATTTTGCATGTTCGTAATCTTCATCGGAAATGCACTCGTCCGTAAGTGAACTGTAAAACAGGTGTTTAGCTGGAAGATTTTTTTCTCGGTATTGTTCCCAACCGCGCATGTACTCATAAGGATAGATTCCTTTACGAGTCAGTAACATAAATTTTTTTTCATCAGGATAGTAACTTTTTAAGTGACTGAAATTTTCTTTTTTCAGTGTTTTCGCAAGTTTATCCAAACCAGCGCTCAAAAACTTGTATGAATCTACAAAACGAAGTTGAACAATGTCTCCATTATCCACTGGTATGAATTTTGTGAAGCAAATGTAATTTTCTTTTGTTTTCGGTATTATTTTTATAGCTCCTGGTGCTTTGCCTAAATCTTTTATAAATAAATGGCAATCATAACCCGATAAGTTATGGAAAAATACCGGAATTAATTTCGGTGACTTATATTGCAAATTGCAAAATGCGTGTGATGCTCCGCGAAATTCGCCTGAAATATGAGAATGGTCTCTCACTTTATCCGAAAATAGCAAATTTCCGCATATGTGACAATGAGTTGCGTTATCAAATTTTATCTTATCATCATCATTAAATATCATTGGAACGACATTTGTCAACTGTGCATGTAAATCTTTTGCGTCTTTATAAATTGATTGCACAAACTTTTGAACACAGTCAGGACCACGATAAGACACGATGCGATTGCGGCTCGGGTCTTCACAACAAACAATGTTATACGCGAATGCGGATGGTATATGACGATGGGTGGTTGTAGTTGCACCACTTGTCTGTCCGTGTGGTTCAAGCAATGTCTCGAAATCAGCATAAATAACAAAAGGCATGTTTTGTTTTCGAGCATAGTTTTGGAATTTTATGACTGAGCCCTTTTCAGGTAGAACTGTTGCAACACCAGTGCAAAGATGTTTTTCCAGCACTTCATCTGTAGGAAAGAATACTAAGCAAGTCTCGCAAAAAAACAGTTTGCTATGATGTCTCGTCACCTGACTCCGAACGAGTCGAGACAGGTCTTTAATCAAACAGAAATGATATTCGTTGCCTCTGTCGATCAATAACAAGTGTATTGTTTTCTTATTGACATGGGTGTCTGACTTGTACAAAGGTCCTGTAACTGTTCTTGAGTTTTCTAGCCCATAAACAATAAAACTGATATTTGGGTTATTCTCTTCAAACTTTTTTATGTCTGAAAAAGTTACTGGAAATTGCATACCGGCAGTATTAAAGAGTGAACTGTAATGTGGATATGATGAAACTCTATCGGGATGACTTTTTACAGGGTAAAGAGCTGCTGTAACACACCACATAAAACAGCACTGATCTTTGTTGCGTATGTTTAAACATGCCTTTTTATTCTGAATAAACTTAGGTAGCCTTATGTAACTTGAGGCGCGCAACGGTTGATATTTATTTATGTTGATTTCGAGATGAGACATTCCCACATATGTCCAACCACTATCCTGTCCCTGAAACTCTTGAATTTTTTTATCAAGGTTAGAGCAAGTTTCTTTCAAGCATTCGTCAAAGTCATAATTATAGTACATCACCATGTTTTTGGTACCAAAAGATTTGATTTCTTGCGCGTCGTTTTTGAATGATAAAAACGTACCAAAAACCTCAAAGTTGACTTTAACACACGTGTGTTTCTTTAATGAATCATCTAAAAGAGACTTTATGACACTCTTTTTAGAATTTAAAAATGAGACTAACGATCCCTGTTGCAGCTGATCATCATCAGCTGTAAGGCGGTAAGTGACAATTCGTGAACGAAATGCTGATGCAACTATATCCACGCCATCACTATGCCTGACCTTCTCAATGTTTTGTTTATGTGCATTGCTACGTAAATGACCTATCCATGCTCGGTTCTCAACTGATGTTGAACAGGACACACAAAACGGCATTTTGAATCGAATGTAAGTACCTACCTAGCAAAAAGAATTCAAATAACGTAACTTACCTACCTACGTACTAAATAATTAAATTGACCACAATTAATTAAATTAATTGGTTAGATTAGGTTTTGTATATTTGATTTCAATTAGCTATACTTACTAAAGTTTAAATATTGTGTGTTATAAAAATCTACTTTATCCATGTAGGTAATTAAAATTATGTAAACAAAGCCGATTTCACAGCCAACAAACGAAATTCATATGTTTGTTTGTATACATCATTTTTAATGCCTACTCGGATAGAGTATAACTACCTCTATTTAAATGAAGATGATTTGCGAAAAAATAGAATAGAAACAAATAATTTTATTAAGACATAAAAATACATAAAATTGATCCAACACTAATTGAAAATTAACAAATAAAAAACCAGTTATTAATAAAATGAGTTATAGGATGACGAGATCTAAGCAGATCAAAAACAATGTGTATTTTTATTTGTCTGTAAAATACACACTTTCACCGCCCTTGAACAGCTCAAATGCGTTAGAGAGGACCCGCTGTACACCCTCCCAAGCCTCTGAGTCATCGGCGCACTGTAGTTTTAGCGCTGCCAGTGCCTTTTTGTACCGTTCTTCAGGATTTGTGGCTATTACATCTTTAATGTTATAGACTTTCAAGTCAATAAAGAATTCACCATTCGCTGGAACCGAAATGGTCCTTCTACTGCGCCCTCCAGCCACCTTCGCTGTGAAGCTCGATGATACGTCGCTTTTTCTGCCGTTTTGGGCTCCGGACGCCTGCTCCTCACCGCGTAAGATGGCAAACAAATCCGGCTTTCGCTTCTTTGAGCTGAAAAAATATATCAGAAATTAAGTATGATAACATGGTAGCCAGTTAATTTAACTGAGTTAGGGGTATTGAATCCCTATCTTCTAATCGGGTGTGATGCCACTAGATAAACTAACAATGTGGTTTAAATTGGACTCTACATACCTACACGGTATTTGTATAAATCAAAGTATGACAAATCGTGGGTATCTTGTGATCGGGTTTGATACCACTAGATTAACTAAATATGTGGTTTAATTGGACTCTACACACACACACACACACACACACACACACACACACACCCTCTCACACCCTCACACACACACACACACAGCCTGATATGAAAACGGTTATAATGTGCCCTTACGAAACTCGATGCAAAACTCAATCGGTGATGTTGCCTTCTAGAGTTTTACAGGCGCAGACAGTAGTAAATTGAAAAAAAATCAAAGTATGGAAAAAATTACCTGTTCGCGGCAGAGTTGGCAGACCCGCTAGACGTAGATGTAGTCGCCTTTCGCTTTATCTGCTCTGGGACTGTGGCTGGAGCGATTTTCGGCTTCCTCTTGCGGATCGACGTTGTTGAGGCCGGCGGTGCTGGTGTCGGAGGGGTTGTCACGACTACTTCGGACTCGTACTCGTATTCGGAGTCAGACCTGAAATAATCAAAGTAAATGTCATTGTCGTGGTAGAGAAGTGGCCTATACCCAGGCAGTTGGTAGGTGTGGGCTGATTGATGGTGTTGATGATGAAACTTCATGTAACAAATAACAAAAAATTATGTGTTCCAGAATGCAATTAAAATAGAAAAAAATACTCACATACATTTTTATTTATCTTCTTTGATGGTTTCTGGTAATAGAGGCTGCAGCTTGTTGTTCAAGTTTCTTGAACAAAATTGGAGAAAATTGTAACTTTGAGAGCTCTTTCCTCGATATTTAACCAAAATAAAACGCTAAGTCAACAAAAAATAAATAGTTCTATAAGGTCTTAATTACCAGTACTAGTTAGTCAGAAAATGCTTAAAAACATACGGCATTGTTTCGAAATTTATATAACATCATGATATTACTTATCACGACGTTACTAAAGCTAGTGAGTTTATGTAATAAAAAGACTTAAAGCGCTTATCCAGTTGTAGGATTTTGTTCTCACAATTTACTTAATTAAGTAATTGCGAAAGGTGAAATTCGCTTTTTCTGTGATATTTTTTACCCACCTTTTACTCAAATCCATCATTACAGAAAAACAAAAGTTTCTTATTACAATATTGCAGACGTGCGAGCGTGAGAACGGTGCTGACCAAGCGATATAACAGTAAAATTAGAACAGTAGCATGCCTTCATAGCAAATAGCCTATGATACTGTAATTGCATACATAATTATGTGTAAATGTTAGTTAGTTTAAGAATAAATCTATGCATTCGATAATAAGAAATCGCATGTATATAATCCAAATGTATTTATGTATTTTATTACACAAAGTAAAACTTTTTTTTGTATGCAACTTTAAAAAAATACATTACTATGTATTTCATTAATATAATTAATAAACTTATGCATACCTACAATTTTTTTAACTAGGTACTTATGCCTTGAGTGTTCTAAGAACGGAAGCGGTGCGTATATTTGTTACTGTAATGTACGCATGCAAGTTTACTGCGCTACTTTGCACAAGCAGGTGTCGGACGTCATTCTTTAAATTAAATTATTCGTGCGGTCACGCCTGTCTTGAGAATATACAAATAAAATTTCAGTGAATTTGTGCTATAGTATATCAATTAAAAGTGTCATCATCGAGCTGCTCATCATCATCATAAAAGTTACTCAGTTCTTATGTAAGTATTTCTTTAGTTCAGTAACCCGATTAACCTTGGTTAGTAACCCACACGAATTCCAACCACACCTGCTAATCAAATCCCTTTTAAAATCTCGCAATTCTTCGAGTTATTTATCTTTAACTGATGATTAATTAATTCAATAACCTTATGGGTCCCGTATTCGTAAGAAAATAAGTTCGAAGATGTTTGAAGATATAGGACGATTTTGATTAAACCAGGGAATTCACTCTTATTTTAACGGTTAAGAGTTACTTACAGCTCTAGAACTTACTTTTTAGTTCAGTTTTTTGACAAAGCTCTTTGGTGTTATCAAAAAAAAAACAAATTATTTTCATCGGACTTATTTTGTAACGAATACTGCACATACTTACTCTCTAGATAACCATACTTCCCGTTTTTGAAACTGCTTTATCCAACTGATGATTAATTTATTTAATTACCTTTCAGTTAAATACTCACACTCCAGACACCCGTTTTGGATGAAAAGACTCGATTTTCATCAATGGAATACTATGATGGTGAATATTATTTTATTAATTATTTATCGCTGTCTACTACGGAAATAGGGCCTAAAATATTTGTATTTTGGTATTATTCTTTTGATTTTAGATCCCATCAGTTATTAAAAAAATATTATTCATTTTTACATTAGTAAATTCAACGTAGTACTCTCACACCCTGTCTTATTATCTTGACATTTCTAGTTAATAAATTGTGTTTATTTCAATAAAGTATACAAAGACATGTTTATTTAGGATTTTTCTTTTTCAGGTACCAGTCTTACTTGGATCAAGAGGCCGATTCATGTTTATGTTCATGAAAAAATATTAGTTAAGTTATTTGTACTAATTAAGTTTTTCGAAATTATGAATTTTAGAATATTAAAAAATAACTCCTGAGGTACTCCCCGAGGTAAAGGTTTATGAGGTATCACAGGTACACTGGTTTTCTGAGGTAAACTGATGTGGGTAATTGGTATGTATCGGTTTTAGCAGACTGGTAGGTATTAGTAGATAGGGATCCATTTTAGGGTCTTCAGTTTACTATAATTTGTTGTGCAAGAGTACTTACGTGGGGTACCTATGCGAATCAAATTAAAGTTTACTGAAATGTATATCCTAACCATCGATTCGTGTGAGATACTTACCATGGGTCGGATCGCGAATATGTGGTTTGAATATAGTGGGTAGGGATACAACATAGGGCCTTCGGTTAGCTATAATTTGATGTGCAAGAGTACTTACGTGGGGTGCCTATGCGAATCAAATTAAAGTTTACCGGAATGTACATCCTAACCATCGATTCGTGTGAGATACTTACCATGGGTCGGATCGCGAATATGTGGTTTGAATATAGTGGGTAGGGATCCATGTTAGGGTCTTCAGTTTACTATAATTTGTTGTGCAAGAGTACTTACGTGGGGTACCTATGCGAATCAAATTAAAGTTTACTGAAATGTATATCCTAACCATCGATTCGTGTGAGATACTTACCATGGGTCGGATCGCGAATATGTGGTTTGAATATAGTGGGTAGGGATATAACATAGGGCCTTCGGTTAGCTATAATTTGATGTGCAAGAGTACTTACGTGGGGTACCTATGCGAATCAAATTAAAGTTTACTGAAATGTATATCCTAACCATCGATTCGTGTGAGATACTTACCATGGGTCGGATCACGAATATGTGGTTTGAATAAAGTGGATAGGGATAAAACATAGGGCCTTCGGTTAGCTATAATTTGATGTGCAAGAGTACTTACGTGGGGTACCTATGCGAATCAAATTAAAGTTTACTGAAATGTATATCCTAACCATCGATTCGTGTGAGATACTTACCATGGGTCGGATCGCGAATATGTGGTTTGAATAAAGTGGATAGGGATAAAACATAGGGCCTTCGGTTAGCTATAATTTGATGTGCAAGAGTACTTACGTGGGGTACCTATGCGAATCAAATTAAAGTTTACTGAAATGTATATCCTAACCATCGATTCGTGTGAGATACTTACCATGGGTCGGATCGCGAATATGTGGTTTGAATATAGTGGGTAGGGATACAACATAGGGCCTTCGGTTAGCTATAATTTGATGTGCTTGAGTACTTACGTGGGGTGCCTATGCGAATCAAATTAAAGTTTACCGAAATGTACATCCTAACCATCGATTCGTGTGAGATACTTACCATGGGTCGGATCGCGAATATGTGGTTTGAATATAGTGGGTAGGGATCCATTTTAGGGTCTTCAGTTTACTATAATTTGTTGTGCAAGAGTACTTACGTGGGGTACCTATGCGAATCAAATTAAAGTTTACTGAAATGTATATCCTAACCATCGATTCGTGTGAGATACTTACCATGGGTCGGATCGCGAATATGTGGTTTGAATAAAGTGGATAGGGATAAAACATAGGGCCTTCGGTTAGCTATAATTTGATGTGCAAGAGTACTTACGTGGGGTACCTATGCGAATCAAATTAAAGTTTACTGAAATGTACATCCTAACCATCGATTCGTGTGAGATACTTACCATGGGTCGGATCGCGAATATGTGGTTTGAATATAGTGGGTAGGGATCCATTTTAGGGTCTTCAGTTTACTATAATTTGTTGTGCAAGAGTACTTACGTGGGGTACCTATGCGAATCAAATTAAAGTTTACTGAAATGTATATCCTAACCATCGATTCGTGTGAGATACTTACCATGGGTCGGATCGCGAATATGTGGTTTGAATATAGTGGGTAGGTATACAACATAGGGCCTTCAGATAGTGGATAGAAACGGTTATAGGGCAGAATAACACTTGAGTTATTGGGTGCTCTGTAACACAATTTTCCAGTAAGCGCGTAAGCGCGAAACGGCCGGAAAATTGGTGGGCACAGAGGACCCAATATCTCACTACTTATGATGGTATATTTCGCGACAACCTACATCGCTGAGGTAGCTCAGCAGGTATGATGTAGGCTCACAATCCGTAGGTCGTGAGTTCAAATCCTCGTGAGGGCATAATCTTTTTTATTTTATTTTTTGTTTAATTGTTTTGAGTGCTTAAGTTTTGTTATACGATAGTACCCTTCGTGTGCGATTCCGACCCGCGCTTGACCGATTTTTACACCCCATATCGCCACCGATATCATGTCGTCTGTAGCCCGCTGTAGCCCGCGCTGACTCTCCTCCCCCCTACAGCGGAGAGCGAGCTGGAAGGCGACATGTGGCGCATCTACGACTACATCACGCGACACTTCATCGCGACACTGTCGCGCGACTGCAAGTACCTCTCCACCAGCATCACGTTCCAGATCGCGGGCGAGACGTTCCACTACACGGGCAACACGCTCATCGATGCCGGGTATACGGAGCTGATGCACTGGCAGGTACGTTGACACATTGAAACATTACATAACGTGGCGTCACGCCTTCTCTTATGGGTCGATTTCACGTCACACGATGAGTCTCAATCGTGTGAGACGAATCTCATTCGTGTGACACAAATATTCGTGAAATCGACCCTCGTAGAGGATTTGTAACGCTGCAACGCTACTTGCAGCGTGCGTAACAACGTTCGTAGCAGATTCGAAACGCTTGCAACGCTATTAGCAGCGTGCGTAACACCGTTCGTAGCAGATTCGAAACGCTTGCAACGCTATTTGCAGCGTGCGTAACAACGTTCGTAGCAGATTCGAAACGCTTGCAACGCTATTTGCAGCGTGCGTAACAACGTTCGTAGCAGATTCGAAACGCTTGCAACGCTATTAGCAGCGTGCGTAACACCGTTCGTAGCAGATTCGAAACGCTTGCAACGTTATTTGCAGCGTGCGTAAACCCGTTCGTGGGTCGATTTCACGTCATTCGTGTGCGACGAATCTCATTCGTGTGACACAAAAATTCGTGAAACCGACCCCTATAAGAGGTGGAGAGGGGCACCTTTAGCCAGCTACTCACTATTTCATTATGCGTGGCTATAGCCAATCGCTGCAACCGTGGCGTAATGAAGGTTTTTCGTCATCGTTGGAACGTCCACGTTGTGCTCCTTCGAGCGGGATACGCGGACCAACTTCTTCAAGTATTTTCCTCTATACTATACATTGACTGAGCCACGCATGATTGACACGCATAAACTTGTGGAAGTGAGATAGAGTGAAAAGTAGCGCGGGACGGACAGGGACAGGGACATATTATTATTCAGTGTCAGGATCGCATTCTCAGCAGCCAGAATATGACAGCAGCGACGTCACATCTCTCCATTAGCATTCAGTGTGTTCCTTTGTGATACTCCTACTAACTATTATTGGGTTGTGTCCAAGGTAATCAAATAAATCTAGGAACAAGAAGGAAGTTGAATAAAGTTTATAAAGTTGATTTTCTGCAAAAAAAGACAGCATTTGATGATGCCACACGCCACATGACGTCACGTAGTGCTATTTCCTAGAACGTTTTGACAGTTCCTAAAATGAGATTACAATAACGAAAAAAAACCGTTAGATTGTAGTCTGTCGATTTATTGTAAACAAGATCAACTAGCTTTAGCATTTATGCTTTTTTTTTGCACTTCCAGAACTTACATGTCAACCTAACACGAAGGATAAACGGGGATTCGCTTCGCTCATCCCCTATATCCTTCGCCTACCCTGACCCACCACTTTGCCCAGTGATTCATCATTTCAGTTTATCTACTAACGCGTTATAATGTATGAAGTTCGGTACAGTTCACAATAAATCGACAGATTATAATCTAACGGATTGATTGATTGTGACATATATATTTTGACTACCAAGTATATTATGGTGTTGGGATATTGCAGGCGTTCGGCAAGGACGAGTTCGTCCCGCTGCTCACAGTGGGCGAGCTGTTGAAGGCGCACGAACACCGGCTGCAGGAGTGTCAGACCGCGCCGCCCGACTACCTCACCGAGTCTGAGGTGACACGCACTCTGATCACACCGTACTCCCACCTCCAACCAATGCTGATTGTTTTAAAACGGTCATGGTGTTTTTGACCGATTTCCCAAAGGAGGAGGTTTACAATTCGTCCGGATGTTTTTTATTTTATTTTTTTATGTTTGTGCCACGATTGCGCCTAGACGGATGAACCGATTTGGAAATTTATTTTTTTGTTTGAAAGGGTTTACCTTCTCATTGGTACCATAGACCACCAGGTCAGGATCTGATGATGGGGTCCTGGAGAAATCGAGGGAACTCTTCAAATATTGTAGGCAGACAGTGATTTTTGTATTTTTAGTAATATCTCGTGCATTTACTCACGGTAAGCATAATATTGTGATGCGGAACTGCTGATGAAGACCACACATGGCCACCAGAACTGCTCAATACTAGGTACAAATACAATGCGTGGCTGACGGGCAGGCAACGCATAGCCTAAACAGGTGGACATAGAGCCATGAAACTTTGAACAGAGGTTCCTTAGTAGCGTGGTGAGATGGGATTTGACAAAATGAAGTCCCCAAGGGGTGGGGGGAGATAAGGGCTTACAGTTTGTATTAAACTCAATCTAATCAAATAGGGTTTGTGGAAGTCGGTTTTTTCTAAAGTTTACTTTTTGTTTCAATTATCTCGCATCAAAATATACGGTGCGCATTAGGCACCTCATTCGATCTGAGAATTTACCATGACCGTTTTATAGCAGCTCTCCCAACAGCGGTAAAATGAAGTTTATTTGAAGTATTCAATTGAAAATGGTTGCCATGGTGATGTATCTGAATCTGAACTGTATCAAATCTGTGAAAGAAAGAAAGAAATGGAGATAAAGTTCAAAGCCTATGAAAAAAAAATACATATAGTATCTTGGTCTTTTGTAGACGTTGGACGAGCTAATAACTCTTATAAACTTATAACGAATTTTACCAACGAAGAGTAACTTTTTACTCGAGGGTATCTTCTACTTTTTCATAGAATGACCACATTTTGAACTGTCATTGTCATACAAATTATCCCCGGAATAGTTATTTTCTCATAACTTTTTGTTGGTAAAAGCCAGCCTTAGTGGCGCAACCAAGTTGATACTATATGTGATTCCCTCCATACAATACAAATTGTATACATTTTGTTGGTGGCGCGACCCGGGTGGCGCCACCATGGTGTCCTAATAAAATATGTCCCTAACGCGGTCCGTGCCGCCAGGTGATCACACTAATGGAGAAGCACGGCATCGGCACGGACGCGTCCATCCCGGTGCACATCAACAACATCTGCCAGCGGAACTACGTGACGGTGGGCAGCGGCCGCCGGCTCGTGCCCACCAACCTGGGCATCGTGCTCGTGCACGGATACCAGAAGGTAGGCACATGAACATACATACTGGTGCACGGATGCCAGAAGGTAGGCACATGAACATACATACTGGTGCACGGATACCAGAAGGTAGGCACATGAACATACATACTGGTGCACGGATGCCAGAAGGTAGGCACATTAACATACATACTGGTGCACGGATACCAGAAGGTAGGCACATGAACATACATACTGGTGCACGGATGCCAGAAGGTAGGCACAAGAACATGCGACGTAATTTTAGAGTTCCGTCCGTTGGTCCGTCTGTCCGTCTGTCACCAGGCTGTATCTAATGAACCGTGGTAGCTAGACAGTTGAAATTTTCACAGATGATGTATTTCTGTTGCCGCTATAACAACAAGTACTACATTATAATAAATCCCATACAACAGACATGATTTTTATGCCGTTTTAATAGATAAATAAAATGACGTTAAAAAATATCGATATAAAATGCAATAATTTTCCAATTACCCACACACCATCCACCACTTTCCTAGGTATTGTCGTAGATGAGCACTGCTCATGGCTACCACACATTGAAAAAGTGTGCAACAAACTGAACAAATATGTATGTACGCTCTACACAGGCTACAAAGAACCTCTGACGTGCACTCAGCTTTGATGGCATACCACGGTTATGTGGCCTCTGTATTAAGATACGGCCTAATTCTATGGGGTAACGCAAGAGACTCTGAAAAAGTTTTTATTTTACAAAAGAGATGCATTAGAGCAATCTGCCATGCACATCCCTTAGACTCGTGTAAGCCTCTATTCATTAAACTTAAAATCTTGTTGTTGCCAAGTCTCTACATATTTGAAATGGCATGTTTTGCTCACAGTCAACCAAATATTTTCAAAAAATACAAGGATGCATTCACATTCAACACAAGGTATCCAGATAAAATTGTAAACCAACCATGCAGGACCGAATTTTGTAAGAGAAGTTGTTACAGAATGTTAATAAACATTTATAATAAGGTCCTACAGTCAATTAAAACATTGCCATTGACATTATTTAAGTCCACACTACAAAGATGGCTCTTAAAGGAATGTTTCTATAATGTAAATAAATACCTAAATCTTAAAATTATTGATATTTAACCAAGGAATGACATATTAATATAATGTAAATAGACTTAAAATGACATATTTTAGATTTAAGTACAAATTTTTGCATACCAGGACAGGTGAAATGTGCTGAGCAGTTTTACATTTACCACCACATATTGTACCTCATTTCAAGCCAATAAACATCATTTCATCATTTCATTTCATTTCATGGTACGGAACCCTTCGTGCGCGAGTCCGACTCGCACTTGGCCGGATTTTTCTCCTATCGGGGTGAAAAGAGCTCATCTCGAAATTCTGAATAGAAATTTACTTAAAAGTTGCAGAAAAAGACACTTTTTCAAAATGGGTCATAGTTTTAAATAAATGCCCTACTGACGCATGCGTCTGCCGCCCTCAGATCGACCCGGAGCTGGTGCTGCCGACGATGCGCTCCGCCCTGGAGGAGCAGCTCAACCTCATCGCGGCGGGTCGTGCCGACTTCAACTCGGTACTGCAGCACACGGCTGAGATATTCCGCAGGAAGTTCCAGTACTTCGTGAGGTCCATTGAGGTATGCCATTACTTATACTTACTGTTACCTGTCAATACATGTATCATGTGCACCAGAAAAAACATAGGTTTAAGACTTTAGGTCATAATCATAGTATTAGCACTAGAAATAGAAATAAGATTGCTATGCCCGCGTTCAGACTCAGTAAGGTTGCTAATTCTTTTATATTAAAATACCTAACGAAGCAACGGACCTACCAGAAAGGAGGTTCAAAAACAATGTAATAGAATATTTAGATGACAAAACTGCGTGGTCTTTACCATCTCATCTCAGAAATCCAAAGAGGGGCGATGGAATGAGTCAGTACGTCTCTCTCTTCGGTGTATTTCCTTAGACTTAGGTAGCAATACAAAAATTGTATTTTGTAAGGCCCTTACATATTTTAAAAGAGGTACGGGGGAGTTTCTTGCCCTTCTTTGCTCCATCCCTAAGCCTACAACTTCCGAAAGGGCGGTAGTATACAAAAAATATTAATATTATATTGACGTTGACTAAGCAATCTGTATGATTTCATGGTCAATAAAAAAAAATTACTATGAACATACACACACAAACAGATGACAACTGTTAAAACAGAGTCCATTGAGGTACGCTTCACCGTTCTTGACCCTTACAGAGCCGCCAAGTTATCTAGAGAACGGACAAAGCGGAACTACTGACGCCACTATGAACACCTCACGTCGCTGTCATTTTGTATGCATGCTGTGTGCTGTTCAGTTAGAGACTTGGAGTAGATGGTGGCGCCATTGCTGATTCTCTAGACAAGATAGTAGCACTCTAATCAGATGAAAACTGTCGAAACAGATGACAACTGTCAAAACAGATGACAACTGTCAAAACAGATGACAATAACGCACCCCACTCCTTCATTTGCGATGTGCTTGCGTTTGTAAACCGGTGGTGGGGCGCGTCACTTCAGTTTAAACTAGCTCTATAATGACATTCAATAATTAATAATAATATCGGTCCGCAGGCCATGGATCAGCTGTTCGAAGTGAGCTTCTCCTCGCTGAAGGCCAGCGGGAAGGCGCTGTCTCGATGCGGCAAGTGCCGGCGCTACATGCGGTATATCCAGGTGAGCCTCTGCCCTTCCGCATGAACGGCTTGCCGTTTAGTTGTCAGGCGAACTCAGGGAGCACTTATCCAGGGGAGAGCTCATAGATACATTTTCCTTTGAAACACAACTCATCTCCGTCTCCTAACCAACATTGTTTGCTGGAAGATAAGCTCGCCTTTGTACATAGAGCTTAGAATTAGTAACCTTTCATAATAAAGAAATGGCGTTACGAGTAATATTTGTGCTCTAACCGCCATGGGTTCAGTTAACATACTTCTAGGTGGCGCTAATCTAAGAAGAAATCCTAATCTTAGCACCATCTCGTGGTGTTTGCAATCTTTCGATGGTGCTGCACCGAGCCATAAAACCCTCGAACTCAAGAGGCTTCTGTAGCAGTCTATCTGTATTAGTATATAGTAACTGTGATTCAGGCCATGGGAGACACCATGTGTACGGCACGCGATACCCGATTTTTGCTTGGCTCCCAGCGCTTTTCGAGTTGCGCCCACGTGGTGACCGCACGTTCAACGTTTGAATGTTCTCCGCAGGCGAAGCCGGCCCGTCTCCACTGCTCGCACTGCGACGACACCTACAACCTGCCGCAGAACGGCACGGTCCGCATCTACCGCGAGCTCAAGTGCCCGCTCGACGACTTCGAGCTGCTGTCGTGGTCGTCGGGGAACAAGGGCAAGAGCTTCCCGCTCTGCCCTTACTGCTATAACCATCCGCCGTTCAGGTACGCTGTGATGTGATGGGAAGTTTTGTACATGGTAATTGCAATCATTAGTGTATATGAGTAGGAGTGCAGTGGAGCCATCTAAACTGCAACGTTACGGATGGCTCCCCGAAATTTACTAGGATACACCTTAAAATGACTCCCTACGGTCGTGATTCAGTCCTAACAATATTATATAATAATAATAGTTAATAGTCCTAATAATAATAATAGTTATAATCCTTCGCTTGCTTGCGATTCATCTATGGCCCTCGCACTCGCAGTAAATCTGTCCTTTATTCACTAGTTGCATAATGTACTATTTCAGTTGTTCTCTGGCATGATCGGCCAATTACACGGACAAAAGTAAAAAAAAGCCCTGAGGCCCCTGAATTTAATTTCCAAAAGGTTTGAGAGTAAAATTTTTACCAAACCCCGCAGGGACATGAAGAAGCAGTTCGGCTGCAACTCGTGCACGCACCCGACCTGCCCGTACGGCGTGAACTCGACCGGCGTGTCCGGCTGTGTGGAGTGCGAGAGCGGAGTGCTCGTGCTCGACCCTCCGCGCCCAAGTGGAAGCTGGGTGCAACCGGTAAGCTGGGCGCAGCCGGTAAGCTGGGACACAGGGTGTAAGCTAGGACATAGAAGGTAAGACCGGGTGCAGCCTGGGAACGCAGGCGGTAAGCTGGGTGGGCTGATACGAAAGTTTCCGGCCCGGTTTCCACCAAAGTGGAGAGGAGAGGAGACGAGAGGAG